>JAGDYQ010000243.1:0-571357 GCA_021962125.1 Bulinus truncatus
TTATTTATACAAATAGCATCACAATCCTATTTTTTTTTCCCAATAATATAGCAAGAGGTTGTATTACTAAAATACACACAAAATTGTGAAATGAAAAAAAAAAGAGCTGTTAATAAAGGTATATATATATATACACTTTTTTTTAATGCTAATCATTCTAACTAAAATCTACCTCAAAGTCTATGCGGGCCAGGTTTTGTATAAGTAATGGCAAGGTGTTATTCTGGTACATCTCTGTTGACAGCATTGCCACCTGCTCAGTCGCAGGTTCTTGGTCAGCTGTTCCATACAGTAATGTTTTGATGGACTGAAGTGTCTTGGACACTTCCTCACTCACCTATACATACAGAGAAAAAAAAAGCTGTATAATGTATTAGTGTGTTCATACAACTTAACACTAGAGTAATGACTGTCTTTGACTTTAAGAGAACAAATGATCATTATTAATTTTTTGCAGAGTTTTTGCACAGATATATAATTTAAATATAAAATTCCCCAAGCTAAACCTCAAAGTTTTTTTTCCCTTCAAAATACAAGTTTTCTGTTATTATCGGCAAAGAAAATAATCATATATAATACACTGTAAATATTGTCTGTCTGCATTGTGGAACGCAAAAAAATATTTTTTTAACCAAAACGGGATATGATGGCAGCTCAAAATTAGGTCATTTACAAGGGAAAATATTGATGTTGTGTATCTATCTCATCAATTGAAATTTATAAAACCTAAAGGTTATGGGACAAACAAGAAGATAATTTCTAAAATCGCTAAGTTTATCTATACAGTTTGTAATAGAAAAGTGTTCCAAACATTTTGCAGGGTGCAGCTAGCAACATCGTATTTTTTAAGCTCTCACCTTCTTAAATTCTTTCTCCCTTCAAACTTGGCAGTTCCCGTGTCAGATTTTCCTTCAAAGACTTCACCAATTCCTGAGGGCTCTTTGTTCTTGTACCAAACAGAGGCATGATGGACTTGGCTTAGAGCTAGAGCACTTTCAATGCAATGAAATTAACTTTGCTGATTCTGAACAACTATTTAACTCTCCATCAAGCAAAGCAAAGAAATCTGGTTTCTAATCCGACAATGAAACTGGATGAAGATGAAATAGACAGCAACAAATTGGAATAACTGTCCCGCTTGCACTTTTCATGAGATGGCCTGAGGTTATCCTAAAGGTAATGATAATGGTGTAAGCTTGAGATCTGAAAATAGAGAAAGAATAGGTTTTGAAAAAGAATTTAACTGTACCTATTCTTATAAACATATGAAAAAGAAAAAAAAAACTGTTTACAGAAAAAAAATATTACAAGTTAGCACATGCGAAGCAGATAAAAAATTTTGACTGCATCAAATATATTTTTTGAACTATTTAAATAGTTAATAGAAATAAATAATGTATTTGTTTAATACAAAATTCTACTCAATTCATTAATCACTATTTTTCAAAGAACACTCCAGATAAAAAAATAAATAAAAAAAAATACAATTATATATTATTTGCTAAAAGATAGAAACATGCCTGGATGTTGTAAAGAGCTTTAAATGCCTAATCTTGGTAACTAACAAACAGAATGTAAAAACTAAAACTCCTATGAAACAAATGTTATCCGTTTATCTATTCTGTCAACCACATTAAAAGATGAACTTTCACCTTTTCTCACTATAACAGACATTCCCCCACACACACACAAATTGAGCACATGTGTGCCAGACAAACTTTCAACAGAAATACTAAGAGTAAACTATGCACACTTATCAACACATGTTTTATCTCCATTCAAGTGATGAAAAACAATAGCTTTCTTTTTAAATACATAGATATTTCTTCAGACTAAAATGAAGCCAGTTCCATATAACTGACCAACTATTTTACAACTGATTTTCATTTTCACAAGATAATAAAAGTAGGACATAAAGGAAACGTCATCTGTAAACAATTAAATTAGTATCAATTACAAATAATGTGTAACACATTGACGGCAGAGACAGTGATTATAAGAATAATTAAAAACTACTGTATTTCCCACATCTTATAAGCCACCCCCGTTTTTCCAAAATACTTCAAGCCCAAAAAGTATTAGGGTGGCATATATGAGTGATTATTATGAATCATGAATTTTGTTTCTTTGTAAATTTTATTTCTTTATAAGTTGTTTCTCTAATAAAATATTTTTTTCAAAACTTCACTGTCCAAACATGGGGGGAGGGGGGGGGCAGCTTATACATGGGGAAATACAGTAATACAAAAAAAAATAGGCAAAAATATTTGAAGAATCTTAAAAAATTATGGTGGGCGGAAACATACAAAAATCAAATACGTATTTTTTATATAGCTTATTATTATATTTTTAAATATTTGATACCCATATATCTGATTTTTGTGCTGAAATGGAGGTGGATTTAAAGTGAGATTGCCACACTAGAATCAACTAATAATCATATCATTTATATATAGTAATGTATATTGAGAAATGTTTCATTTAATAATTACTAATACTGTACAAAAACCCACATAGAATACTAATAATCATATCATTTATATATGTATATTAATTTAATTACTAATACTGTACAAAAACTCTGTAATATATAGGGGTAGTGGCCTACATTCAGAGCAAATAAAAGTGAAATGACGAAGAACGGTATAAACTGCTGTTGTATATACATGTAGTGGCCACCTTCATAAGCACATATTTCAAAAGCCAAATAAAATTGAAACAACAAAGAATAGTATAAGCAGGGCAGTGAATAAACTGATGGCAAAACCTTATGATACATTTGCCTCTCACAAAATATACAAACAAGAAAGAAAAAAAAAGAAAAAAAGGAAAAAAAAATTCTACTAAGACCATACAACTATATGACAGTTTAGTTTGAATGATGACCCGAGACTATGAAAGTTATTATAAATATTTTTCTGTCTATGCCTAATGACTTTAGACTAAAGTTTAATTTTACAAAGTATGAAAATATTACAAATGATGTATATGAAAAAATCCATTCAGGGTTGATGTATTCTGAATCACTTATCATTTAAAGGTCTAATCAACACCTGTCAAATTTATTACTCTTTAATTTACAATAGCAAGTTACAAGCCATGTCACAGTCATACAAGTGAAACTGAAGTCTGAGAGTTGAGGAGAGCCTGAAACGACCTACATTTTTTTGTGGTAGTGTCCAAATTTTAACCAAATTGAGCTATCTTTTCAAGAAATTTTAGAAAGAAAAAAAGTAAAAAAAAATGAACAGACAAATGATTTTTCATTGTTTTGATATATTTCTTAAATTCCCTTGATAAGTGTTAAAAAAGTGAGTTTATTATTTTTTATTAAGTATTTAATTAATTTGTCTAAAATTTCATTATTTTTGCAGTTTTTTTATTCTGGGGTATATTCTATTAGTCTCAATATTTTTAATTTAACTAAAAAAATGTCACTAGCTCTGTATTTTCACCATGTTATTCTTTACACTTAGAGTCTAATATTGTTAGCATTCTGATGCTTTGAATACTATCAATCTGTTAACATCAACACTGAGAATGAATTATGTTATTTAGGTTTTTTTTTAAATGCATTCTATTTATTTATTAATTTCAATAATTCTTACAGTATTTTTTTTAATAATACATGTTTAATAAATGCTGTCATACTGTACAACAAACTCTCATTATATCTATAGTTAAAATATTAAAACAAATCTGCGTTTTTGGTTTAATTTATAATTACAGTTTTTTTTTGGTTCTCTTGGCCGTCTTGGGTTAATGACTAGGATTTGTAACTTGGCTACTAAAATCATTGTGTATATAGATTTTATGAAGGTTAAGAAATGTTATTTGTTTATATAATGTGCTTTTCTAAAGATATCTAAGATAACATATGTATTGTGCCTATGAAATAAGTTTATCTCTCCAGATTGCTGAAAAGTTACGATTACAAGTTGGGCGTCTGTCTTGGAACTAATTGAGTTTATAGTCTCAGGTAGACCCCTCAGCCGCGCCGTAGAACTGATGATGGCTGGCTAGCCGGCTTAAGCCGTGGCTTAGGACAATGGGCGGCTTACAGCTGACAGGCTATAGCTAAACACAAATAGAAGTTAAACAACGCAATGTTGGACTGAACAAGCATGTTCACTCTTACACTCAACAACGGCAACATCCCTACATAACATTTTTTAAACTGTTTCCTAAAAAATTGTCAACATGAAATTGCAATATATCATGAACAGGCCGTTGCAGGCTTGAAACTAAACCCAAACATTCATTTAAAAAAACAAGCAAGTTGCGTTTATGTGTTTGACTGGCATGAATCATGTGATTACCAGATGCAGTTGATTTTTTGGCACAATAAATTTTAGACATATGTCCATCCTTGCCAGCCTTCAGTTGTTCCTCAAAGCTCAGCTTACAATGAATAAGGTCTTCGTTGAACGCACAACTGCGCCCAGATGTCGTATCAACTACAATGAGCACACCCATAAATTCCCAAACTTGGGATTTGCGATGGCTCTTGTCATTTAAAGATGTCCACCGAAGAGATGTCAACGGTGGAGATTTCAAAGTTGAAACAAATTTGTTAACTTTGTTCCTTTTACTTTCAGACATTTTAATCTGACTGATTGAAATAAGAAAGGCAATCAATATTGGAAGCAAATGATATTCATTTATTTTAAATTTGTATTATCTTATCTGAAATAATAATAGTCCAATTGGAGCAATTCATAATAGTATATAATATATATAATTAGGTGTGTCATAATTAATTTAGCTTATAAAAAAAACATTGATTGGCAGGTAAGTCATGTTTTATAGGAAGGCTTGAATGGAGAGTTTGTTAATAATTAATGATAAACAATCATAGGTATATTTTAAATCAATTTGTATGGGACCCAGTTTGAGTTTACAACATAAATAACTTCTCAATTCTAATTGTTAATTTATTTAAGTCAAATTACGTTTCACAACAATAACATCTGTTACAATGTACAATTTCAAATTGACATGTAAGGGGGGGGGGGGGGGGGGGGGGGGGGGGGGGGGGGGGGGGGGGGGGGGGGGGGGGGGTTGGGGGGGGGGGGGGGGGGGGGGGGGGGGGGGGGGGGGGGGGGGGGGGGGGGGGGGGGGGGGGGGGGGGGGGGGGGGGGGGGGGGGGGGGGGGGGGGGGGGGGGGGGGGGGGGGGGGGGGGGGGGGGGAATTTAAAATCAAAGAAGGGGAAATTCAAAATAATTAAGGAATAACCATACTGTATAAATATACTTATTACTGGAAGATAATGGCAAAGGAAAAGTATCAAGAGAACAATATAACTTCATACACACGTCTGCTGAGGTACACACACACACACACAAGGACACACCAAAAATAGAAATTTATTAAAAACAAACAGTACAATTTCATATCGACAAAATTATAAATTAAATATTTTACAAACCCTCTAGGTGAGATAGTGCCGGAAAACGATTATAACAGAAAGCACATGTGATTAATTCATTATTAACTACTAATAAAATCTATTTACACAAGGAAGACATACCCTACAAGTCCATTTTCCTATGAAGGTAACACAGAAATCGACACGGGGCCTCACATCGAAGTGAATGACGTCATAGGCTGCGCAGACACGGAAGTGGACTGTAACGTTGTTATTATGCTCCAATCTATTAAGGTTCAATAAACATTTTTAAACTAACCACAATTTTTTTTAGACCATCTGGTGTATTTCTAGGTGTAGTGTGCGTCCTCCATATTTGAGTAACTCGGCATTTATATTATCTTCTCCTGGTGCTTTATTGTTTTTGGTCTTTTTAATAATATTGTTTATTTCTTCTATGGTAGGTTCTTCTATTTCTGCACCATCGTCCTCTGCAATGTTTGGTACATCACTTTGGCTGTCAGTATTAATGTTCAGTATTTCTTCGGAATATTCCGCCCACCTTTCTAGAACCAGTTCATTTTCTATAAGGAGGTCGCCTGATTTGCTAAGACACATGTGAGAATTGTGAGATCTTGCTTGAAAGCTGTCGCTTTCCTCTTTGATGACCATGTGCATTTTTTCTTGTTTCTTTTTCTTTTGAGAATTCCTCTAGTTTTTCTAGTTTTCCTTTTTCCCATTCACGTTTTTTTTCTTTCTGCATATTTTAGTAGCCTTCCTTCTAGCCTCAGTGTATGCGTGAGTTGTCTTTCTGGTTGCTTTTTGTAGCAACCTCAATTTGTTTCGTTCTTCCACTTCTTTTTTGCATTCATCGTCATATCATTCAGCTCTTTTCTTCTTTTGCTTGTACCATATGACACTTTCTGCTGTGTTTTTTATAGTTTGCTAAATCTTTTCCCTGTGGCTATTTAGATTTTCAGTATTATCCATTGTTAGTGTTTCTAGTTGCATACTTTTCTTGTGTTTGTGGCTCTTTTATTAGTTTTTCACAGTCAAATCGGTATGTATTTTTTGTTTATATTTTATTTTGACTAACATGTGATCTGTGTCGGCATCTGCTCCCCTGAAGCTTCTGACATCTTGAATATCTGAACCATGTTGCCTGTCTACTAGCACATGATCTATTTGATTTCTTGTCACCCCATCTGGTGACCTCCATGTTTCTTTGTGTATTCTTTTGTGTGGAAACTTAGTGCTACTAATGGTCATGCCTTTATCAGATGCGAAATCAATTAGACATGTTCCATTGTCGTTACTCTCTTCGTGTAGACTGCAGCTTCCAATTGTCGGTCTGTCTATTGTTTCTTTGCCTATCTTAGCGTTGAAGTTTCCTTACACTAATTTAATATCATGTCTAAGTGCTTCTTCATACCTCCTTTCTAGGGCATCATAAAAATCCTCTTTGGTATTCCCTTCTGAATCTTCAGTGGGTGCATGGGCACAGATTAGGGTCATATTGAACATTTTGCCACGTATCCTGAGGCTGCACAATCTTTCGTTAGCTGGTTTCAAGCCAATTATTTGATTGAAGATGTTTTTCCTGACGGCAAATCCTGTTCCTAGTGTATTTGTGGTGTTCCCACTATAAAAGATTATAATCTGTTGTTTTTTTTAGTATGTCTGAATTTTTCCATCTGATTTCTTGAAGTGCTGCTATTTTTATTTTGTATTTTCTAAGCTGTTCAGTGAGGCGTGTTAGGGCTCCTGCTCTGTAGAGGCTATAATAAATTCCAAGTCGCTAGATAGTAATCATGTTCGTGATCGTGTGAAGGTCGGTTTCCATTTGAATCAGTCCAGTTTTTAAATCGTTGTTTGGCTTTCGTAGCTTGTTTTTTTTTCATGACTGGGTAGTTAGCCCTGTGCACAACCACTAGGGTTGTAAAGATTTGTGGGTAGCTGCCTTTGTTTAAGGCTAGGTCCTTTAGCCTTTGTGGATCCCTCCACTAACTACAAGGCAGTAGTTGCCTGCTTTGGTCCACCTCCAGAATTAAATTTTATCGGCACTCACCATATCTGGCTTTCCCCTATCCGCCACCTGGGGAGGCGCCCGATGGGAGTTCGGCCTCTCCACACGGGACTGGTATGTAATACCTTTAATATTTAGTAATGAAATAAAATATTAAAAAAAAACCCACTCTCAGCACAACACCCCCCACACACACACGCATATAGGCCTTCTTATGATTTAGGCCAGGGGTGGGCAAACGTTTTCTACGGAGGGCCACACTGAAAACTTGATTGTTATCGGCGGGCCGCATATATGTTTTGTCTACTTCAATCACAATTTACAACGTATTAAATTATGAATTAATTATAAGTAAGTAAGTAGGTAAAGTTCCCTTCTTAGCCCTAACGGGCCTTCGGGGCAGATGAAGTGTAGAATTCATCTGTTTCTATAACCTCGGCATATGAAGGGATTGTGTGGTTAGCACAACGCCCAGTCGCCTTTACTTCCCCAACTTAAAGTCAGGTACCCATTTAAAGCTGGGTGGACTTGTGGGACGACTTTGCACCAAATTTCACCTGGAAAAATTCCATGGGCCTCACCGAGGATCGAACCCAGAACTCTCAGGTCGACAGTCGAGTATCTACACCACTCGGCCATCCGTCCCACATGAATTAATTATAATAATCACGTATTTGTCATTTATTTCGCATTCACACTCACAATATTTATATGCATACTGGCCGCGTATTATACGCTGAAAGGCCGCATGCGGCCCGCGGGCCGTAGTTTGCCCACCCCTGATTTAGGCAAACTAGGACGTTGCCCCCACTGACCAACGCCCCCTTTCCAGAATTTTAAATCTAGTGTAAAGAGTCCCCCGTCTGGAAATCTTGTTCCACCAAATATCGTTAAACTCTCTGCCTAGTCCCCCCCCCCCTGCTCCCAAACCTAAGAACCCTCCTCCCTCACCAATTCAATATCTTCTCTCTGTTTCTCGCCTCTCTATTTCTCCACAAACTCAGTTTCGTGCACAAAATAGCCTGGAGTAATTGTGTTGTTTTGTGTCTGTTACCCGGTTTATTATTTTTAATTTCCTTATCTGTGGGGGGAAATTGTATGGTGACGTCAATAGTGGGCGGGGTTCGTGTCGCGAGGGATTATCGTCTTCCCCTCCCCCTTTCTGTACACCAACAGCCCCCGGGTTATCGATGGAAGCTCGGTGGCGAGCGAGCTGTGAGCCTGACCGGCGTAATGCTAGTTACTGGTTGAGTCTTAGTCTCTACTCCAGTCATAAAATATACCCCTCCCCCACCGTCCATTCATATAATATACCCCCCCCCCCCACCGTGAATGTAGAAAGTGTACCGCGAAAACTGTCCCATTGATGATATAAAGGAATCAGGATAAAACATCTCATCCTTACAGGAAAATATGGAGCGTTTTAATATATATATATATATATATATATATATATATATATATATATATGAAACATCGGGGCTAGCTACACTGCAACATAATAATCTGCAACACGACGTTTGGCCTCACAACTACAGCGGCGCAGAGTCCGATGATCTGCCAAAGGGAGTCAGCCCTTCCCCCCACCCCCTAGCCGGGGTGCTGCTTGAAAGATGGGCCGTACACAGGTGGCGCAAGATATTGTTGTTGTTGTTTAAATCACCGTTTTGGGCGGCGAATAGATGGTGGTTGTTGAATGAAGTGTTGGGCGGCGAATAGTTGGTTGTTGAGTGGTGTGTTGGGCAGCGAATAGATGGTTGTTGAGTGATGTGTTGGGCGGCGAATAGATGGTTGTTGAGTGATGTGTTGGGCGGCGAATAGATGGTTGTTGAGTGATGTGTTGGGCGACGAATAGATGGTTGTTGATGAATGATGTGTTGGGCGGCGAATAGATGGTTGTTGATGAATGATGTGTTGGGCGACGAATAGATGGTTGTTGAGTGATGTGTTGGGCGGCGAATAGATGGTTGTTGAGTGATGTGTTGGGCGGCGAATAGATGGTTGTTGAATGATGTGTAAGTTAACGATAGTCGGGGGAGAAATCTTTACAAGATTCTCGCATGTGGGGTGGGAACGCTGCTGATGTTTATACCGCACACTGACATCATAATTTGCTTGACAGCCATTTATATCAGTTACGTCGATATCTACTTTGGGTGGGGGGGGGGGAGGTCTTCTTGCCGAATGTTTAAGGGGACTTAATTAAACATGAATTTCCCCTGCTTTGGGCAAAAAGTGAAAATGTTTCAGGCTACTATATACTTTATATTCTGTGGGCAAAGCTGTGTTTCTATGAGAACATTAAGAGTGCACTGCCCACCAGAGGCGCTATAGGTGATTGACAAAGTAGTCGATCGCCTTGGGCCCACCCCTACAGCAAGGGCTCTTGCCAGGTCTACGTTCCATAAACCAACTACGCAATGTGAAGTCAGAAGTTCTACATATCCCTGTCAAACGATAATACATACAGGACATACGTAACATGCTAAGATGCGCACTACTTAATGCGCACCACTTATTATTACGCATTTATGCGGGCAAAAATAATTACTAAGCTTTTCATACGGATAAAATTTAAAATTATTTCAGAGTTTGGTTCCTTGTATTCAGAGCTAGTAATTGTGGCGCCCTGTGCGGGTTATATCGTTGGCGCCCTCCTTCCCATCCGGAGAGAGACAAAACATTAAACAGCCCTCTCTCTGCGCCCATTCCTAGTTCGATACCTTGTGCAGTCGTACAACCTGCAGTACCCATCACTTCGATACCTTGTGCAGTCGTACAACCTGCAGTACCCATCACTTCGATACCTTGTGCAGTCGTACAACCTGCAGTACCCATCACTTCGATACTGCTCGTATTACCAAATACTTGTGTGGTACTCGTGTACATTTTTGGAGTACTATGGGGCATCTTGTGCACTTTGTATATTTAACCTTACTTTCAATTTAAAAAAACAACAACAGCATGTGCACTTGCACTTGCATGATCTCTTATGTAAGTTATACGGAGACATCAGTAACCATGAAAAAAAAAAACCCACTCTACCCGGGGGGAGTCCCAATACCAAAGAACGACTACGCTATCCACCCTTTGTTGTAAAAGGGAGGGGGGGGGAGGAATCAACAAAGGCAAGTCCTTTTCTTGAGTCCGTGCTACAGATCAGCCGTCACCGATTTCCTCCCCCAAACAAATCCAGGCTTGACTCAAAGGTTACCTTGCCCTCTTACCTATTTATTTATTATTTTTATATTTACCGAAATTACGTCATTTCCAAAATACTAAGTAAACAACGAAAGGCGTTCTGATCACGTGACTGTATTAACAGACTATGTGTGGTGTTTTCCCTTTGCAACCGACCGACCTCTATCGTAAAAAAGCCTGATTAAACAGGTCGTAAAAAGAAGTTAAGTCTGAGATGGGTGTTGGTTTAGTCCTGCAGAAAAAAAAAATACTTCTGCGCAGGTCAGGCCTGCCATTGTAGACAAACGAAAGGGATATGATAAATAGCAGAAGACAGTGGCCGAGAATTTAAAACGAATTAGCCCCCTTGGTTATTTTGTTTTCGTTTATGTTATTGTGTGTAACTTCGCCACTTTGGTCCAAGAAATTCGTCCTGACTCCACCCCTAAGTCTTATAGACTAAGCGATGAACTTTAACCTTTTGGCTGGCTGGATTTACACAAACATATATATCACAGTTGTTTATGGTTGTTTTTTTTAAAGATGAAAATATACTTATTGAAATATGAAAATATACTTATTGAAATATGCAAACAAAAAAAAAAAAGAAATTGAATCATGATAAATAAAATTAAAAAAAATGCTCTTTGGATTTCATTCATACATAAACATATTGAAACAATGAACAGGAATGAAAATTATTAGTGAAAAAAGGCATGAGGTATTTCTTATTACAATTTATTTACTCTTCTGATGGCACATACTATACTAACAAACATGTGAATAAATGACAGCAAAAAAGATTTGAAACTTTCACAGAACAAATGTGCATGAAATTATGGATGGCTACGTCTTGGATCACGAAAATGCTTAGATTATTATAAACACTCTATCATTTCAACATTAATACACACATCATTCTATAAACCTGTAAGTAAATAGAAAAGTAAATTTCCCTTGGCATCAAAAGGCCATCAGGGAAAATGAAGTGAAGAATTATTGTTTCCGTAACATTGACACGTAAAAGGATTGAGTGGTCACAACGCCCAGCTGCCTTTACTTCCTAAACTAAAGTCAGGTATCCATTTAAAGCAAATTTGAAGGACTTTTAGCCCACTTTTGCCATGACCTGGAAAATCCTAGTGATTCTCACAGAAGATTGAACCCGAAACACTCAGATCGACAGTTGAATCTCCAAATTGTTCCACCACCAATCCCTCATAAATCTGTTAAGTGACTTTTAAATAATAAATTATGTTTTGTGTTTTTATTTAGACATAAATGACAAAAACTGCATCATGATTATCTTGAAAAAGGTGGATAGGTTTTTATAGTATCTTTATGAGTATGAACTTTCACATAAACTGAACAAAGTTTTAACATATGCAACACTATGAATAAAAAAACTTTTTACTTTCTACAGTATATCACAGTAACATAATTACACAGATGCAAAAATTGGGAAGGCGTATATTTTTTTTTAAGTTTCTAATAGAGAGACGCATAGTTTTAAAAATTGAAAACAACTTTTTTTTTTTGGAAAGTTTCCTCGCCAATAATAAATGAGATTCATAATATACTGAGTCATCACAAAGCACTGAATTTATCTTTTTTTGTGTGTCAGGCTTTATGAAATCCTAGATTCACAACCCATTGTGATTAATCATACCTTATACATGAACATATTCCGTTTGTTAACAAATTATATAAATATCAATACATACATTTTTTTAACATAATTATTTGCATTTAAATTGTTTTTTTGATTTAAATTTATTACAGCAATTAAAATTTTTTTTCTTCTAATTGTGAAAAAGGCAAACTCAACTAAATTTGTCTCACGCAAAAATAAACAAACATAATTTAAAAAGTTTGTTATTTTGGCCTCTTTTTTACTTTTTCATATTATTATGGCTAAGAAGAAGACAGACAATAATGTGAAGGTTTAGCCAGTTGGTGATACAATAGCCAGCTAAAAGCCATTGTTCATGTCCTTGATCACAGATTCAATGTTTTTTTTCAAAGAGTTCAGGCCATTTTTAAATTTTGGAGGGACCTCGGAGCCTCGGTTGGCTGCTGCTGCTGCAAGGAGAGCTCCAAGTGCTCCCCCACGGTGGCAGTTTTCCCCTGGAGATTAAAGAACACACCATTAAATTTTTAAACAATCTACTGGTATACCTAGTGAATGACAAAACTAAAAAAAAAACAATTCTATGATCAACAGAAAGCGCTCTTAAATAGAGTGAAATAACAGGATCTGAATGTCACAAATCTCAAATATTGGAAATCCAAAGAAACTTTGAAAGACTTTAGCTTTAAGAAAACGTTCCAGATTTCAATAAAAAAATATGCGAGCATTGACACGTAATTTAAATACAAGCATGAGCCACTTTTGATGCACTAGATTTATATGTATAAAAATACATTAATAAACATTTTAATTTATACTATTTAAAAGAATGTCAAGGACTGGAGAAATAGAGAATATTTCCTTCTCTTAAATAAATGTACTTAAAAGTATTAAAATCTCTTTATTACAGAGCAAAACAAAAAAGTGTTTGTACATTTTGTCATTTTTAAACCAGATACAAATAAGGTAAATGTCTTATTTAAAACAAGCATTGACAAAAAAACTTTTGTAATTTTACAGTTGTAGATCAAATTAGGTGGTAAGAAATAGGTTTGATAAAAAGTGCATTAAATATATTAATGTTGCTTCAGAGAATGTTTTCTTAGCAAAGTTTTAGCAAAAGAAAGGCAGGAAGGATAAAGATTCACTGACACATTTATAAACATCTTTAATTGAAAAAGAGGCTTTTTACAGAGAAATAAGGCTAATGTGACCGACCACCTGTTTTTTTTACTATTCTAGTAAATGTGTTTTGAAGAAGTTTTTGTCCTGCTTGATATGAGATTGAAAATTAATAATTAATGTTTCAACATTTGATTTTTTTTTAATTCAACACTTCGTAAAAATTGTATGAGCCTGTGTAATGAGAATAATAGACATAGTTTAAACATATGTTGTGCGTTTTTAAATTATGGCGGTTAGAAAAATTACACTATTTGTATGTAAAGTATCGATAGAAAAAGGTATTTTTTGTAATTTTTCTTCTTCATTTTCAGCCCAGTCTATTAACAAGCATCCGACATTTTCTAGATGAAGAAAATGGGCATTGGGTCAAGTACTGACCCCACAATCCCACAGCAGGTGCTAAGGGCAAGCATGTCTGGGTGGCGCTATGGAAGTAAACCGGATCTTCATGCTGCAGCACAAATGGCATAATGTGGGTTATGGATTCAATCCCAAGTCACCAAGATATGTCTCCCGTGGTGCCTCCAAGGCCAATGCACTATCAGCTATGGTGGGGATGAAAGATGGGGGCTTACAAAAAAAAAGTGTCTCATTAATGTCTTATAGGATCTAAGGACATAAACATTTCATCTGTCTCAATACTTGATAAAAAAAAAAGGGGGGGGGCAAATTCTGAGGGTTTAGGCTAAACTTTAACGCCTTTTAATTTTACTTTTTCTATATTAGGGGCCAAATATTTTGTTATGCCCATGGGCTTACGTTGACTTTAATCTGCATTTATTAATACTAAGAATTGTTTATAACTTACCACCGCAGTTAGTATTGGCCAAGACCCCACCTTCAAAGTCGTCATGAAACTCCAGTGCTAGGAAAAGAAGTGAGTTGAGTGCGCCTTCAATGTAGCAGGCAGAGCCCAGCAGTGATATCATGGACTGGTACATCTGGAGCCTGGCCTCAGAACCTCTGGGCATTCTGTTAATAGCAGCACACATATTTTTAATAATCTTCGCATATGTGGCATGTATGAAGTATCATACATAAATGTACATTCAAGGAATCAAGCCATCTTAACACCCAATATTTTATGAAGTTTAAATGGTGGCAAGGTAAGAGAATGTAGTCGATAGCAAGCAAAACTTTATGATATTTAATGTTTTACCATTGAAATAAACAAACAATAACTGTCATTGTCACCAGACATTAATGTATTAATCCGATTCAATGCAAATTACTTTTTTTTTAATACGGTTATTATCCATATGTCATTCACTAGTTTTTTTTTAGGAAACGTAAGTTTTTATTTTCTAAAATAGTGATGATAGTGATGATAGAAATAAAATACATGAAAGGCAAACTACATAAATTGCCAAAAGAGAAAAAGAATATTTGTATAGAATGAGAATGACAGAATGTTTACAACTAAACTGGTTACAAAAAAGGTAATGCCGAAATAAGTTAGCTGACTTTTTTTTTGCTAAGCAAAATGAGTTTAAAAATACCTTTTGCAGGATAAAAAAATTAGCACAGATTTTTTTGAAAAAGTAACATGCAAGTTAAATTGTAGCTGTGATAAATATTATCTTCAAGGTGACCACTTAATTTCAATCATGTACAAAAGCTGTAGAAAGATAATCTATTTTTAAAATGGATGTTGTGCTAACCACATAATCCCTTTTTATGCGGAGGTTACAGAAACAGATGAATTCTACACTTCATCTGACCCTATGAGTCCTTAGGGGCTTAAGAGAACTTTATTTATACACATTCATGTGCATAATATAAAATATAGGCCATATATAATATATATGAAGGTATATTTTAGGTAATGATTTATATTAAATACTTTGGTATAATGCCAAGAAGTGGTGTATACTGTAATGTACAGAATCTAGAGTTAGAGTAAGTTAAGTATTACAATATAATGAATATAAAACATAAACTCTGTAGATTAAGATACAATTAATGAAATAACCTTGTAGAGTCATCGAGTTTCTTTAATATCTTATCACGATTGGAGGGACCTCCAAGGATGGAATTTCCCAAAAATTGCATCACCTATGAAAAAAAAATGTACACATCATGAAAATCTTGAGAAGATCAACAAAATACATCAATGTTAAAAGGGACAATAATACGTGTACATGTATTATGTTGTAACAATTAATGTGAAATCAATGAGCGTGCTGAGATACACATGGTTAGTCGTCAAGTACAGTATTTGACTGTCAATGTGAGAGTCTCTGGGATTCAATCCCTGGTGAGGACCAATGGATATGTCAGGCCGAGGTGAATGTCCCAGCTATATCTCCTGTGGTGCCTTGATGGCCAATGCCCTATTGGCTATAAAGTGGATGAAAGAAGGGCACCATAAAACAGTCCCATTAGTGGTTTAAAGGATCTAAGAGATTTCATCTCATCCTTACAGGGACTTCACAGAACAATAAGATACCCATTCTGTTCCATCTTCCAGATGGTTTTTTTACCATGTGGTCCAGTATACTGAGCATAAAACTACAAGTAGGGCTAAAGTGGCTATAACTAGATCCCGTGCCATAGCAGTGACTGCACTTGTGTCCTTGTTATGATGCACATTCTGTAATGTTACTTTATTAAAGGTAAATATAATTCATGATTAGAAAATATCTGCATGGTGTATCTAATTAGAGTTTATACAATACTGATGAAAAAAAAAACTTTTCCTAATCTGAACTTTGACCTGTATTTAAATTAAGCAAAATAAGGGTATTTAATAAGGTATTTTTGCTGTTATGGTTGAAATCAATTAGTACTACTACTATGGTAATAATCAAGCATTTGAAGCTTTTCTATTTAATGGTTATTAAATTTGCTCAATACATCTCAAACTAACACCATGATTTAACATTTTTTTTCTTTTCTGATACCAATTCTAAGACTAACTTAACAAACCTGATCTTTCAGATCTCTGCCGTTCAGAACCGCATGTAAAAGACGAGCATAAACTTCAACAAATGCAACCAAGGACGGCACTGGGTGTGTCAGCTTCACAAAATCAACAACACTTTGCACACATTCCTTTTCTGTCTTGTGAGCGTTCCTAATGATCCAAGGTATGGCGGGAACCAGACTTCCCACAACAGCAAGCTGGTGGTCAGGCTGTGACTTCATCATGGATTGGGATCTTCAGAAAAGATATTTAGAAATTTGAAAAAAAAAAGAATATGCACCACTATAAAGAGAATTTTAATAAAACTTTAATCATTTCTGCATCAGTTGATAGCATTTTTATCTGGCCTCTAAATTTGAAGAAAAATGCCTAGACCAGAGGAACCCTTCTAATTTTTAAACTATGTTTATTATGCCATTTCTGTCCACAGGCAATGAGACCTAAACCAAATAATAAAAGCTAGTGGTCAAAAATATTTATTAAGAAATTTCTGCGTAGGAAATTGGACAATGTTGATGGGTTTCTATCCATTAGTCTATACAGCAGACGCATACATAAGTAAATTAAATAATGTTCACTTTAAACATGCATACATAAGTAAATTAAATATTGTTCACTTTAAACAAATAATGGGACAATGTAAACATAACAGGCTTTATGGAAAGAGGTAAGATGAGATCAGAGAAATAATATCTGAAATGGGATAAAAATTGTACGATTTCTAAGCATATAAAGTTCCAATATTTTAAGCTTCAATCAATCTTCCCATCGGTTCCTAAATAAAATACAATAATATGCGGTATTGAAAAGGGCCATGGATGTTTATATGATATATAACACAGGTAGATTTAAATATAAGTGAAATATACAGTTGCTGAGAATCAACACATATATGTAGAAAATTAAAACATACACAAAGTCCTATGAATTTTTTTCAACAAAGATTTAGTTGCTTACATTTTGAAGAAACAAAACCTTCCAAAAGTGTCAAGTTTATGATAACAAAAGGCAGAGACATTTCAAGTACTAACCAGACAAGTAAAAGTAACCAAGGTGCATGTACAAGTACACACTTTTTAAAAATTGCAAAGTAAGATTATGACTAATAAATAGCCATCGTGCAAGTACGAGTAAAGTACTCCAAAAAAGTACTTGGGTACTAATCGAGTACAGATGCTTGGTAAAACAAGTACCCCATCTCGGTTAATAGGTAGGTGGGGCTAGAGAGGGTGTTAAGACTACAGCAATTAAAAGATGCAGCATTAAATTCTAAGACAAGATAAAAATATTAAAATGTCACAAAAGATTTAAGTAAAAAGGTGTTATCAGAAGCTGATACGAGAACTAACCCTAATGATACAAACTTGCTAAAGGCATATTGAAGAATAAATATGTCTGCTATAATTTAGTTCTGAGGTTATTTCATAAAAGCTTAAACAAAACTCTGAATGTATGATATGCTCAGTGGACTTTTGTAAAATCGGAATGCTAAATCATATTCACTAATGGGCTTATTTCTACTGCATAATTATATAAAAAAAAGCCTTAAAAACAATAACCTTTTTTCTGCGAATTCGAGTAGATCAGCTGCACTCTTTGGTTCTCCGGAGTCAGTCCAAGCCCTGAAGAAACTTCGGTGAAAAGATTCAGCGTAAGTGTCATTGTGCGAACCAGGGGTGGTCATGAACTTAACATAGTCCTCAAGCAACGCCCCTCTGAGGTCCCTGTCTGGTTTTATTAAATCGTGGTCAAATGCAACCATTGTTTGAAGCTCGTGCAAAGCCATCACAGCATTAAGAGTATTGTCCCCTGCTTTCATTCCTAGCATGAATAAAAATATTTTTTTCTTGGTTAATAATCAATGTTAGTGAAAAAAATATAAAAAAATTGATGACCCATTTCCACTATTCAAACAATTATTGTAGAAACAAAACAATATTGGGTAAAAATTGACACTAAGCCCCCATGGCCTAATAAGCTCTAGTAATTATGGGGAAAAGATGTGGGGAAGAAAGGGGAGGGAACACCATAGATCTTAACTGTCTTAACAATAGATAAGGAAAAAAAATGTTCACCTTTTACACAAGCTAGATGAGAGTGAGCCACTAGAAGAACTGACTAGTGACATGAATACTTCATCTGATTATCAAAATTAAACCCATGCCCCACAAATCATTTGTTTGATTATAATTATTTAAAATATTTTAATACAGAAAAAGAACATGACATAACAGTATAATTAAAAAAAAAAAAAGATTTTTTTTCAAAGCACCTGAACAAATTTGAATGAATAAGTTTCAAGTAAGGAAGGGAATAAGTTACAGGGATATATTTTAGTCACTTTTTCTTTCAACTGAGCGAGCATGTATATAAATAAATAAAAAATCTCTTCCTTTAATTTTTTCAGTTTAAAAAAGAATATTGGGAACAAAAAATTCATTAAGATGATAAGAAACGTATTTACCTTGGTGATAGTGATTGTTAGTGCTGCTGCCATTCCAGTATTGAAGCTTATCGTGGAGGATAACATTTCCAATGAGAGATTTACTACTGGAGTTAGCTCCTCTTCCACTGCTGTCTGAAAGAAAACAACAACAATGACTTTTTGTAATAATGGTGTATTGAAAAACCAAAGAATCTTTTTTTTTAGCTCTTTATCTATAAATCATCAAATGTTTACAATGTACATAAAACATGCAATAAACAAAGCAGATTTTACCAACTGCAGAGAGTCTCAGTATTGACGATGGATGTTTTCCATGTGGCGCAACAAAGTCAGTTATCCAACTGCCATAGTCATGCTTTATATCAGAAGGTTCATAATACCAATGGACAGGCATCGACATGGCATCAGCCACAAAGAGTCCCCATATAGCTTCTGCCTTTGCTTTTTTTAGCTTATCTGATATCTGCGGCTTAGACATGATCTTTGTTTCCCTGAAATTAGAATGATAACGCAACAATAAAATTCGAGCTCTTTAGATAAAAGCATGTTTTATTAAAATTGGTGTTTTTATAATTCATTACGATTTTCATTTTTATCAAAATCTAAATGAAAAATCAAACTAACTAAAATATCTTACTCAGCAATCTCCTTCTCAATGCCACTGTCTTCAGATCTTGATATTAAACTACTTTGTTTACGAGAGATGTTTGTTACTGGAGAGTTTGTCTGTGAAGGCGTCTGGCTTAAAAAAAGAATTGTGAAAACAGAGGCAGCAGAGGCCGTCACAGTAAAACTCAAACATCGACTGGTGACAGCCTGAGACTTTAAAAAAAAAACACCAACAATTAGAATTTCCATTTATTATATTCAAAATGAAGAAATCACAGAATGTCTGCTGTTTAAAGAATATTAAATTTCGAGACATCGTTTACAATGATAACTGAGACCAAATAAAAAAAAACTCTAAGAAAATAGGAATAACGAAAATGATAAAAAAAATTATATAATAATATTAGTAATCAAGATGATTGTTAAAAAAAATAACTCTTAACTCTCAACAACAAAACTTATTCAACAAACCTGAAAACAAACGTGGGGATTGTCAGATGATAAGGCAGCCCTGTATAGAAGAGAACTGTGAAAATAATTAAAAAGTCTTATTTAAAAAATGCAAAGTACGAAAAAATTTGAAAGTTTTTTGAAGAGAAATAAATGCCAACTTATAGCAATTTACTGTTTATATTTTTAAGTTTTTCCACAAGGCCAAGCTCAGTGAGAACCTAGAGAATGTCAAGGTCAAAGTGAAAGTTGGTTCACACAGTTTTTAACTGGTACCTGACTTGGGCTGAGGTACTAAAGGGGTGGATACCGAAACAGATGAATTCTACGCATCATCTGACCTGATGGCTTGGGAAACTTTCTTTTATAAGGACGAGAGATGGAAAATTAATATTAAATTTAAGGCATATACTTTTTAAAAAGCGATAAAAAAATGTATTTGATTCTGTATGAGCGATATGTAAACTAACTATTTCAGCAATACATCAGGTCTATAATAAACCTACTGTAAAGAGTTAAAATGTAATCATAAATTCAAATCAAGCTAATATCACTACTATCAAACTTATCATCAGACTATCACTTAGGATTCAGACTTAATGTCCCAGTGAATGCTGGCATTGGACAAAGCGTTGGGCATTCATCGTGGGCACTTTAAGTTGGAGAACAATGAATAAAGGAAATTAAAAAAAAAACATAAAGTTTAATGAATAGAAGAAGTTATTAAAGGCAATTTATTTTTTTTTATATGTGAAATTTTAAATGTAAATCATATAAATGGGCCTACAAGATACATAGTTTATGTCAGGAGTCAAACTTCTGTTTTGTACAACATAGACTGATAGAATAGTAGCTTCCAAGCCTTACTTATGAGCTTGGAACTTTCTTACTAATGCTCATCTAGGGCTTTTATGAGCCAGCACTCTCTCCTTTGTCCTTAATTGACCTAAACAGGCTAAAATATGATAAATAAAATGATTCAAGTAAAAGTAAAGCCATCCCCATGCCATGGGCTTGGTGTCTTACAAAACTTTGTTGTTGTATTTTGGGTAAAATACATTTAACCCTAACCCTTACCTATAATAACTTTACCTATTCAACATTACCACATTCAAATATTCATTGTGATTTGTGAAAAAAAATTGTTAGAGAAGTAAAGTGTGAATAATATCATCAAAATAATTTCTGCCCCAGAAATGCTATTTTGTGGACATTTAAATTTTTTTTAAATTTTTTTTTACTAAGATGGGCTAAGCCTAAGATGTTCTTGACTTAAGTGACTAACACTGTTAAGCTGTAAAAGTTTCTCATTGAAACTGAAAAGTCTTCGAAATTTAAAAGGTAGGCCTATTCTAAGTTTAACTTAAACTTAGATTAAAATATATATTATAAGAAGTCTACTAGTCTACTCTAAATTATGAGTACACCACAGATTATAATTTATATATATTATAGAGTTTTACAAAGTTTTAAAAAAATATTATTGACTATAATCTTGTCTTCAGACTTAGTGTTATATAATATTATAAAAAAGAAATAGAGTTTACTGGTACATTGCATTCAATGCAGCTGTAAATGATCAGCCGAATTTTAGAATGGAATTGCTTCTTGTTCTCTTTAGTAGACAAAACCTTCTTCAACTCTAATATTTCTTCGGTCAAAGACTCCATCTTTTTCTCCATGCTGTAGACAGTGTAGTCATGGCTCTCAATTTTGGTTTGTAGCGCTGCTGCATACATTTTACCGGTGGCAATTTCTTTTTTCAATTTAGTGTTTTCCTTAAGAAGGAACTGACACTTCAAGTGTGACTTCTTCAAAGATTTATGAAGACTTGAGAGCACTTCTTCCAGTTGTTTTGTTTTCAACTGATACCTTGAAATTCTGGAGGTTTTTCTTTTAATTAAATCATTTACCCTCTTGACTTGGTAAGTTTTTTTTATTCTTATCCTTTCTCTCATTTCAAATCTTCGTTCGAAGTTTAATTTTCTATTCACAGCCAACAGTTCACTGTTAGTCTGTCTTTTATATTTGCATGACTGGCAGTCTCTTTCAATCCTGGTTTTAACAGGAGAAATGAAGGGAGGATGCTTAGGCTGTAATGATGGTAATGTATGTTTCCTTTCAGGAAACTTGAATTCAGAATCAAAGAACTCCACAATGTTATTCCAATTGTTATGGATATTTCTTTTATAGAGCTTTACTTGTTCATTAATTCTAGATACTTTACTTTTTACAGAAGTAATATGGCAATTACTTTCTGCCATTGTCACTACATGCTCAGCTGTTTTACTAACATTTTTTCCTAGTTGCAGGAAAATGTAGAAAATAAATCCATTTGTGAATTTGCTATCTTTATGAGACTCAAGAAGATTCTCCATGTCCTTTAAATTCTTCAACTTTAGAGTATTTGTATTTTCCATTTTCCTGAAAATAAAATAAAAGAAGTTAATGTTTTAAAAAGTTTCTGAAATAAATGTTTAACCTGAGTAAAAATCACTACTGTTATAAGGCTCCAATGAATATTTAAAAAAATTAAATTATAGCATAATTTTATGATATATGTAGACTTATTATTTTTATAGTAGTTTGACATAACACACAATATATTTCTACCAGATACTACTGTGGATAAAAATATTAGTGTTTTTATATTCAGAACACATACTAGATTAAAAAAAACGTAACTTTGTTAAAGGATGGCAGTTAAAAAATATTGATTTTGAAGGATTACTATGTATGGATTTAATGTTAAGATTAGCGCTGCCCGCGGTTGCCGTTATCGATAATAGGTAACTTTTATCGGCAAATAAGCGACTCGTCAAGAACACGGTTTTTTAATTTTTTGAGCAGTCAATCAACATAAAAATGATTAAATAAGATATTTAGAATATATTAACAGTTGATCGATCAATAAAAACATTGGGTCGCGACCTAATTAAAAAATAAAAGCAAAATTTATCTTACCTTATTTTGAAATGTTGATTCCTCAAAACGAAGATGGCGTAGTTAACAAAAAAATTCACACAGATTAACTTAAGGATAAGTTCTTTTAAAATTATGGCAAAGTAAAAATAAAATAATGAGTAAATTAAAGCGTTTCAGAAAATCACAGTACCACTGGTTCTAACTGTTGCCAAACATGGCTTATGTAGCATACGGAGATTTTCAAGGCTATTTCCGGGTCGTTTGGGCACGGATATCATAGTACCTAACTAAGTGACTAAGTCTGAAGACAAGAATATCATCATTCATTATTTATAGTCAATGTCAATACTATTTTTTTCTTCGGAAATACTGTAGTAACAATTACAACTATGCCATAATATTAAACTAAATTTTCATTAGTTCCACAAAATAAATGTATGCATACCAGGTGCGTTGAAGACAGGCCACAGGAGACCTCAATTTGTTTAGAACCATGGTTATTTTTGTACCCTACGTTTCATAACATTTTATGCAAGCGGAAATGCAAAAATGAAAGTTAAGTTTCCGAAGTAAATGTGGCACTCGGTACTAGTAGTTTAGTATGTAAACAAACCCAAATGTCGGTCTATATTGTATTACGATAATAAACAGTGGTGATAAAAATTTGAAAATAATTTAGTATATACGTAGATGTGTTTAGAATCCTAAGCCAGAATTTAAACAACACATAATAGTGCTTTACAATCAGTTTGTGAAAATAGTCACTTCCCAAATTATTTTATCAATGGCGTCGTTTGTGTTTTGCTGTTGTCGAAATGGTGCTTTCGGACCCGGACATGTTCAGTTAAAAGACTTGCCGTCTGTAAAACTCGACACTAGCTTTATGGGTGTGTTTTTCAACCTCGTGTATAACTAGAATACATATTTCTTATATTTAATTATGTGTTTGAGCTTGTGTAATCTTCATGTCATTTCAAATCAACATCTCAAGTCTTCTCAGCTTCTGCCACTGCTAAGACTAAGTTCTTGTTGTGATAATGATCTTAAAATCCATTCAAAGTTAAATTAATGCCTTTGCTCATAATACTCTTATTTGTATTTGTTATTCTTTATAGATATTTACTTTTTATATTTACAGGTAATGATGTGGTCATAGTAAAAAATGGACACAGAATATGTGGGACAGGTGCTGCCCTAGCCAATGCTCCAGTTGCTCAAAATAAGGCGTACTTTGAGATAAAAATCCAGTGTACAGGTTTGAGTGTTTGAATTTACTGTCATAGAAATTTTCATTAAATCATTTAATAGCTATAATTGAAGGCTTGGGTTCGTATGACAGCTAAGTCCATAGCAGAGAAAATTGAGATGAAAAAAAAAAAGGTTTTTCTGTTTTATCATATGGTTTTAGTAAGTAGGCTAAACAGTTATCTAAGTAATTATTAGTATTAGTAGTATATGCAACATTAAAAATTTAAACGTAACAAAGGCTTTAAAATAGTTATAGGATTCTTCTGACATCAAGACCTTTTCAAAGTATATACCTATGACCTCTACATTTATAAACTCATTGTCATTAATATATTGTATTGGCAGCTATTTAAATCAAGCCTTTGTTTAGTAAAATTATATTCTGTTAATTTCTAAAAAAAATAATTTTATAGTGAAATGTGTGATATTTTACTCTACATTCAGTGGGTGTTAAATGTATGCCTTTTGGCAGTACAGAGGAGTCATTAGTCATATTTTTACTTACAGTCAAACTGTCATCATTTTTTTTTTTTATTTATTTATGACTGCAAGTTTATTTCTTTTTAACTCATATATTTGTTTAATACAGGGTGGCCAGGGTGTAGCTGTTTGATGTGTTTTGTGTGGCTCTGGATGAAAGTTTCTATTATTTAACTTCTTGTGTTTTCTACCTTTTGATAAATTGACTTTGTTACAGCTCTTTAAAGTATTTTTACTATATAAAAACACGCAGTGTTGGCCTTGCCCACCCATGGTGTAATATATGTAGTAATTGAGAGCAGTTAAATTCATTGGTTTATGCGCCACATAAGTTACTTAAATCACACAGAGATATATTAAAATTTGCCAAGTTAAATTCATTGGTTTAAGCGCCACATAAGTTACTTAAATCACACAGAGATATATTAAAATTTGCCAAGTTAAATTCATTGGTTTGTACGCCACATAAGTTACTTAAATCACACAGAGATATATTAAAATTTGCCAAGTTAAATTCATTGGTTTATGCGCCACATAAGTTACTTAAATCACACAGAGATATATTAAAATTTGCCAAGTTAAATTCATTGGTTTATGCGCCACATAAGTTACTTAAATCACACAGAGATATATTAAAATTTGCCAAGCTAAATTCATTGGTTTATGCGCCACATAAGTTACTTAAATCACACAGAGATATATTAAAATTTGCCAAGTTAAATTCATTGGTTTATGCGCCACATAAGTTACTTAAATCACACAGAGATATATTAAAATTTGCCAAGTTAAATTCATTGGTTTATGCGCCACATAAGTTACTTAAATCACACAGAGATATATTAAAATTTGCCAAGTTAAATTCATTGGTTTATGCAGCCACATAAGTTACTTAAATCACACAGAGATATATTAAAATTTGCCAAGTTAAATTCATTGGTTTATGCGCCACATAAGTTACTTAAATCACACAGAGATATATTAAAATTTGCCAAGTTAAATTCATTGGTTTATGCGCCACATAAGTTACTTAAATCACACAGAGATATATTAAAATTTGCCAAGTTAAATTCATTGGTTTATGCGCCACATAAGTTACTTAAATCACACAGAGATATATTAAAATTTGCCAAGTTAAATTCATTGGTTTATGCGCCTACATAAGTTACTTAAATCACACAGAGATATATTAAAATTTGCCAAGTTAAATTCATTGGTTTATGCGCCACATAAGTTACTTAAATCACACAGAGATATATTAAAATTTGCCAAGTTAAATTCATTGGTTTATGCGCCACATAAGTTACTTAAATCACACAGAGATATATTAAAATTTGCCAAGTTAAATTCATTGGTTTATATGCGCCACACAAGTTACTTAAATCACACAGAGATATATTAAAATTTGCCAAGTTACAATTTATTGGTTGCATAAGCCACATAAGTTACTTAAATCACACAGAGATATATTAAAATTTGCCAAGTTAAATTCATTGGTTTATGCGCCACATAAGTTACTTAAATCACACAGAGATATATTAAAATTTGCCAAGTTAAATTCATTGGTTTATGCGCCACATAAGTTACTTAAATCACACAGAGATATATTAAAATTTGCCAAGTTAAATTCATTGGTTTATGCGCCACATAAGTTACTTAAATCACACAGAGATATATTAAAATTTGCCAAGTTAAATTCATTGATTTATGCGCCACATAAGTTACTTAAATCACACAGAGATATATTCAAATTTGCCAAGCTAAATTCATTGGTTTATGCGCCACATAAGTTACTTAAATCACACAGAGATATATTAAAATTTGCCAAGTTACAGTCACCAATCTAGAACTTTATTACTTTCTTTATGCATATTAAATCTGGCAACAAATTTAAAGTCATCCCTTAATCTTATTTTTGAAAATTTGAATAGAATAACTGAGGGCTAGGCATGTTCTAGCTACACAAGTACTGAGGGCTAGGCATGTTCTAGCTACACAAGTACTGAGGGCTAGGCATGTTCTAGCTACACAAGTACTGAGGGCTAGGCATGTTCTAGCTATACAAGTACTGAGGGCTAGGCATGTTCTAGCTACACAAGTACTGAGGGCTAGGCATGCTCTAGCTACACAAGTACTGAGGGCTAGGCATGTTCTAGCTACACAGGTACTGAGGGCTAGGCATGTTCTAGCTACACAAGTACTGAGGGCTAGGCATGTTCTAGCTACACAAGTACTGAGGGCTAGGCATGTTCTAGCTACACAAGTACTAAGTATACTTGGTCCTGCTGTGTAAAGGTGAATACGCTTCATCTGCCCCGACGGGGCCTCATCCATTTTGTTTAGCTGCCAGCAGCTTATATAAAATAGACAATTGACCAGAAATTATATCTTCTGTCATCATTTACACAATTACTTAAGATTCCTAGATTTGCACCTATTATTCTTGAATCCTACAAAAGTCATTTTTAGTACACGTTTAATCTGTCTGGCTCTATTTTAATTGTACTCTGTTTATTTATTTCTGTAGGTAAATGGGGAGTAGGCTTAGCCACAAGAAGGTGCAATCTTAATAAGTTACCTCTCGGTTACTTAAATCACACAGAGATATATTAAAATTTGCCAAGTTAAATTCATTGGTTTATGCGCCACATAAGTTACTTAAATCACACAGAGATATATTAAAATTTGCCAACTTAAATTCATTGGTTTATGCGCCACATAAGTTACTTAAATCACACAGAGATATATTAAAATTTGCCAAGTTAAATTCATTGATTTATGCGCCACATAAGTTACTTAAATCACACAGAGATATATTCAAATTTGCCAAGCTAAATTCATAGGTTTATGAGCCTCATTAGTTACTTAAAGCACACAGAGATATATTAAAATTCGCCAAGTTACAGTCACCAATCTAGAACTTTATTACATTCTTTTTATGCATATTAAATCTGGCAACAAATTTAACGTCATCCCTTAATCTTATTTTTAAAAATTTGAATGGAATAACTGAGGGCTAGGCATGTTCTAGCTACACAAGTACTGAGGGCTAGGCATGTTCTAGCTACACAAGTACTGAGGGCTAGGCATGTTCTAGCTACACAGGTACTGAGGGCTAGGCATGTTCTAGCTATACAAGTACTGAGGGTTAGGCATGTTCTAGCTACACAGGTACTGAGGGCTAGGCATGTTCTAGCTACACAAGTACTGAGGGCTAGGCATGTTCTAGCTACACAAGTACTAAGTATACCTGGACCTGTGTAAAGGTGAATATGCTTCATCTGCCCCGACGGGGCCTCATCCATTTTGTTTAGCTGCCAGCAGCTTATATAAAATAGACAATTGACCAGAAATTATATCTTCTGTCATCGTTTACACAATTACTTAAGATTCCTAGATTTGCACCTATTATTCTTGAATCCTACAAAAGTCATTTTTAGTACACGTTTAATCTGTCTGGCTCTATTTTAATTGTACGTACTCTGTTTATTTATTTCTGTAGGTAAATGGGGAGTAGGCTTAGCCACAAGAAGGTGCAATCTTAATAAGTTACCTCTCGGTTCTGATGCAGACAGCTGGGTTCTAAGACAGGATGGCTGCATGTTTCACAGCGGTGAAGAGAAAGGAAAGCTACCAGACATACCCCAGGAAGGTGACATTTTGGTGAGTATTTTTTAAGGGTGACATTATTTGATATTTTTACAAATTTCAACATAAAAAAATCTTACAGATTAAAAGTCTCCTCTCTTTTCATCATGATACTTTTGCTTTAAAGCAGTGAGTTTTATTCATTCCAACTAACAAAGCCCACATAAGGGTCAATTCCTATATGTGCACACCTACCCTCTGTTGCAACACCGAGTAATTTAAATCAGGATTCTAAAGTTAAGCTTCCCCCTGGCTATAATTCACATTTCTAGGGACCTCGCAAATTCTGTGTCTGCATAAGTGTTTCAAAGTTTTATACTTAGGAAATAAAATAATGATAAAATTAAAAATTAGTATGTGATATTTAAGGTAACGCATTACTATGCTGTTAAGGTTGATAATTTATTATTATTTAGTTGGAGACATTAACCATTCTGTTTAATTATTTGGTCAAATTGCCGGGATTGAAGTCTTAGGGAAAGACAATTTTCATATGTCAAAAGAACGAAATTAGAAGTAGTCTTATTTCTGGTCATCTAACACCTCTTTTTCTGCATATTATAATTTTGCATTTGTGTTAAGAGAATTGTTTTGCATTATAGAAATCTGTCTCTAAGGTTCCGAACAAAAGTGGAGGAACGCTGTTGAAAGAAAGAGGATTGTGCATACTAGGCAAAAAATTATTATACAACTAGATATGTAGTAAAGAAAGGCCACAAAACCTATAAATTGTGTCCAACGAATTTGTTTAAATAGATGAAAATTTAGTTGCATTGGTGTTTATTTCATTACAAACATAAACAAATTTTTATCTTTATAATAAATGTTTTTAGTTTTCATATGAACCCAAGAATTGTTAAATATTAGTTTCTTAGCACAAGGCTTAGGGAATTTGTTTAGCCTATTGTCCCAGGAAAATATTTTACACCTGTAATCCCTTTTACAACACTCCTTTATATGAGCTTAGTAGCTTAGTATGTAGACAAAATTTATTTATCTAAAATTTTATTGGCAAATTTTTTTTTCAGGGTTTAACCTATGACCATATAGAACTGAATTTTTTCCTCAATGGAAATCCATTGAATGTTCCGTTCAACGGAATTAAAGGAACAGTCTATCCTGTTTTCTATGGTATGTATGCTTGCTTAGTTTTTAATATTCTCATCTTTGAAAGGTGCTAGATCAGCGGTTGCAAGGTGTGGGCTCATGACTGACTTTCAGATGGGCGGCAACAAAATTAAAATTTTACAATTAAAAAAATTTATCTATGCATAGCTAAAACTCTATTTCTCTATATGCTATAAAAACTATGCATTTTTATAACTTCAAGTTAAAAGGGTAATTTTTTAAAAACAGAAAATTACACTTCTATTCTCTTTCTTTTACCGTAGTTTATGTTTTTTATGGTGAGTAGTATGTGAAAAAGTAGGAGAACCACTGATTTAGATCAATTTGTAGCATTTATTGTAGTTTCCCATGCATTGGGCATGTGTAATACAAGTTATAGCCCATGATGCTTCAGTTAAGAGACTGTTTTCTTTGCAAATTTCTTTTTTTTCTTTTTTAACATTGAACTCTTTATTGAATTAAATTTTTCTTCATCTAAGAATAAATACAATTCTTTAATATCACTTTAAAAATGTCTTTATATGGTGCATCATCCTTATTTCCATATGTGGTATATAAAATTGTGAAAAAAAATGCAAAAATATTAACTGTGATCCTTATTACTATCACTTGGTGGGCTGGTAAGATGATAGCAATGATCAAGCCCATTTAAAAAACAAGAGTTTGATAAAGTGAATAGCTTAAAAAAATCTGACAGTCTAGGAAACTGTTTTTGCTAAATGCTTCCAAACATTTAAAAATAGAATAATAAAAGTTATACTTATTAAATTTTGTACATGCAGATAATTTGCATGGTATGGTCCATGGTTTTCAAACTCCAAATTCTTGCTGTTCTTACATGATGTTATGCTTAAAAATATATCTAATCTGACATTGTTAAAATTCAAGGTGTATTAATGATTAAACCTAAAACTTTCACGAGCTTTAAAAATTTAGTTATTAAAAGAAGTTGGAAGCTAATAAAAGCTTAGGCTGAAAATTAATTAATAATTTAAGTTGTTTCAGATTTATTTTTGAATTAAACATATTTACTGTCTGTGTTTCAGTTGATGAAGGAGCTGTTATTGATGTTCAGTTTGACAAATTCTACCACTCGCCGCCTAATGGATTTGATCCCATCATGATAGAACAGTCATTATTGTGATCCTCTGGTAAAGGGGGGTGAACCCAGGGAATGTGGACTAATTTATTTTAGAACTTCATTATAGGAAGTTGATTTAAAACCTTATGATCTGTTGTTACCATTGTTTTCTCAGAGATTCATCGCATGTAAAATGTCTTGAACTAAGTTTTCTTCTTGAGTAGGATTAAAATAAAAGAACATCAATTGTAGTATTTTTTTTTAAGTGCTGAAGCTGTCTTTCTTGTTGGTGACAGATCTTTTAAGTGTTTCATTTTTGTTAATTTGAAAAAGACAAATTGTACAAATATGTGTATGTGGTTTATATGTAAATATATAAAAACTTTATACCTGCTGTGTTGTTAAAGTGGAAAATTATTTGCTGTCTACTGTAGTTGTTAGGTGTTATAGTGACAGCGTATGTTATGTGCAATTTCTTAAAATTTGTATCACACATGAATAATTCATCGAGGTAATTCACATCAGGCTTAGGTAATTCACATCAGGCTTACTTATGGTTTACCTTTTAACTTTATTTACTATGTTATATTATCAAGAAGATCGCATTGAAATGAATCTACTTCATTTAAGTCAAAATCATTCAAATATTGCAAGTGAATCAGCCATTGATATATTTTTTTTTTACTTTTGTCTTTTACCTTAATGGAATAAAGCGGTGAATTAAAAATCATTACATTTTTTACTTGAGTAAGTCAGACACTCGCAATGTGTTTTTTTTTTTTTACACGGAATGTTCATTATGTTTTGAATTATAGCTACAAACCGATCAGCTCTTTTTGTTGGGGTAGGGGGTGGGAGCTAGAGGGAGAATACAAAATAGGAAATTGGAAGAAAATACAATACGAGAAGGGGTTATAAACTAGATAAAATAGAAAAAGAGAGAATATATAATAGAAAGAAAGGAGTGGCATATATTTATAATATTTGGTGCTGAATAAGTATACTTTTCAAAAGATCTGTTTATTAGCCAATAAAATACGAAATAAAAAAAATGATCAAGAATAACTTCATACAGCAACCAGCATACAGCAAGTACAGCAAGTACTACTAATTAAATACCACAAATATCAAGTTATTATTTACACTTTTCTATCTAAAATATATACTTTGACTGCACAGAGTACAGAGTACCAGAGAAAGCAGCCCCTAGAACCAAACCTAAGAGAAATGGTCCCCTCAAAGTAGTTCATTTTTATGATGATATTAATGTGAGAAATGTGCATACAAATGTTCCTGTGAAAATTGAAGAGTCTTACATCACCCCATTGACTAAACAGGAAGGAGAAGAGCTTGCCAGAGCATTTGGCCATGACAAGTTAGTCACTCTGATTCTTTTAAATTGAATATCTTGGTGGCACTTTGATTGTGAACCTGAAAGTGACTTCACATGGTGACTTTTGTGGTGACTCTCAGGTCATTAAGCCTAAGCTAAGGATGTGAGCAGGGCACTACAAAATTTTCCCAATAGTGGCTAGACATTTTATGAAGGAACCTTGGGTTAAGTTAGATCATTAAAATATAAGACTTCTTTGTTGCTACAGAACCAACTCCCATTATGCTCAAATATTCAAGGCTCATTTAATTTTTAATACTATTTAAATCTTTTTAATTCATCAAGCGAAATCAATAATTGATAGGAATTAAAAACTTATTTTTATCTTTATTATAATTACTTGAAATCAAATTATCTATAAATACAAATAACTCCAGCTTACATACTAGTCTCAACAACCTTTATACAACATTTTCACAAACTATATTTGTATTCTGCTCACACCACAATATCTAGTTTTTGCAGTAAGTTGTCAGAGATCCTTTTTTTTTAACACTAGTTGCAAAACCAACACTGGCTTAAAATAAATTTGGACAGACACACCATCCCATATTAATTCATTGTGTTCAATATCCCTTGGTTTACTTATGAAAAAAAGTTCATATTTCATAATACACAGATGACATCTTTGAGCTACACTGAGGCAAAAAATCAAGGGCCGCGCTCCATTCACGATTTGAAAGGTGACTGTAGAAATCTGGCAGAGAATTTGCTGGGTCCCCCAGCAGTGCCCACAGTGGTGTCTAGAAACACCACAATGGCTCTAAAACCTGTATTTGTCAACTTCACCAGGGACCTTCAGACTAAGGCAACTCCCATATCAGAAATGGCTGACCAGTTCAGAAGTCTCTCCACCAATTTCATGCCCACAGGTTCTTGTCTTATCATTTGTTTATCATTCATTCCAGTCACATAAGTAGTTAATTGGTGGCATCAATATATTTAAAGAGATTTACTTACCGGTAATTAAATACATACGCATAAGTAAATGTATGTTTTGATCAGACTTTTACTTTTTCATTCAGGCATCAAAAGCAGCACCAATGAGTAGCAGCTACTCCAGCCAGTTTCCTTACTACGATCTGTCTGAGAAGAAGGACAAGAGATTTGACTGGGAGCCTGGGAAGGGTAATCTCAAACCCCAGTCATGCTTGCTGGAGCTGCAAGACAGTTTTATCAAGTCTGAGGTGAGTAAAGTATCTAATAAGAGTGAGTTGTTTAGTCTTTTACTAAAGAAATGAGTAAGCACCAGATTGAATCTCTTGAATTAATTAAATGAAAAAAAATTTTAACATTAAAATATTGTAGACTTTGTATTTCTTCAAGCTGTTTCCAATGCTAAATTAAATAAGGAAGTAATCTATCATTATGCTACATTCTATTGATAAACTCCAAAATAAATGAATTAATTCACATTGGCTCTCACTTTTTTAGTCAATAAAATTTCATAATATATAAATGTATTTGTATGATCTTAGCCTAAGGAAATATACTTCTGCTTTTAATGCATTATAAATAGGGTCTTTTTTATTTCTTTTCCCTCCAGTTTAGAAAATATTTTCATGTATTAAATATTGTGTAAGTAAAATTTTCACTGGGTCTTTTTTATTTTATTTTTTTTAAATAAGGTTCACAAACGATTCCACCACCAGTTTCCTGAGATTGTGCCTGATCCTAGAATAAATGCTAATAAGGGCAAGAAACATAATTTTTTTGGCATGAACGCCCAAGTTCTGCATGGATAATACTTCATTTTGTTATGCATACAATGACTTAGCTCAACAGACTAAAATCAAAATAATTGTTCTATTAACTTTGTTGGAAAAAATAATGCTCCCATAAGATAAATAAATTTTAAAATCAGTTTTAAGATCAGTATTTTCAAGCTAAACTCAGGTCTTTTGATTTATTGATCAGACCACTACTGTCTTTTTGTGACTAAGTAGTTCTCTGAAATTTATAATAGATGTATTGAAGTTTTCTTTTATTCACTTTTTTTTAAAATTACTTTGATGAAATTAAATTTATCAAGAGACATGAACTTAAAATTATCAATGCTTAAAAGATCTGTTGAGGCTAGTTTTTTCAGGTTTTTTTTAAAATAAAGTTTATTCCTTGTTAATTGATTGTTAAAGTTTTTTGTTTAAATATTTTGTAAGCATCTTAACACTGTTTTTTATTATTCATTTCATTTTTAATTTATACTTTCTTGTTAAAGATAACTGTGATATTTTAATGTCAATGCAAATTGAGTGAATATTTTACACACATATCAGTATTATCAGCACAAAGCTTATTTTTTAACATGAATGATGGACTTACATTTATTCACACATTTCTAGTATTTATTATTGTTATATGTCATGTTAATTTCTAAAAAAATCACATTTGAAAATTACTTTTATCTTTTTAAGAATTTTTTTCTCTATATTTCAAATAAAAACTTTTTAATTATAAAACTTATTGTACTTTTTTTTGTAATGTTGCTATTAAATAATTCTTTTACTTACCAGCATTATTTGATTATTTTTAACATACACTCCTTTTTATTGTCCTTTTACAGATTTTTTTCTTGTCAGTTTTTCCATAATACATTACTACACTTTTAATATTTTTTTTCATGGTTCCTAAATAACATTTTCATTAAAGCCACAATTTTTTACCTAATATTTTTCATTAAGTACACATTTTTTCTTTCATTTTAAACATGCAGCCAGATTACTAGAAGTCTCATATGCATAAAGAGAAAATATTAACATTTAAAAATGTGTATGTTGGAAAATAAAACAATAAAAGGTTTATTTTATTTTTTGGTTTTTTTTCAAAACTTTTTTGTGGTCTAAATTATTTACTTTTATAGTTTTTAATCTTAACTGAATCTTTTCTTTTTTTTTTTCATATTTATTAGGTATGCAAACCAAAAAGCGAACTTATCTTTCCAATCCTTCAATTCTTTTTGAACAGATCTGGTAACCAGAAGATTGCAAACATCCTTAAAATAAATTTTTTCTAATACTGCTCAGGACTTTTCTTTTATTAAAAATTTCAGCAAATGTTTTTTATTTTTTTTTTTTACCTGTTAAACATTATTTTACTTTAAACAGTGAAATAGCTTTCGTTGGTCATGTTTAGACCAAAGATAGTAGATTCTTTTTGTTCACATTCTTTGAATTAAAAATTTCCTTTATTTCGATTGATTCTTTTTTTTTCCAGACAGTGAAATAGGTTTATTTTTTAAAAGACCAGAGTTTTTGTTCTAATTCTATTAATGGCTGTGTTCTTTACTCTCATTTGAAACAGTATTATGTAAAAAGCACTAACTTTTATTAAAAATGTTGAATTTCCATTTTTTTATGTCTATTGCATATAGTCTATTAATATATCATTTATATGCACATATTTTTTTCTTTTAATCTTATTTAGTTGTTTTTTGTATGATTTAATTTTCAATGCAAAAATTTTTTATTGAAGTGATGGGCTTTTTTTTATTGAAGTGATGGGTTTATCTTTTTATTTATTTTTGCATCACTAAATAAGTACCAGTGTGATGTGTTTTACAGATGTTTTCCTTGTTAACTTTCCAATTGTTTATTTTGTTATTATTGTTGCTTTCTTCTAATAAAAAAACAAAAATTTTTAAATATCGAAATCTTTTATTGAGGTTTGATATCTACATATTAATTATTTTCTAGAAGTTAAAAAAAAAATTTGTGTTTTTGTCACTAAAAATTCATAATAATTTTAAATCTGTCATAATATTTGTCTTGATTATTAGCATATAATAAAGGTGACTCTCTTAACTGTAAAACTTTGGATAACAGGCCACATAATATGATGGGGAAGTTAAAATGTTTGATATCCCTGAGCTTCATCGGCTGTCCATGAGGTGGATGGATGGTTAAGTGCTGTAAGTGGTGCTTGTAGCCACACAACCTGAGATGTCATCTCTGTTGGGGAATTGTACTTCCTGTTGAAAAGCAGTCTGGCCAGGTGAATGTAGTAATTTGCCTTGGGCCCCAGATGTAATTTTTCTTCTGCCCCTGAGATGTAGTTTTGCCTTGGGCCCCCAGATGTAGTTTTGTCTTGGGCCCCTAGATGTAGTTTTGCCTTGCGCCCCAGATGTAGCTTTGCCTTTGGGCCCCCAGATGTAGTTTTGCCTTGGGCCCCCAAATGTAGTTTTGCTTGGGCCCCCAGATGTAGTTTTTGTCTTGGGGTCCCCAGATGTAGTCTTGCCTTGGGCCCCCCAGATGTAGCTTTGTCTGGGCCCTCAGATGTAGTTTTCGCCCCAGATGTGTTTTCTTGGGCCCCCAGATGTAGTTTTGCCTTGGGCCCCCAGATGTAGTTTTGCTTGGCATCTTTCCCCAAAAACGTTTCTGATAACATAGATGTTCATTATGGTGTCCCTAAAGTCCAACAATTATTCATATGGTCTTGAACAAAAAAAAATGAGGCCAATGTTTTGTAAAATAGGATGTTTGAATCTATTTTATTTATGGAATAAAAATAAAAACAATAAATAAACTAAAAGGATTAATTAAGTTATTAACAACGGAATTAAGATACAGATTTTGAAACACTTATGCAGAAAATGCGCATGTTTTATTTACTACAATACATGTTAATGGGTTTATAGAGGTTTTATTTAGGGCACATATGGTAAGATGACGTTGGTGGATCAAAAGCAATGAGGCCCTTTTTATTTAAGCATATCTTGTATAAGCTAATTATCTTTGTCTGTATTGATGTGAATTACATGCTTGATTAATGTATAAAGAATCATGGTAAATTTTAAATTAGCATTGATTTTCAAGAATTTATAACATTGTATTTTTCTAAGATAAATGTTAGGTGGGATAATTAATTAATTAGTTTGTCATTAAGGTACAAAAATCAATACTGCTCTTTGATTGAAATCAGAGTAATTTAGACCGTCTCAAAGACGATGTGTGTTGTAGCATTGAATTGATCTCATAAAAGAATCTAGCAGATATTTTTGACAGATCTTGTGTGGTTTCAGTGGTAAAAGTAAGCGATTTAACGTCTAAAACTCAGAAAAATTTTGAAAGCCATGTCACTCAAACTCATTGGGACAACATTAATGAGATATAATAACTATGCTACTTATAACACTTTTTATCAACGCCAAGCTGCATACTTATGAATAACTTTATATTACCATATATAATATATATCACCCAAAATCTGCATAACCATCTTGATTTATAAAAAAGAATTCAACTTGTAAAAAAGTATAATGAAGTCTAAAAAGGATTGAGGAATTGTCAGTCGTATAACTTTTTATGTGAGTCCTTAAAAACATCTGAATTTCTATACCCTACAGCTTGATGAGTCAACTTTCCAGGAAAGAAGCTTTATTTTACTTTGTAAGTTTTGTGCAAAGAACATTTTATACCAAGAATATGTCTAAAGTTTGAATCTTCAAAAGGAGAAAGTTATTGACTAATGAAAAAGTATTTTGTAAAAGCTATACCCTACAATAGTCTCATTGTACTGGTGTGACCGGCAATTAGGAAACACAGAAGCTTTTGGCATATAAAACAAGCTGACCAAATGTATTCTAGTTATTGTGTCATTCATGACATCATTTAATCGCAAAACAGTGAACTGCATAATTAGATCATAACATTAAAGCAGTTATAAAATCAAAAGAATGGTTTAAATTAGAGATTATTTGCTACTTTGTTTGGAAAATGATGAAGACTATGATGTTTACGCCTAATATGAAGACGTTGGTTATACAAACTGCTGTTAAAACAGCCCTCTAACGTTCTGTGTGAACAAAGCAAAAGTTACGAGACACAATTTAATTACTCAAAAATGACATGAAATTCTTTATCGATGTATTTGTCAAATTTAACGAAATATTAAAAACCAATAAGGCTATCTAATTTTAAATTTAAATCGTTTGATGTAAATGTTCTGGCGTTTTGAAATTTTAGTATATAAACAAACTTGCAAGAGAAAATGTTCTGTTTCAAATTTAAATTGCAGTAAAACATGGATGAAGATTTATTTAGTACCTTGACAAACATCTACTTTCATGTAGATTATCCGTAAAATTTGAAAGAACATTCTTCACATTTGATATTACTGAATTGATGTGTATGACTTGACCTAGTGATGAATCAGTACACAGAGGGTTATTGGAACATAATGAGGGTTAAATGGCTATGAACAAGGATATCAGAATATTAAAACAAGTCATCAATTTTGTATATTTTAGTGGTATGTAATTATTGACTATCTTTCTTCTATTTGGTAAATCGTATAAAAGTAAAGAACTTAATAAAGTAACAAAAAGAAACTAAATTGGTTGTGAATTTTGCGGCTGCTACCCAAACCTTGAGATGGCTAAACACACTCATAGCATCTTTAAAAGATCCATTCATTATAATTTATTTTAAAGAAATATTATAATTTATTGAATACTTCTTTCAATGTTTTTTTCTTCATTATTTGTAGTATATTACATTTATGTATTTTTCACTTAGTCTCTAAAGTTTTGATTCTAAAAAACGCATGTTCAAAAAAACTTAGAAACGACATAGATGTATCAGGCCCTAAATACAATTACTGAATGAAGAAAAACAGACCATTTACATGATGTTTAGGTCAATTTTATGGGAGATAACGATTAAAAGTTAATGAACGACTTTGATTACAATGATACAGCATTTTGATTTACACAATATTCTCTATATTTTAGTGGTATGAGATGAAATAAAGGAGCTTTCAGTCATACATAAGCTAAAACAATCACAATGTATACTTTATTAAGCATTTGGGTACTAATTAATGCTTAATTGGACAGTTTCTGAGATAACGTATAAAAGATAAAAGATTAATATACAGACAACATATCAACAAGTACTTTTGTGACAAACTAAATTAAGATGGTGTAGCTTTAATCTGATAGGCTTTGATTTACTGCAATGTAGAATCTTCACTCGCCCCGGCAATAGCCACTTTTTAGAAACCCTTTTTCGACATAAGATTATATGTGAAATAACCATCAGATATAGTAAGATCATAGGATCTTACGTGAATTATAAGTATGTTACAAAAATAAGACCCGAATATAAACCCACACTTTTTTGTACGTAATACACTTACATGACAAGGCCGATGAGGACAATCGTTATAGGCCTATTTATTTGCCGTGTTTGATCTTGTAAATATGCCTACTTTTGATTCCTGGAATAGGGATCAGTGACGACTTTGAACTTCCTGCAATAGACATCAAATCACTTTTGCTACAAAGGCGACAAAAACGTTGATTCGTTTTGAAGAATAAACAATAAGCATTCTACAATTAATGATGTAGGTTCTAAATTAGTCCAGATGAACCAGAGCTATTTTCTAAAACTATCAACTGCATGATATTAACGTGATGACACGTGTCGATAACGAACTCGTGCAACAACAGAATGGGTTCCCCAGTGACCTACTCTCAAAAGCTTTTTGCACCCACTTAACTGTGTCCTTCTAGAATGTGTTGTCCTATTTGAGTCTGTCTCTGTGTGTCTTTTTTCTGGTCAGACTGACCATTGCTCTGAGTGTTTTTAAGGAATTGTAGAGGGTGCCTTGTATAACATTCACAATGATTATGTCAGGGTTCCACTGAAATGGCAAAAATTGGTCATTATGTAAAAAAATATAAGGTCACTGGAATAACAATGGCTAGAATTGTAAAAAAAATAAACATGATTCATCTCAGAAGCGTGCCTAGTGGGGTTGAAAGATTAAACAGTACAACTTTATTTAGCTTGTGGCCCCAAATTGATATGTATATAAACCATTATGTAATGTTAGCAAAATCAGTACATGTATGTTCTTATGCCAAAAGTCAATAGCTTAGACCAATTGAAAAAAATGAGGTATGACCCTACAAATTTCCAAATTTGGTTTGTAATAACTTTATTGGTGCCGGTTAGTGAATCTACTCATTTCCTAAACAATGAGTTAGGAAAAATATTTTGAAAAAGCAGATACTAGAAAAGAGTTCGGCTTGGAAGGTTTGAACGAACAAATTGATTGATAGTTGCAACGATCGATTACACAAACGTTGCTGACTTAAGTAAGGAAAAGTGTCTAATAAAACAAAAACGATCCTGAGGCAGACTAGCGCTTAATTTACTTTATGTTAATTAGGAAACTGCTGAATAAAGCCGTCACCAATCATTGACGCCGAATGGTGAAACAGAAGGTCAAGCCATGAACTTTAACGTTGGACAATCTGATAAGCTATACAGGCCCATCACTTACCAGCGGTAGAAATGTTTACGTCATTTACTTCATTTAAACAAATATAAGTACATAGATCCTCATATTATTATTTGTAAAAATGAATATAAATGAACACTTTTTTTTATAATAGACAATAAGTGTTTGGGTAAAAAGTTATTAAATTCTGTTTGATGACATGTAAATGTCTATTTAATTTAAAAAAATATAAAGAGAAAATACATTTTGAATTATTACACCTGAATGTTGTAATATAGTTACAACAATTGGAACCGATTTTTCTCTTAGAATTTGTAAAGATTTGTACTAGAACGATTGATTAACCCTAACCCTTTTTTTCACTTAGCGCCAAATGGTTCGTGGAACGTATCTAATAACCGTAAGCTAAGATATGGGTGTACTTAATACCGACAATAAGTCAAACACTGACTAAATGGTGTTTGGTAAAAAGGTATTACAATTGTATTTCATGACATCCTAAATATGAAATCCCAGTCAAACCGAATGTATTTGGTGCAATTCCAATCCTGCCATCTCTACCCCGGTAAATTATTAAAAACACGAGGAGAATGTTATAAGTTAAATACTAGAATTTAATTATTATTGTCTATTTTTTTTTGAATACATAGTTGGCAGCTCATATATATAATTTTTACCCATAGTTCAGCTTAACTGCTGATTATAGTATTAAGGTTTAATAAAAAATTATTTTTATCTTACAGAATAATACACAACTTTATGAATGAAGTCTGTAAAATTTAAAATTACCAATAAATTTAAATGTCTATTTTAACTAATGTTAATGAAATATATTTTAGTTAAATTTTTGAAGCCTTCTCTAATAAATACCAAATAATATTTGTTTTTTATACCTTTAGTTTTACAGGTTACGAATTTGTACAATGCTTATAAACAAAACATGGAAACTAACTTAATCCAAAAACACAAGATGATATTCTTAGTAGTAACTTTGCTAATTCACAATGTCTATTCACTTATGGATATGGAGGAACTGAAGTCTATTTATTATGGCCTAGATATACTGAATGAACCAGTTGTTATTAACCAGGTACTGTAGTGTATTTACATTAGAAAGTTAGGTCAGGATGTATGGTCAATTTTTTAGCGTAACTCAGAAGTTACTGCTAATACTGCCAATACTGGTATCTATATCCACACCACTTTTTTAAAATATAAAATCTTATGGATTAAAGTTAAGTAAATTTATGTTGGATATTAAAGAACCATTTATCTCGTGGGCGGGAGTTCGTAATCAATAACCATACAAAGTTTTCTAAGGTTGTTCTTTTATTATAACTTGTGATTCGCTAGCAAACTCAAGCTCAATTGTTGACTATTGTTAAATGAATGTCCAGAATGTTAGCCCTGATTACCTTAAAAGGACTTGAGAGACAGTAAATAGTAGTGCTAGTAGACCTAAAAAGGACCATTAAGATAAAATGATTGGTGGTGGTTTTATAGAAAACTAATTTAAACTAAGATTTTTCTACTAAATTACATTAAAAATACATAGCATCAAAAAATAAATGTGCATGAAATTATTTATTAATCATTGAGACCTCTATAAACATGATTTCTAGTTACTTTTCCCCAATAAACTGTTAGCTTTTATATGATAGAACAAAAATCAAAGAAACTTCTAAAATTTTAAGATTTTATTTTTTTCCCTGTGGAAAAAAGCAATAATCTTTACCAATTGCCATAGAATGAAAAGAATAAAATGACTTTCAAAAAATATTTACTTTTAGAATTTTTATTTTGAAGCTTGATCTACATGCAAAGACGCAAAAATCATGATGTTAAGCTGAAAACTTGGCTTGTGAATTTCTTGATGTGCTAGATCTAGCATATATGTATTCTAACATATTAAATAGATGGCAGTTTTTTTACTTTTTAATCATACAAAATTTCATACCACCTTAACTATGTTATATATATATAAAATGAATGCAGTTATTAGGCCTGTGGACTGGGGATATCGATAACCAGTGCTAAGGTAACAAATTATATCCTTTTGAGTCTGTTGAATTCTGTGCAGTGCATTTTTTATGGTGAACATGTAATATACATTTTCATCAGAAGTGTACTTTTTTTTATTTTGATCTTAGGCTTTGCCTTGGGAGCTGTTCATGTAACATCAAAATATGGCCAACAGTATCAGTGTACATTTCTTGACCATAACAGTGAAGATAAAAAGAAAGAAGAAGAAGAGAAAATTGCAATAGAAACTGGCATAGTGGAGATGCTGAAACCCATGGGACTGAAAGATTGCCTTTTTAAAGTAGAATTTTTTTATATTTAACATTCTTCCATTTTATTTTGAAACATTTTCAAATAAGCGCAATTTCAAAAACCAACACTTGCTCAGTAAATTCACTGTTTACGTTTTCAGATAAATGTAATATTCTCCCCTGCCACTGTGAATGTACATATTTTATTTGTTTTCAGTCAAAAGATTGGTGGAGCTATGAATTTTGTTATGGTAAACATATTCGCCAATTTCACATGGAAGGTATATTATTGTTTTAAAAGCTTTTGTTCCATTTTAAGCTAATTTATCCATATGTCAACAAAGTTTTATTTAGCAATTTACTTCACAAAAATTTTCTTATTCAGATGGTGAAATTAAAGGCAACATCATTTACTTAGGTTACTATGAAAGTGACTTTGACTGGAACAATGAGACAGCCAGGGTAAGATTATACAATCTCGCTAAAGCAAAATACTTCATGTATTTGATTACTTGTTTGTCATTTTTAAACTTCATACATGGTATGTAAATCAAGATCATCCAAATTATTAAATTCTTTTATTAACATTAAAGTTTCAAATTTTAAATCATAGTACACATTTTAAAACCATTTAAGGAAGATCGTTTGAGGAGCAAAGTGAGCATGAGCAGGTATCATTCACAGACATATACTTTGGGCACCAAATGTGATTTAACCAATCAAATGCGAAAGACCGAGATCAGGGTAAGTTTTTGCCATATTTTATTAAAAAAATGTTTTTAGCAGATTGTTTCTTTATAAGAGAAAATGATGAATTTAAAAACATGATTTTGTTAAACTACATTTAGATGTATATGGATGTTAAAAATTTAGTCTGCCATTGTCCTTTGCTTCCATGACAAAAGCTATTTAATTATTACATGTTCTTACAATTTTCACCAGTTTATGTGCGAAGAGAATTCAGAAGATTACTTGTACAGAATAGATGAGTCAGAAACCTGTGTCTACACTGTCATTATCATGACGTCGAGGATATGCAGCCACCCGTTTCTTAAAGCTCCAGTGAAAAGACAGCCAGTCCCCATCACATGCAATCCTCTTCTAACAGAAGATCAGTACCAAGATTTTCTTGCCAAGGCAGGTAAGTAGGAAATGATTTCAATGTGATTTAGTGATTAAGTTTATATTCACAAAGAGAAAAAAGCAGAGCATTTATTATTAAAGTGAAAAAATTAAATTTTACAAAATCTACAATCAAAGTTTAACAAAATGGTTACTTAAAATCTAAGAATTTGACTAAGAATCTAACAGTTTCACTATTGCAAGTAAAAGCAACATGAAAAAGTCTGAAAAGATTGTTTAAGAAAATTCACAGTTTCGCCTTTCAACAAGTTATTGATAATAACTGAACATTTTACAAAATATAGTTATGAGAAACATAGATTATTTATACATGTGTATCTAAAACAATGTTTGAAACTTTTTTTTCTTTTTACAAAAAAAAAATTCAAAAGAAGAGGAGAAAAGGCAGAAGAAAAAAACTGAAAGAAATTCCAAATACTCTCACCAAAGAAGGTAATTGTTGGTTTAACTTTTGAATCATAATAGCCAGTTTCAAATTTAATCTCATATGGTAAAAATATATATGGCTAGTATAAGGTGGGATTTTGAGATTCCTCCGCCTGCTTTGTTATAAAATAATTTTCGTTAATTTTTCGGTATACATTTTATATTTATTTTTTTTAAATGAAAATTACATTAACTTATACACATTCAGATACATCTGACTATACGTTCTCTTATGCTATAGCTTACACATACCTGTTATGAAGCAGATTTCTCAGGTCCTCAAATGGCCTGCCTGTCTTGTCCTTAACCTTTGTTCTACACTTGTCCTTCCACCTAAACTTTTGTCTGCATCAATCAGTAAATGATTATACTTTCTTGATGCTTCACTATATTTAGTATATTTTCTTTTTTAGACACTTCATCTTCTCTCAGCTTGGATCAGCAGCTCCAGAAAACTTTAGATAATGAAATGTCTAATGCTGCTAAGGCTCTTTTGAGTAAGTTGATTTTTTTTTGTGACGTTCATACCACAAACATCTTATAATGTTTTGTACAAAAAATAAATACTAATATTTTAAATTCTTTAATTGTAAACTATGAGAATATTTAATAATTTTAATATTTGATAGACTGTAATAATCAGAAACTTTTACTAGTATTTCACGGACAATTTTTTTTTATATAAAATTTTTTAGTCAAGAAATCATGATTCGTTATTTTAATTTTTTTAATGATATAAAAAATTATTATGAAATAAGTTTAGGATTTTTAGATTAGCAATTTTTTTAATGATAATTTTTTTTTTAATTATTATTTTTATTTTCTTGCTCTGATTTTGCAAGTCTAGTTAGAATTTAATAAAAGAAAATTAGCAATGTTTCATGCACAAAAATTGCTCAGTAAATTCACAGGGTTACAGGTGAAATCAATATGCTACACTGTGAATTTAATGCACAGTATTTCAATTAGTTTCAATTTCAATTCAGACTACTGAATCATAATTTTAATTTTTTCTGAATTTATTTTTTAATAGTTAATAATTGATAAAAAATGCTAATATAAATACAATTGCCTAATACATACAGTGTAAGTTAACACATTTCTTCTAAATCAGCTGAATCTCCAGATGAACTCTTCTCTCATGGAGATGCAAAGCCAATGACTAAAGAGGAGTTTGAAAGGCTATTTGGGTAAGAAATTTGACAATCTGGCTTTTTTTTATGCTTTTGCTATTGAAGAAAGTATGAATGGCTTTCATACGTACAAAAATAAAAATTGCTCAGAAACTACAACACTAAAAATACAGGAACCATTGGTCTGAATAGACTCTATTACTGTTAACTACAGTAATTAACAGTTAAAAGCCTATATAAAAGAAAAAACTTTCTTTTCTTATGAATGACTTAAGATATCATAATATCAAACACACACACACAAAATCTCTTTATTATATATTTTTTTTAAATACTTAACATATTTCAGGGGCTATTTGAGCTTTTGATTCTGTGGCCATTTGGAGCAGGCCAATTTCTGAGTTGTTCTCTTTGGACAGCTATGCGAAAATCCCTGTTTGTCTGGGATTTGAGCATAATGTATTTGGTTTTATCAGCTGCATCTCTGTAGCACTTCTTGATTTTTAATTTTTTTTATAAAAATAACCTATAATTTATTTGAGCGCCATAGTATCCACTTGTTCTATGCATTCGCTATGTATATTTTTAATGAATCGTTTCAAAACTTTGTTATTAAAATTTTGATTCAACATTTTTTTTCAGTAACTGGGACTAATAGTCTCGCTAGATAAAAAGGAAAAAACAATGAAATGTTTTTGCACTGAGCCACATCACAATAAATTAAAAATGTTTTAGTCATCCCTCTCCAAATAATTACCCAGATTTAAATAAAAAAATTTTTGTGCAAGTTAATGGGTTAACACAAATCTTCAATAGCTTAAGTATTTGTCCCAGTCGGATTTTTCAATTGCAAGTTTATATATTTTGCATGTCCAATCAGTGATTTAATAGTGAAACCTAATTGCTCTCACATGTTTTATTTATTTTTTTTCTTTACTTTAATTTACAAAATTTGTTTTATAGACATGATGAGCAACTGTGGGAGCTGTATTTAAGAGGAAATGAAATCACTCAAAAGCAACAGGACATTAAAAAGCTCATGGATATGAAAAAAGAAACTGCAGGAGATGTTGCACCATCAAAAGAAAAAGATGCTGCTGATGAGGAGGATGAAGAAATATTGTCAAAATTTGATGAGGGTATAGTGAAAGACCAAGAAGAAAATCTTACCAAACTTATTAAAAGTATTTTATTCGTAAACTTAATACTTCTTATTGTTGACAGAAGTTCAGTTTTTTTTGTCTTCTATTCATTTATCAGTTGATTAATTTGTTTCTTTGCTGTTGTTTGTTTTTTTAATCATTCTTTATTGTAAAAGATTTCTCTGTCACATTTGTGTTATGGCCTAAAATCTCTTGGCAGAGGCAGATTAAATGAGTGGCTCACCAGGTGTGGGCCATGGTCTCCGATTTATAAAGTGCCCCACAGATCCCCAAATTTAGATTTACTGCTTTATTTTCTTTGTCTCTGCCTTCAATATTTTCTTCTGCACCCATGGACTCCAATAGACCTTTATCTTCTTATGTCTGTTGTGCATTATTTGTTTAAACTAAAATTTTATGGCTATTTTAGTTCAAATCTATGTCTTTCATTGATAGCTTATTAGTTAATCTGTTGAAGTGCTTTTTCTGGGGAATTTACAAAACTAAAATTCCAGTTGTGGTTGTTTGAGCATCATGACTTATGAGCAACATTGTTAACAACTCTTTGTTTACAGAAATTAAAGAAATCAAGAAAAAATTTGAATCATCCCAGAATAAATTAGCAAGCATCAAGAAAAAAATAACATTAGACAGGCAGTGGGAGAGTGAGATAGAGAATGCTATTAAAGAAGTGAGTCTGATCTAATCAACTACTGTTTTCTTCAGCACCCATACACACCCATAATTCAAGTTTGGTTTATAAAGAAGAAGCTTATTTCTTTTCGATGTTCAGCTGATTCTAACATAATGAAATTGCTATATCTCAGGCGGAGACAGAACTCGGTGTCAAAGTCGACAGAAGTCTCATTTCAGGCCTGTCAAACACATTGGATAAATTATTCAACAAACTTCAGGATACTGAAGCTGGTTTGTTTGCTTTTTTTATTTTATTATTTGGATTCAATTCCTGACCAACTGAAATTGCTGATATTCATTTCGATGATATTGTAATTTCTACTGTAGACTACCGAATATGATATTCCCAATTAACCATAGTGGTCTCTACTTAATAAAAAAAATATGTCCTTTTATACATTTTTATCACAGTAGATCATTTTTTTTTTTTAAAAGTTGCCTTTGTTTTAAAGAATTGTCTACCATGAATAAGGAGATAGGCAAGCTTCAGTCTAGTGAGATGCAAGCAAAGAAAGATGAAGATCAGATTACTGAAATAGATGAAGCAGATAAAACAGATGTGACTGTCACTGAGGAATCAGAAGAAGATGAGGATAAAAGGTTAGTTGTTTCTGTCTGTCTCCTGTTATTTTTTAAATATGACTTAGAAGAATCCGAAGCATTTGATGATATAAGTATTGAATATTCATTTACTTTGGTACGGTTAATAAAATATTTCATATTACTATTCAAATTTCTTTTCATGGTGTAAATCAACATATTTTATTGACTTTATTTTAAGATCCAGCCAAAGTAGTAAAAGATCCACCTCAGGTAAAAGATGGAGGTGTTGGTAATCTTGATGAGAAAGTTTTAGCTCCACCTAAAACACTGTCTAAACATTCAGGTAATTTTTTCTTTGAAATTTATTATACATATTTGAATTCCATAAATGTACAAAGTCTTTTGTGTGTGTGTGTGTGTTAAATGTTTATTCCTTTATGAAGAGTTCTTACACTTTATAAAAAGATTGACCAACTTTTTTATTTTGTTCAGACTATTTTGGTTCATTACTTAAATTGACAACAATCCTATAACAAAAATGTATTTATTGACAGTAATTTTCTTTTTTAGCATAGCTTCAGTATTCATTGATCGTTGTATATCTAGAGACATGATTTAGCAGTACATACATTTAAAAAAAAAACTGCACTAGATATACAGGCTTAATCGCCAGATTATTTTGAATATACATTATCTATGTTTACCTTTTTCTTCACCTTAGGTACAAAAGATGCAAATCTTAAATCACTTCAGCCCAGTGATGAATTAAATGATGACAGAGAACAGGAACCTTCCACTGGCATAGATGGCAGTGAGAAAGTTGATCCTGATAGCAAAGTAGCACTGCAGAAAGTAGGCAAAGATGATCTCAATTTACCAAAAAATGTGCAAAAGTTATTGGAAGAAAGTGTACTAAAAGAATATCAAAAGCACAAGTTGCAGCAAAGGTCATACATTCATTTCATTTGAAAACAAATAAGTTGGCTAGTAAACAACTAGTCAGCTGTTAGACATTCAGTTAATTTCAAAACATTTCGTTTTTATTCTAACATTTGGCTAGTTGTTAGTCATTTAATTTTTATACTGTTCTGTGTAACAGAAAAAATGTATAACTCAACCAGATTTTTTCTCACTTGAGTTTATTTCTGAATAATCAGTTATTTAACTAAATGACTTTAGAAAAACAATAAAATCATTACACACACATAAAGGTTTACTTTTTTAAAAACAACTCAAACCAGCTTTTTAATAAAAAAGAATCATCTAATTCAAATTATATATGTATGGTTAGTTCCAAACATGTAATCATTACATTTCATTTAATTACATATATATGTATTGTGTATTTCAGAGGAATCAAATAATTTATTCTGTTTATACATACATGTATTATTTTTGTCAGCAGATAATTTTATGTGTTAAAGTAAATTTCTTTCTAAAGTTTATGTTTTAGTATTTTACTAATCAGACAATAATTAAAAAATGTTTTTTGTGGTTAACAGTCAATAAATATATTAAAAGATCTCATGCAAGTTATCAGTGCAGTTGTTCTGTCTATATTTCATGTTTGATTATGTAACAAGAAGATATTTTATAGTATGAGAGGAATAAAATATGGCTGTGCCAAACTGTTGCAGTAATTAATCACTCTCTTCCTACACTTACAGACGATTCAAAGCCCCTCAGGTTTGATACTGATCACTCTTTCACCAAAGATAAAATGTTCCACGTTATACAGCAGGAGGATGAGGATGGCAAAACTAATCGTTTTATTTTTGTGTTTGTAAGTCTGGATTTTGTCATTATTATGTAAATTGGTGGTGGATTTGTTATTCTCTAAACAAAATGTATTGTTTAAATCATTCTGTTCAGAAATTAATAAATCCCTTACACAAAGTCATGAAATTAGCACAATTTAGTTTCATTTACCCTATAAATATATAATTTGAGAATGATTTTGATTGTTGGAAAAATGCATTAAAAATATCAATGTAAATTGCTCTGTACATAAAAACTGTAATAATTAATTGAAATACTTTTTTAAAATATTGATTTAAAATAAATATAATGTGTGGTTTAGAAAATAAAGTTGGCAGTATCACAAGCAAAAATATTACCACATATTCTTTTAAAAAAAAATTATTTATTTCTATGTAAAACTATGCTGGATTTATTTTTTTTAAATTTTAATTGCCCTTTAATTTAAATCAGCAGAGGATACTTATCTTGAGGTCATAATCTTATAACACCAGCCATATTCAATGTGCTCGTATCTCAGGGATGACCTTGTATTTTCATTTTTTATTGTTCTTAAATTACTCATTAATACATCTAGTATTAAAACTTAAAAACCTTGAATGAATACAAAACAAATATAGAATTCTTTTAAAAAAAATAAAAAGCTTTATTTCAAATGCATTGAAATGGAATTCTGACTGAAAAATAATAAGTGTCCTATGTTAAATTAAAACAATGAAATGAAATAACAAGAATGCATCAGTTGCTCACAAATGCCTTTTGAATAATGCATTGATTCTGTAAGAATACTGAACTCATTTTTACATCTGTAAAAATGTTACTTTTCAGGGTTTTAACGCCTTCAGTGAAGAGTCAGCAGAACAGGAGCGCCAGTCATCTTTAGAAGAAAATTACAGTTTTGTATACAAAGGAAAGAAAAATACCAATTCCAAAGAACCATCCAGTTGATCTGCAGATCAAGGTTGTCTAGCAAGGACTTAATTACCTTGATATGTTCAAAAATTATATAATTGATTGTTTACACTGTTATTATTATACACTCCAAGTTTTGAAGATGGTTGAACTGACGTGAATTTTGTGTTTCCATCTTCGTAAAAAAAAAATAATTTTAAAATCCAACAGATGAAAATAATAAAAAAAAAATGTAATTTCCTAGCCTTTGAATAGTGATGCTATTTTTTTTTAAAACCTCATCTAGGTTTTAGGGCATGACGCTTTTTTTTTAAAGGGTATAAATTCATGCTTACCTTTTGTCACCTTGGTAAATACAAGCTTTTGCTGCTGTGATTTAGTCAATTTGTAAAAAACAAAAAAATTCTAATTTTTAACATCCCTGCAATTGGTGGTGGCCATGTTTGCTTCCAATGATTTTTCTGTTGAGTTGTTTCAATTTAAATTGTTTTGTTAAACATTAAGCTCAAAGCACAGAGTAATATTTTTATTTTGCCATTGGAAATAACACATACCAACTATGTAATCTGTTGTTTTTTATTTATTTAACTACATAAGCTATACAGGGACATGTATGTCAGACTATGTTTTAAAAAATTTGGCTCACAGTCTAGACATTTTTTAATTGTTCACAAATTTTTTTCTTAAAAAAAAACAGATTCTTTGGAAAACCTGTAAATTTAATTGAACATTATATTAATTTAGTAGGTTTGTTCCGTTCAAAATTGATATCCTCTAGTCATGACTGGCTGTTCACAATGAGATGAGTCATTAATGAGGTAACTTCAGTTTCTCTTAGAGCTAAACCAAAAAAATCACAAAATGTGATTTCAGTCATCAAAGCTGATATGTCAAATGATTTGTATTTTTTTAAAAGAGAACCTTTTCCATGTTTTATTGATTATTTTTTTACTGTGTCTAGGCCATGTTTTTTTTTTAAATAACTTTTTTTTCTAATACTCTATCAAATAGTACTTCAACTTTGAACACATTTAAACTCTGGAAATTAATTTTTTTTTGTGTGTAAATTTTGCTATAATTTTAATCTTTGAACCATTTTTTCCTGCCTCTAATTTTTATTTTCAATTTAAAATACATGTATAAACAATTAGTTTTTTTTTTTTTTGGGTATTATTTTTGTAACATGTTTGACCCATTTGCATTTGCAAATGATATGGCATAAGCTGAATCTCTGCATGATTTACATCTAAAAATGTTTTAGACCATTTAAATGACTGTCATGTTATCTGTGGTAGAAAATGGTGCTCTGTGCTGTGTGATTGTATGATTGCGTTGGATAATTCAATAAAATTAATAGTTGCTCAGGACTATCTCATAATTTGTTTGTCCGATGGTTGTAAAATTTAAGCATATATATATATACATATATAGATAGATAAGAGAGATAAAATTAAACATGTGATAATTGTGCACGATGTAGGTGATATTCATATTAAATAATTTAATTAGCTGGCATGTAATTTAAATAAAAATACAGAAAAGTATTATTTTAGTGACATTTTTCAGTATCCAAAAATTTTTTTACAATGATGTACAGCATGACATAATAACAACCTGTAGATATTAGAAAATTCACTTTTGAGCAATCGTTATAAAAGGATCACATCTCTTTGCTCAAGAACTTTGATGAAAAACTGAATACCTTTACTGATTCATTGCTTGAGACACTTTTGTTTTAAATAAATTATTTCTATTTCTTATTGTAATCAATGCTTTTAACACTGGATAAAATAACCGGATATTTCAACTGAAGAAAAATTCTTTTCCAGGAATAAAAATTAATACAAACACATTTATTTTTTTAAACCAGGCTAGTTGATGAATATTTTGTTAATTCTGTGGCCATTAAAAAAAGAATCTCAACTAAATTATTTTTTTTTAATTTGTTTTGTACTCTGTTTATTTATTTCTGTAGGTAAATGGGGTAGTAAAGAGTAGCTTAGCCACAAGAAGGTGCAATCTTAATAAGTTACCTCTCGGTTCTGATGCAGACAGCTGGGTTCTAAGACAGGATGGCTGCATGTTTCACAGCGGTGAAGAGAAAGGAAAGCTACCAGACATACCCCAGGAAGGTGACATTTTGGTGAGTATTTTTTAAGGGTGACATTATTTGATATTTTTACAAATTTCAACATAAAAAAATCTTACAGTTTAAAAGTCTCCTATCTTTTCATCATGATACTTTTGCTTTAAAGCGGTGAATTTTATTCATTCCAACTAACAAAGCCCACATAAGGGTCAATTCCTGTATGGCACACCTACCCTCTGTTGCAACACCGAGTAATTTAAATCAGGATTCTAAAGTTAAGCTTCCCCCTAGCTATAATTCACATTTTTAGGGGCCTCGCAAATTCTGTGTCTGCATAAGTGTTTCAAAGTTTTATACTTAGAAAATAAAATAATGATAAAATTAAAAATTAGTATGTGATATTTAAGGTAACGCATTACTATGCTGTTAAGGTTGATAATTTATTATTATTTAGTTGGAGACATTAACCATTCTGTTTAATTATTTGGTCAAATTGCCGGGATTGAAGTCATTGGGAAAGACAATTTTCATATGTCAAAAGAACGAAATTAGAAGTAGTCTTATTTCTGGTCATCTGACACCTCTTTTTCTGCATATTATAATTTTGCATTTGTGTTAAGAGAATTGTTTTGCATTATAGAAATCTGTCTCTAAGGTTCCGAACAAAAGTGGAGGAACACTGTTGAAAGAAAGAGGATTATGAGTACTAGGCAAAAAATTATTATACAACTAGATATGTAGTAAAGAAAGGCCACAAAACCTATAAATTGTGTCCAACAAAGAATAGATGAAAATTGAGTTGCAATGATGTTTATTTCATTACAAACATAAACAAATTTTTATCTTTATAATAAAGGTTTTTAGTTTTCAAATGAACCCAAGAATTGTTAAATATTAATTTCTTAACACAAGGCTTAGGAAATTTGTTAAGTCTATTGTCCCAGGAAAATATTTTACACCTGTAATCCCTTTTACAACACTCCTTTATATGAGCTTAGTAGCTTAGTATGTAGACAAAATTTATTTATCTAAAATTTTATTGTTGTCAAATTTTTTTTTTCAGGGTTTAACCTATGACCATATAGAACTGAATTTTTTCCTCAATGGAAATCCAGTGAATGTGCCATTCAACGGAATTAAAGGAACAGTCTATCCTGTTTTCTATGGTATGTATACTTGCTTAGTTTTTAATATTTTCATCTTTGAAAGGTGCTAGATCAGCGGTTTGCAAGGTGTGGGCTCATGACTAACTTTCAGATAGGCAACAAAATTAAAATTTTATAATTAAAAAAATTTATCTATGCATAGCTAAAACTCTATTTCTCTATATGCTATAAAAACTATGCATTTTTACAACTTCAAGTTAAAAGGGTAATTTTTTAAAAACAGAAAATGACACTTCTATTCTCTTTCTTTTACCGTAGTTTATATTTTTGATGGTGGGTAGTATGTGAAGAAGTAGGAGAACCACTGATTTAGATCGATTTGCAGCATTTATTGTAGTTTCCCATGCATAAAGGATGTATAATACAAGTTATAGCCCGTGATGCTTCAGTTAAGAGACTGTATTCTTTGTAAATTTCTTTTTTTCTTTTTTAACATTGAACTCTTTATTGAATTAAATTTTTCTTCATCTAAGAATAAATACAATTCTTTAATATCACTTTAAAAATGTCTTTATATGGTGCATCATCCTTATTTCCATATGTGGTATATAAAATTGTGAAAAAAAATGCAAAAATATTAACTGTGATCTTTATTACTATCATGGTGGGCTTGGTATGCATGCATGGCAATTGATCGAAGCCCATTTAAAAAACAAGAGTTTGATAAAGTGAATAGCGCTATAAAAAAAATCTGACAGTCTAGGAAACTGTTTTTGCTAAATGCTTCCAAACATTTAAAAAATAGAATAATAAAAGTTATACTTATTAAATTTTGTACATGCAGATAATTTTGGTATTCCATGGTTTTCAAGCTCCAAATTTTTGCTGTTCTTACATGATGTTATGCTTAAAAATATATCTAATCTGACATTGTTAAAATTCAAGGTGTATTAATGATTAAACCTAAAACTTTCATGACTTTAAAAAATTTAGTTATTAAAAGAAGTTGGAAGCTAATAAAAGCTTAGGCTGAAAATTAATTAATAATTTAAGTTGTTGCAGATTTATTTTTGAATTAAACATATTACTGTCTGTGTTTCAGTTGATGAAGGAGCTGTTATTGATGTTCAGTTTGACAAATTCTACCACTCGCCGCCTAATGGATTTGATCCCATCATGATAGAACAGTCATTATTGTGATCCTCGGTAAGGGGGGTGAACCCAGGGGAATGTGGACTAATTTATTTTAGAACTTCATTATAGGAAGTTGATTTAAAACCTTATGATCTGTTGTTACCATTGTTTTCTCAGAGATTCATCGCATGTAAAATGTCTTACGAACTAAGTTTTCTTCTTGAGTAGGATTAAAATAAAAGAACATCAGTAGTATTTTTTTTTAAGTAGTGAAGCTGTCTTTCTTGTTGGTGACAAGATCTTTAAGTGTTTCATTTTTGTTAATTTGAAAAAGACAAATTGTACAAATATGTGTATGTGGTTTATATGTAAATATATAAAAACTTTATACCTGCTGTGTTGTTAAAGTGAAAATTATTTGCTGTCTACTGTAGTTGTTAGGTGTTATAGTGACAGCGTGTTATGTGCAATTTCTTAAAATTTGTATCACACATGAATAATTCATCGGTAATTGAGGTAATTCACATCAGGCTTACTTGTTTATTTACTATGTTATATTATAGCCTTGATTTTTAAATCAACTGAAAAAAAAATACATATGTGAAGTTTATTGGTTATTATGTTCAGTTGTTCATGTGCAAGATAAGTTATTACTTAAATTTATTAAAAACAAATAAAATGTTATAAGGTTTTTTTTGTCGACAATAATACGTTTTTTTTAATTAAATTTTTGACTAAGGCATTTTTGTTTTATCAACACGGTGATGGAATTTGAAAACATTTACATGCAGAGCTCTTTATTTTTATATTTTAGGACATCTTTATCTTCTTTGAAATCTTTTGTAATTCTAAAGCATGTCTCTGATCTTGTCCCTATGTCCTAAATATTATTTGACTTTTTTACCATCTGCAGTTGTAAACACTCAATTTTTCTGTTAGCATTCATTTAAATATGCAATTTTTCAGACTAATTTCAGGATATATTTTTTTCAAGCAACTTCTAATTTGAATGTTTTTTTTTTTTGGACATGGGGAAAATGTTATAAAAAGTAAGATGGGCCAAAGTTAGAGGGAGACAACCCAAACATGTGTCGTTTATTTATTTATCTATCTGAAACCAAGCTGTATCTTTAAGGTAAATGTGATGAGAGGGGCCCCAAAAGTCATAGTTTTGTTATGGGCCCTAAATTTTCTGTCTGCATTCCTAAAAGTGTCGCACAAACTTCAGACAGAAGAATCCTGACAGAGTGGATCATTGCATGCCACTGCTGTCCTGTCTCGTAAAAATAAAATATTTCACTTAACTGGGTATGCTTGTTATAGTTAATTACCATACATGAATAAGTTTATTCTTTTGTATACCAGTGTTGGGGCAATGACTAACATTTTTTGTTTGTTATTGGAAGAAATTTTGCAGAGCAATCAACTTGTTTGTAATTTTTTAAAATATATAATTTAGCTGTGAAGTGTTTTTTTTATATATATAACTTTGATCAAGCTTAGTTTATTTCTGCTTCAGTTATTACAGTTGTTATTAAAATCAAATGACCTTGTGTCGAAGAAACATGTCATGGCTCAAGGTCTCCCTTCCCAAAGATTACGCTTCCATTAATTACTCTTGGCATGTTATATATAACACTTTGAAATATAGTACAATTGCTCGTGTTGCATAATGTCTATTATAAGATGATAAAGTGGGTTTTTTCAACTTAAAGGCTCATTTTTCCTTAAAAGTTCTAAAAAATAATTTTGAAACAATTGAAAAAACATTTTTATAAACTGTTTTATATTTTTAATAAATTTTAAAGTTGGTTGTCCAGACTGCTAAAGTTAATCCTTTACTTTATTATCTTGTGTTAAGTGCTATTTTTAGATTCCTTTCAACTGTGTTTGAAATACATTTTTTAAAATTATGTTAAGTTTATGACAATTATGTTTATCAGGTTTGATGTTTAATAAATTTATCATAAGCAATCAATAGGCAACACGTTTATCAACTCATTTAAATCATTTCCACCGTCTCATTATGTTTACCGCAGGCTGATGAGTGTATGGGGGGGCAGGGGTGCCGAGAGCCAACAAGGGCCCCAGGGCAGGACATCATTGCGGGCCCCTTCATAAACAATGAGTCGTGAAAAAATTTACATGGTCGGGGTGGCCGGGCCCCCTTGCAGATGCGGGCCCCCTAGAAATGACCCCCCCCCCCCATCGGCGTGCCTGCATGGGGGGGGGGGGAATATTAATCATAATATATTGCCTCAATGAAGCAGAAAAATCGTTGGCCAGATCTGATTTTTCTGATTTGGCCTGCCTTTTGAGTTTTCTTCTGGCCTTCTGTCTATCAGGTGCCTGTTAGGATGAAATGAAAACCCTTAGACCCATATCAGGCCTGTAACTTGTATTTATTTGGTTTTTGTAGTGTTCTTCTCCCCCCCCCCCCCCCCTCGATGCTGTGAGAGGGGCAGCTCGTCATTTGCAGAAGGCACCATTGGCACCTCATGTTTCTATGACTACTTCTCCTTCCACTGCCTTTGACATACTGGCGGAAGTCATTTATTACCACCCAGTAACCATCGGTTAATTATTTTGTGTTACTTACTAATTTGCCACTTAGTATGTTAAAAAAATTTTTTTTGTCCCTCCCCCATCTGAAAACTTGATATGTAGAGATTCATTCTTTTATTTATGTCTCTGTATTGCAAAATGAAATATTTAGTTGTTTTATTTCATGTCAAACATTGTATCATTTTGCTAAATTTCAAAACATATTTAGGTGATTTTTTATTATGTTACTTGAGTCATATTTATAATTTAGCTTAAAAAAATGATGTAAATTGTATTGTTTTTTTTAATGATCTAATAAAATTTTAAAATACTATTGCCTTGTCCATATTAATCATATCTGTCATCTATCTCTGTATGTGTATGTGTGTGTTTGCAAATTTATAAATCCTTACACCCAGCAAAAATAGTTAAACTGATCATATGAGGGTATGTCCTGCAGAGTTATCCATGGAGGGCAGCTAACAGACAGCTTCCAGGAACGAACAGGAGTCAGACAAGGATGCTTGCTTTCCCCATTCCTTTTCCTACTGGCCATAGACTGGATTATGAAGAAATCCACCAGGGAAAGAAGAAATGGAATCCAATGGACTTTGCTAAAACAGCTGGACGACCTGGACTTTGCAGATGACCTTGCTCTCCTTACACATAGCTATCAACAGATGCAAGAGAAAACAAATCTTGTGAATGCCACTGCAAAGGAGGTCGGCCTTAGCATACACACATCTAAAACCAAGATCCTGAAAATTAACTCCACCAGCACGAATGCAGTTACCCTAAACGGAAGTAAACTGGAGGAAGTAGAGTCCTTTACTTATCTGGGTAGCATCATAGATCAGCAGGGTGGAACAGATGCAGATGTCAAAGCAAGGATCGGAAAAGCAAGAGCCGCCTTTATCCAGCTCAAGAACATCTGGAATTCCAAAGAGCTGTCTCTGAACACCAAAATTCGCCTGAAACTTTCAATACCAATGTAAAGTCAGTCCTATTACATGGAGCTGAGACCTGGAGGATTGCGAAGACCACCACTAAGAGAGTCCAGGCCTTTATCAACAGCTGCCTTAGGAAAGTTCTCCAAATACGATGGCCTGACACCATCACCAATGCCAGCCTCTTAGAACGAACCGGCCAAGCTTCAATAGAAGAGGAGATCAGGAAGAGAAGGTGGGGATGGATAGGCCACACATTACGAAAGCCGGCAAGCAACATCACTAGGCAAGCATTGAGTTGGAATCCTCAAGGAAAAAGAAAGAGAGGTCGGCCTAGAAACACCTGGAGGCGAGAATTTGAAGCGGACATCGCCAGGATGGGGTTCAGCTGGAAGCAGCTGGAGAGAATGGCTCAGGACAGAAGTCGCTGGAGAACTTTAGTTGGTGGCCCATACCCCGATAGGAGTGACGGGCAATGATGATGATGATGACACCCAGCAACAAATAAATAGCCTTTATGTCAACAGATAGCTGTCAAACCAAGTTAACAGAATCACCATTGAGAAGACATAAGACAACAAAAACAATGCGAGATAACTCTTTATGAACTATTAGTATTTTGGTAATAGTACCCCTTGCCCCAAATGGCTTTGCAATTTTTTTTTTTAACTTAGTCATCGATATCTAAGTTTTTAGCAGTTTTAGTTTCGTAAAAGTTAAAAGACTTGCCGGCTAGCGTCTACTGTGTCTGAAATAGTCAAACTCAAAAGCCACATGCGCATATCTATTGCTGGTCGGCGGGAAAAAAAAATATTATTCCAGTTTGCTGGTTTAGTAACAACTGCGTTTTTTATTTTAACTCACAATGCCATACAGGTTTATTTCTCAATTTAATCCAAGTTAAGTATAACATTAATTATTTATATTTGTATAGCAATGTAATAGAAAAATCTCAAACATTTTGACTACAAAGCACAAAGCATGTTCCGATTTTTAATTTTTTTTGTTTCATTTGGCTTTCTGTAGCTTGATAAATCCTTTCAAAACATGTATTTTACATCTCATAGTTTTTTTTTTAAATCTGGCAACTCTTGTTAGTTTATAATCGTCTGCCACTGAGTGAATTTTTAAATGTATCCTAAATTAATATGAAAAGGTTGGATATTAGAAAAAAAATGTACAGGCTCAATAAAACGAAAAGTAGAGCAATCGCGGGATTCCGAAAAGCCGTTCTTAGAAGATTTTAGGGCGTCTGCAGCTTTTGAATAATCATATGCATTGAGGACAACAGTAAAAGTTCAACAGCCAGACACAACTGAAGAACTATCTCTAATTTGATTGTCGCTCACTTCATCATTTCCTAAATGGATATTGGGAAGGTATGTCTTGACATACGAACTTTCAAATGAGTTGAAATTGCTGCTGATCCTTGATTGTTGAACTCCTGATAAAATATGATTTTTAGAGCTGACAGTGGGTAAAACAGAGGCTTTATATATGCTTGGTTATCAAACTATTCATCGTGGGCTGTGATGCATTGTAAAAATGTTAAAAAGGTGGCTTTGTAAATTGCAAGTGCGTGTTTTCGCAAAAAAGTAATTCCTGGAGTTCAGGGAGCATTTGTCATCAAACCATGCACAAAATTAAAAGATTTCAACGAAGATGCACGTAGCCACATGCAAAGCACATGGCACAAAGACTCTTATTAAGCATTCAAGCTATTTAGTTGCACTATCGGTAGCCAAAGCAGTTTCTATAGATGAGCAGTTGAACTCATCATTTAGAAGACAAGTTCAAGAAAATTGCAACATACTGGGTCCCTCCATTTCGCAATCTTTTTGCGGCATGGATGATTTGTCACTTCCTGAAAAGTGAATCACGATTCCGGGTATTTTATACGACCTGTTAGAGTTTCGTGTTGAATTCCCCGGAGATGGCGGGGATATCCCCGGCACTGAGGACTGTCATCCCTTATTCTGTTTTAATTAATTTCATCCTCGCCGGGGATGATATATATCCCTGCTGCCTGCAGAAAATTTTTTTCATCGCCGGAATTTGAATTTTTCTAAAGGTTAGCCTAATGTAGGGAATTGATTTTATAGTATTACTACAAATATTAGATGAAAAAAACACAGACAAAACAATGATTGAACTATGCGTAACACTATTTCTGCTAAAAACGGCGTAAATAACACTCGTCCGGGTGTTTGCAGATAGTTTTATGTAAAGCAAACTGGCCAAAAAAATCTGAAGAACTTATGTTGTATGGAGATCGTGAAATTATAGAACTTCGCAAATTTTAAAAATTAGAAGATAGAAACGCCATTAATAGCGCAGAATGCGAGAGAGATTCAGTGCAACATTTAATCATTACCATCTTTCGCAATGCAATTAGAAGTCGAAACCATCAAACACTTGCTACTATTAAATAATGGTCCACCACTTCAGTATTTTGATACAAAGTTGTATGCCATAAATGTGGTTAAAAGACGAAGGCATTCTGCTCTGCGATGTACTTTCTGGCAAACCGACAAAAGAATTAGGCGTGAACAGCGTCATAATATGTTAAAATAACTGAGACAATTATGAATAATGCAACATTTTATTTCAAACAAACAGAGAGTCAATGAAAAATGTGCATTTTTTGTTAAAAATAAATTCACATTTGTCTTATTAAGGGGCCGTCCATAAAGTACGTCACGCTCCAAAGGGGGGAGGGGGTATAAGAAAGTGTGACAGTTTGTGACCGGGGAGGGGGGGTCAGGCTCAAGTGTGTCGTCACATTTTTAATATATTTTTTATTTTATTTCTAATTTAATTTTTTTAGTAAAACTATAGTATATAAAAGTAATTTAAAAAAAATTGTGAAACAATTTGAATTAGTTTTATGTTCACAATTCCTAATGCTAGTTAGGACCCTAATAACCATTGAGGAAGTGTTATTATTTCTTTGTTGTCTGCATGTATAATTTTATAACTGATAAAGAAATTTAATTTTTATTATAAGACAAAAATGTCAGTAATTGAAGTTGTAACCATCAGCTTCGTTAAAATAATATTGATGTCTTATTCCAACGTAACCAGTGCACCATAATAGTGCTTATAATCGCGTGGAACATCGAATGGTCTTATTTAGCAGCAGAACTGTCTGCGTCATATAGTCATGAACATTATGGCAGTCACTTTGATTCAAAGTAGGGCAGAACAATAAATGAGGATTTGAGAAGAACAAAACTCTGAAATTTGCAGGAGAAACTGTAGCTGAAACGAGTCGTACCGATGATTGTTAACACATCAAACAGGTGGTGAACAGATCAACCCTTCTGAGAAATCAGGAATTGACACAGCAGAATTTGATGATCGAAGGATAAGAATGGTGTAATCATCATGTTCGGCAACAGCCAATAGCTTCTTGACTCCAAATAGTGAAATGTCAGGACATAAAATGTTGCAAGCAAAGTCAGTACGGTGCATATTCAAACGTTTTACCTTTCATGGAGATTGTTAGTCCTTCTTCAAATTCCAATCCAACCAACCAAATGCAACTGAGGACTCAGAGTTTCAGATGTAGTTGGCAGATGATGCACGATGTACATATCTTTCATTGTTTACTTGGTGGCAAACTCTCAAATGATGATATTGAGTGCTAAGACCAATGTATGAGTTTTTTAAAGTGCAAACCATGCAGTATCTTTAGTTAACCATCTAACAGACCAACAGACATGATGACGAATTTGCAAAGTGTGTCAATTATACTTCAGCTTCACACGTAAATGAATGTTAGCAAAATATACATGATAAATACGTGAGCTCGGGCAGACGTACAAAAGTAAGCCTTTGGCCTCTGCGGGCCATCGAAAGAGATAGGTATGTAATTCATCTGCATCCTGAGAACCCGTGTATGAAGGATCGTAGAGCTAAGAATAATCTCTAGCTTCGCACTGTTATCAACAATAAGAGTCAAGCCACCAAATTATTAAAGCTAAGGACTTAGATCCTTCACTTAGTGGACCTCGAAAAAGTCCTGAAGGTTTCACTTCTCTGAGATTTGAACCCGACCCTCCGGTCGACAGCTCGAGCGCTCTACAAATTTACCGACCAACTGTCATTCCCAGAATGTGAAGCTAACTCCCAAATTTTCCAGAATCAACTCAGATAAAACGCATCGTCCCGAGAGAATCGCCAAGCTAGAAGGTGACAGAGAACTTATGGTAATTAATACTGGTAATGGAAAATGCAGACCAGAGGAGTTAGTTGATCTCGTCTGCAACTATCCTTCAAGGAAAACAGATGATGCGGAAAGATTTTATGCTAGGTCTTAACTATGGATGAACACTTCACCTATGGATTGATGATGTAACTAGTGAATATTTTTTTAATTAAACATAATTCACAGGCCCACTATAGAACATATTCAATATAGCACCAGAGCTGCTCACATAATCGGTCAATCTAGTCTTTTTTAAGTCGCATTGTTTTGTTTCCATTTTTATTATTTAATCTGACCAGGTTGAGGTCAAGTTTCGCCAACTCACTTTATCCTCCTGCTAATAGAATGCATAATCGGAAGATTATCTCTGTAGTACCACCCCACCCATTGTAAATGAATAGGTGGCAGATAAATGATGTTTATTATATAATTGTCAATCTAATTTTTGCAATTTTTTTTTCAAATTCAATTGATTGAGTTACTGCTTCAAGTTCAAAGAATAACTGAGACAACTGTTGACAATTAGTTATTCTACTATTAAAGTCATTTAATAATCTGATAGTTCTTTTAATACTTATATTTTAAGGCAGTTTAATAGTGAAGTGCGATTTAAGTTTTCGATTAAATTTTAATTTTATCTTAGTTAAAATTTTTTTTCGAAAGTGTGACGTACTTTAGGGGGGGGGGCCCGAGATTTGTGACACTTTGTGAAGGGGGGGGAGGGGGAGGGGTAAAAAATCGTCAAAAATAGCGTGACGTACTTTATGGATGGCCCCTAATGTGCTGCTTCAAATTTGTTTGAGCCAACTCGAACTGTTAATTAAGATTCACCAAATTTTCTATTATTTTTGTTGGTTTTCTCTAAGATGCAAATCGAAGACCCGATAAAAATAAAAAAAAGTTACTTGTCAATGGTTTGTAAATTGAAGATCCTAAAAATGATTGTTGGCATCTCACTGCCGCTGGGGATGCTGTGGATATCCTCGGCTCTGGTTTAGATTTTTTCATCCCAGCCGGGGATGACATTTATCCCCGGCTCTGCAAACATTTTTTTTATCCCCGGCACTGTTTTTTTCTTAAATCGAGCACTGGTTGAATCTGGAGATGAAGTTCTAGGTAATCATTTGTCAATTGGTTCTTGTAGTGCTAAGTATTAGGGAGCGACCGATAATCGGATCGCTATCGGTATCGGACCGATATTGGCACTATCGGTTAATATCGGATCGGCCGATTGTTGTAGGGAGCGACCGATAGTCGAACCGATATTGGCACTATGGGTTAACTGTCGGACCGGCCGTTTTTTGGCTGCCGATACATTGTTTTTTTTTCACAACAGAGTTGCAGAAAAAAAAAATCAGCAAATAACCCAATTCTATAACCAGATCAGACAAGATTTAAAAAAAAGGAAAAAAAAAAACCCGTACACAGAAATTGTCACGTATACATCAGAGATACGACCTTGAAACAATAGGATTGGCATTTCTTAATTCTAATGTATGACCTTGAATGATACAATTAGTGAACATCTGTGCGTATTTTTTGTTGGGATGGGAAGTTAGGGGGGAAACAAGACTTTACGTGGTGGAAGTGTCACGAAATATGACAGGGAAGGGGTAAGCATAGGTTGACATACGTCATTAGCTGTAGCATGAGAGAAACACGAGTTTGGCATTGTTGTTGATTAAAAAAAAAATATCGGTATCTGGGGGGGGGGGGGTTAAACAAGACACGCGTGGGGGAAGTGTTACAAAATATGTGAACTTGGCTTGAAATACTTCATAGTATAGCACGAGAATAACACGTGTTTGGCATTGTTGTTGCTTAAGGGGCTGTCCATTAATTACGTCAACAAAATGGGGGGGGGGAGGGGGGGTCAGAAAATTTTTGACAATTGTTGACAAGGGGGAGGGGGGGAGGTCAAGAAAAGTTGACGTCAACAATGTTACTTTTTTAAATTTAATATAATTACTTAATAAATAGGAAAATTAAGCAGCGTTTGTAGTTTTGTGTTACACACTCGCTTAACATTCAGTATTTTAATTAAACTAACTATATTCCTACTAATTTTGCCACATAAACATTTTGGAAGCCACCTTTTTTAGGGGGGGGGGGGTAATCAAATGTTGACGTAATTTTATAGGGGTGGGGGGGGGGGTCTCTGGAAGTTTGACAAGTTGTTGACAAGGGGGGGGGGAGGTAAAAATCGCTAAAAATTTGTTGACATAAATAATGGACAACCCCTAAAAAGAAAATATCAGTATTGGTATCGGTATCGGTAAAAATGCTGGGGGAAAATATTGGTATCGGACTATCGGTAAAAAGGCATATCGGTCGCTCCCTACTAAGTATATCTCGGCAACCAGTGCCGCCGAGAGGGGGGGTCAGGGGGCAAATGCCCAGGGGCCCGGCGAGTTTTAGGGCGAGTTTTAGGGGCCCGGACTGAGCTGGCCAATCAACTTTTGAAAATATTATTATCATCACGAGAGGCCCATGACAGCCCAGCCCAAGGGCCCGAAATTTCTGTCGGTGGGCCTGTCGGAATATACACAAAACACTATGATCGAAATTTGTGGGTCTCTCTTGCGTGAAGACATTGTTCGTGAAGCAAATAATTAAGTTGCAATTTCTATACTTGCCGACGAGACAATATAATTTCAGGCATTGAGCAGATGTCACTTGGTGTTAGATTTGTCAAAGAAAACCATAATTACAAAGTCATTAGACTTTGGATTAGATACAGCCCCGTAGCGTGAAAATTCTACAGCAGGGGCCAGTCATTCTACAGCAGGGGCCAAGCAATAGCGGGGGGGGGCAGGAAATACATTTTACTATATAGAGCAAACAAGCAGTGGGCCAGACAAAACGCAGGGAGGGCCAGGCTTTCCTGCCCCCCCCCCCGCACGCTACGGGCCTGATTAGATATAACAAATATTGTTGGTCAATGATAAGACGGATGTTCTACAATGACAAGTAAAGAAGGAGCAGTTCAAGCAATAATTCGAAAAAAGACCCCTAAGCAGCAATTGTGCATTGCAGTTCACATAAATTACCGTAAATCTTGTCGTGAACGATTTAAATAATGTGAATGATGTACGAAACACAATAGGAGAAATATAGTAAATCATACTGTTTTTCTGAGAAATTAATCAGCGAAGAAAACTAATTCCAAATGTTCTTTGCTATGTGAAACTAGATGGACGCATACATATAAAAGGTTGCGGATTTTCACTGAAAATGTGACAGAAATTTAGTTCAGTTTTATTGTAACAACTTTATGACATTTTTTCAAAATGTGTGTGTGTGTGTGGGGGGGGGGGGCAAATGCTCCCTTGTCCCCCACCGTGGGGAATTTTCCCAGGTGAAATTTATTTCAATGTCGTCTGACAACTCCACCCAGCTTTAATTGGGTACCTGACTTTAAGTTGGGGAAGTAAAGGCGGCAGGGCGTTGTGCTAACTACACAATCCCTTCATATGACGAGGTTATAGAAACAGATGAATTATACACTTCATCTGCCCCGATGGCCCGTTAGGGCTAAGGGAACTTTACTTTTAATCTCCCTGGGGTCACAAAAGGGGCACAGCCATGACCACATTTTTATTTGTAATTTGAAAATATAGGACCTACTGTTTAAAAAAGAGGTAGTGTTTGGCTAGATATCGCTAAATGCCCAGAGTGCAGACAGTGGTACCAGTACATCGGTATTTTCATAATACGAAGTGTTGACTGCAGAAATGAAAACTTAAATTGGACCTAATGACTTACCGGTACTGATTTACTAAGAAAGAAATAAATGATGAGATAGAAGATTTTGTTTTGTTTGTGAAAGTAATAAAGACGTGTGGTAATTTGTTAGACATTGTTTAAGACATGGTATATCAAAAAGTGTAATTTTTATTTTAAAATATAATGCTATTATATAACTTATAATATAAATAACTAAATATGAATAAAAAATATAATATTTTATATTATATATAGAAAACATTAAATATATATAGACTCGAGGTTACACTACTGATAAACATAGGACAGTTAAACTAAATCATAACTGATTACATATGTTACATATTTTTGAATGTTTTGTTATCAAATAATTCACGAATTTCAGTCTGGTGACATCATTTTTTTTATCCAGAAAAATGTATAAAAAGATATTTAGTCAAGAAAAAACAGTTTTGTCACATGACTTTTGACTTGATTTATGTTTTTATAGAGTCCCGCAATGATTTCGGAACAGAAAGACATCTGAGGCTACGAAAAATTTTGCCTGAAACATGAAACAAAATATTTTTAAACAGTGTTTCAACAGTTGCTACAACTGTAGTCTTGTTGGCACTAAAAATATGCAGGGTATTGTCGTAATTGATCGCTCCATAAAGTTGTACAGCTTCGTTCCAGATTTTGGTAACAAAAATAAAATCAATAACGTTCTGTTCATTTAATTGAATGAGATAAATATCACCGTCAGACATTAACAGGTAGGTTTCATTGTTTGTTTCAAATGACGTCATGTTTTGGGCCAATCCTTCAAAAGAACTTGACGTTGTCCACTTGTTGCTGATGGTGTCATAGGAATGTGCGATGGTTTTATTACTGATGTCATCTGTCACACTACAGAACACAAGGATCATGAGTTTGTAGCAGGTAATATACTGAATGGCATCTTCAGTTGGAACTTTTGATATGTTTTTAAAAATTTTCTCATTCAAAAGATCTATTCTTGCCAACACTTTATTTTGTTCCTTAAACAGATATAAAAAGTTGTTTTGTGGAATGAGGTTATAGAGATCTTCGGTATGAAATTTGCCGTGGTAACCTCGATTAACGGTGCGTCCAAGCTCACTGACTTTAAGCCATTTGTTTTGAGAATATAAAAACACTGAAATAGATAAATTGTCGGGATCTGTGTAGTCTACAGCGTACATCTGTCCCATCACTATTGCAAAATTATAGTCAAACTTTATTTCTGGGCATGATGGAAAAATAGCATATTCCTTCTTCTGAAAATTATAGGTTTCGATATTTACATATTTGTGTTGAAGAAAAACAATAATTTCGTTCTCATAATTTTTTCTCGGTATAGTGCTTGTCGGCCATTCTGTACTGGATGAGCCTCGGTTTCGGTACAGGAGGAGAGTAAATAAATGTCTCGAGCATCTTTATTATCAACAACAAGTTTATGTTGATGCAAACGTTTCAGTCTGTCCTCACTAGCCAGACTAAGTCTAGCTGCAGCTAAAATGTCTGCCACGTACTTAGCTCTTGGGTTAGGTTGTACGGTCATTTCATCATGTCTGCCACCTCCCTCTTCATCCTTTTGCATGTCTTCTGTTCCTTCATCTTCAGCACAAATTTCTTCGTCACCTGTCTGATTTTCAAGGTAAGATATTGTTTCAATACCGCCAACATCACAGTTTATGTCTTCGTTGGAACTGGAGTCACTTGTCGTATTTTCCATTGTTTCAATTGCGTCATTAGAGGTGTGTTGTTGAATATTTTTTTGCCTGTCGTCTTCTTGAAGTTCTTTTTGAACATGTTCTGTATCATCTAATGCTGAGTTTATTTCTTTGTTCGAACTATTATCGTTTGTCTGATTTTCGTCGCCAGGAATCGTTTCCACGTCGACAGATTGTGTTTCTTTAACACCCGGCATTCTTTGAACTTTTGATTTAATTGGTGACAAGGTAACGCCTTTTCGTTTTCTAGAGTTAACAGTGTGTCTGTTTTCACAATTATAGTTCATCCACTTTATAATGACGTCAATTACCGAATCTTCTGTATCGGAATCAAGTTCGTTACTTTGAACAATTTTTACTAATTCCTCCCCATTTAATTTTAAAACGGTTTCGTGATTTTTACAAACTTTAAAATTTTTAATGATGTAATTTGCGACTCCAATGAACACCTTTTTTGATTCCAGAATAAATGCGTGTTCAAATATTTCATCATAGTTTTCTAAAGACAAGATCCTAACCGCGAACTTTTCACATTCTTCAACCAGAAACTGAATCTGGAGTTGATGTGCTGCATGCCAAATGTCAAAAAGATTTTCTTCAGTTATGACATCAGCAGATGAATATAAAACATCTCTGATAAGTTTGAATGTACCACAGGAAATATTTTTTAGAATCGCTTTGTTTGATTCTCTTTCTTTCATTTTAGATCTAAAAAGTCCTTGAAAAAACAATGAACAAGCACCGAGAATAATTTTATGACATCTGAATTGCTCCTCTTCCATCTCCACGGTGAAATCATAAAAAACATCGTCTTCTCCTTCAATAAATGTGTTTAGACATTTTGAGATTCCAACAGCAAGGTGGCAGGTCACATCCATTTTGTTATATCAAAACCAAAAGAGTCTACCGTTTTCTCTTCTTGTTTAGCTACGCTATTGGCAATAAAGAAGAAATACACATCACGCTGTTCCTCAAATTGAATGTAATGTACAACTGAACACATGTATAACTGAACACATGTACAACTGAACACATGTATAACTGAACACATGTACAACTGAACACATGTGTAACTGGAATGTTAGGGTTAGACAAAGCTGGAGCTTGCGGTCTTGTAACGTGTTCGAAAAATCAATAAGCAAGCACCGAAAATATTTTTTTTTCCTTTATTGGAAATAAAGCATATCTATAAATAGAATTAGGGAATTCTCGAAATTAATATGTATTATTTAAATAACGAAGTGTGGCGCTGGTATGAAACTTGCTTTTTCCAGATCAATGGATTCTTTAAGTTTTTTATGCATTGGAGAAATGTGTACTTCCTGTACAAATTCCTATCTACCCCTTCGATGCTTACAGAGCACTGACAGATATATCAAAACACAGGGACGATTTTATAGATGGGTAGACTATGTAACCCCCCTCCCCCCTTTACGGCTACCGATGCCAAATAGGTTGCCTTCCAGTACTGATCGCTGTTAAAACCCGCCAGGAGCTTGTATCTAGCCCCCCCCCCTCCTTCCAATATTATATCCAAGTCTTGCCTAGGGCCTCCAAAGACCAAAGAATGACACTGTTGAAATCTTCATCAGTCATGCAAACTTTTGTTCATTGCAGCACATCTTGAGTTGTCGTCTTTGGTGTTCGTTTTGTTAAGTGCTTAGGTAAATATAGACGGGTTTACTTAAATGGCTTAAATACCAAATCTTATAAGGTCAGAAGCTATTGGCGATTTCGCCACTTGTTTTGTTACTCCATTTTAAATAAGTAAACAAAAAATAACACTTTCACTTTCGATATTAAAGGAAAAGTTTTTTTTTTAATTTTTTGTTTCGTTTTCGATTGTTGTTGTGAAGCGTGTAAAGTTAGTTTTAGTTTTAAGAATATCGGACCAATTTAAGCGTATTATAAAATTTAGACATTTATCATTCATTGTACTTTACACTCCTGAACAGTACCCCCCCCTCCCCCCGAGATTTAGTTACTACAAGAAGTATCTGTTCATTGTTTCATGTTGGAAGTAGTTGGAAATCTCAAGTGGTTACATTCAGATGTAGCATGCACTGTAGACATTGTTAAAATATCACCAAATGTAAAGGATGGGACTGTACTTGGGTTTTACTCGAGTACAATTTAAGATTAGGCTACTTGTACTTGCATGTTCAATACTTGTATATACTATAACATTTATATGAAACAACAAACTCTGTGCAGCTCACAACATAAAACAATTTAATGAAATTCACTTATTTAAAGACTAGAGATCTTCTAAAATTATATGATCAATAAGTCTACTATATCTAGCTACTATGATTGTCGACATCGCACTATCTTATACCTAACTTCTAAGCCTCATCTGCTTTCCACACTAATATTGATGACGATACACATGCATGTATCCAAGTCATCCTAATTCTTTCACCTAATTGGAAGACCAATCAGAACGCATTTAATAGGATTATTCTATTCACATGAATTATGGGTTCTTCCAATGAGAGAAAAAATAAAAACAAGCAATTAAGCCTGTTCCATTCTGGACACAGGACGTGTTAGCGCATTTTCATGTTATGTATCAGTACGTATGCTATCTTTCAGTAAATATTTGTAAATTTTAGAAATGTTTATAAATTCAATTGTGTAATGCATATATCTGTAAAAAATTAATTATAAAGACGTTTCTTTATATTTGAAAAAAAATTATTTTCTCTTAAATCTAACTACAAGTGGTTTGTGGTTACTGAAATAGGACTCATAATTGAAAACATTCGAAATTATAGTCATTTAATCCAGTGGCGTCACTAGGGTTGGTGTCACCCGGTGCGGTAACTCAGGGTGTCACCCCCTCTCATGACACCCCGGTCTCCATATTTTTTTTCAGACACCGTATATATGTGCGCATGCGCGACTTTATTATTTTTTTCCGTTTCCGGGGTCAGGATTTTAGCGATAATTGATATCTGTAGGTCAGTGTAAGTATACCAATACTTTCATTAAAATAACGCACTGGCTCCGGATACGTCTAAGACGTACTACGTATTTTTTTACTCGATACGTCTACAAACTTTGATGACGTCAGTAAACAGAATGAATGAGAACTCTTATTTACTGCAGACGTTGATGACGTCATTTACTGTTAATAATGGGAGATATATTTTTTTTTTCGGGGACCATCAATAGATATTGCTCCACACCCTAACCCTACCCCTAACCCTAATTCTGAAAAAAAAAATCTGGAAAAAAAAATATATGTCTCTGAGAGGAATCGAACGCGTATATAGTTAGCCCTAAATGGGTCACGGCCAAACGATTAGCCCACTCTGCCAGCGCGCCACAGAAACGGAGCTACAATTTTAATATATAATCAGAAAGAAAAAAAATAACTTTAAATCATAAGAGTTCATCTTAGACGTATCCGGAACCGGTGCGTTAAAATAATTAATAATAAAAAGTACGCAGTGTCTGTTAATAATCGGAGATATTTTAATTTATTTATAAAAATTAAATACGGCTTTGAATTATTTTAAGAATATAGGCCTAAAACTAGATATTTTGCAGTCGGGTGTCACCCCTCGTGAGGGTGTCACCCGGTGCGGTCCGCACCCCCCGCACCCCCCTAGTGACGCCACTGATTTAATCGTCCGAAAACTCCGTCAATTGTTGCATAGCTCTGATACTTTCAATTAAACTCAGAACACAAGCTTACTATTTCATTTGATGAACATTTTTATAAACAGTTATATATTTTTTTATAAATTTCAAAGTTGGTTGTCCAGACTGCTAAAGTTAATCCTTTTCTTTATTATCTTGTATTAAGTGCTTTTTTTTTTAGATTCCTTTCAACTGTGTTTGAAATACATTTTTTGAAATAATGTTAAGCTTCTGACAATTATGTAAATCAGGTTTGATGTTAAATAATTTTATCATAAGCAATCAATAGGCAACAATTTAATCAACTCATTTAATTCATTTTCACTGTTTCATTATGTTTACCTCAGGCTGATGGGTGTATGGGGGGAAAAATTAATCATAATATATTGCCTCAATGAAGCAGAAAATTGTTGGCCAGATCTGACTTTTCTAATCTGGCCTGCCTTTTGAGTTTTCTTCTGGCCTTCTGTCTATCAGGTGCCTGTTAGGATGATATGAAAACTCTTAAACCCATATCAGGCCTATAACTTGTATTTATTTAGTTTTTGTGGTGTTCTTCCCCCCCCCCCCCTTCCCGATGCCGTGAGAGGGGCAGCTCTTCAGCTGCGATGGGTACCATCAGCACCTCATGTTTCTAGAACTCCTTATCCTGCCCCATGAATTTGAGATACCCAGTACCCATCGGTTAATCATTTTATGTTATTTTCTAATTTTCCACTTAGATAGTATGTTAAAAAAAATTTTTTTGTCCCTCCCCCAATGAAAACTCATCATGTAGAGATTCATTCTCTCTGTATTGCAAAATGAAATATTTAGTTGTTTTAATTCATGTCAAACATTGAATTATTTTGCTAAATTTCAAGACATATTTAGGTGATTCTTTATAATGTTACTAGAGTCATATTTATATATTTTGGCTTAAAACATGATGTAAATGTATGTTTTTTTAATGATCTAATACACATTTTAAAATACTCTAGCCTTGTCCACATTATTGATATCATTCCTCTATCTCTGTATGTGTATGTGTGTGTTTGCATATTTATAAATTCCTTACACACCGAGCAACATATAAATACCATTTAAGTCAACAGATAGCTGTCTAATCAATTTAACAGAATCGCCATTGATAAGACAAGGGAAACAATGCGAGATAACCCTTAATCATAGCCCTTAATTAACTATTAATTTAATATTTTGGTAATAGTGTCCTTTGTCTTATAAATCGTAGCAAACCTTTGTTGAACTTGTTCATTCTTAAGTTTTGATCAGTTTTAGTTTCGTACAAGTCATAAGACTTGGCAGCTAGCATTCACTGAGTCTGAAATAGTCAAACTCTAAACATTTCACAAGCCACAAGTCTGTTTGCAATAAAGAAAACTACTGGTCGAATTCTTTAAAATGTCAATACTACCTTTTATTGACACTTACTGTAGGTCATTTTTGAAAGCAGTATATATATATATATATATATATATATATATATATATATATATATATTAATTCCCCGTTTGGATAGGATGTTTATTTCGAGATCTTAAAGGGCTGTTATCCACTTGTTTGTAATTCTTATCACATGACCACCATAGCTGACTAAGCAGAGTGTGCAATGACTAAGTGAGTGCTTCGTAGGATATCGTGAGGTGATTGAACTCACTAGAATTCGAACTCTTATATGGCATGAGATAAACATCTTCAAATCTCTCTTACCAGTACTGATTTAGTAAGAAATAAATAGCTAATGAAATAAAGGATTTTATTTATTTTTGCGAAAGTAACTAATTAAGACATGCTAATTTGTTAGGAATTGTTATTTCAAAATGTTTAACTTTTATATAAAATATAATGTCATGAGACCATACTTATAGATAATTAAAATTAGTAAAAATATAAGGGCTTAGGTCACTAAATTATTTTAGAAATGAATTTATTCTTTTATATTCTCTATAGAAAATTAAATTTCTTTTAAGCAAACAAACATATAAAGACCCGAGTTTAGACGACTAATAAAGTTAGGAAAGTTAAACTAAATCAGGGGTGGGCAAACTTTTTCTACGGAGGGCCACATTGAAAACTTGGCTGTTGTCGGCGGGCCACATATATATTTTGTGTACTTATTTAATGAAAATATGAATTAAAGATAATTTGTCATTTTATTTCACATTCACACTCCATTACACATGCACATTACATTTTAAAATACGAACTTAATCAGTTCCTAATTTCGTAATAAGACTTTACTATTCATAGTTATTGTAACAAAAGATGATTGTTACCTGTCATAATAATTATGAAGACGAAGGAACTTAATTTATAATAATTTATTTATAACCTGACCACAGAGTACAATCAAAATTGATACAAAGTATGCAAATATTCACAATTTCGGATGATGTTCTTGAACTGTGAAACCAATTAACTAGTTGCGATTGGCATGACTGCATTTAAATTGCAGTCAGTCAACATCGATCTGTTCTTTGACTTGTTTATTTTCATACAAGAAAAAGCTTGCTCATAAATATATGTGAATCCAAATAGTGACAAAAGCTTGGCAGCAAAGATTTTTAGGTGTGGAAATGCCGCTGCTGGTAAACATCCTGAACACAAACAAAATAAATGACTTGAACTTCTTCAGGTCATAATCTGCTTGTAGGTCAAGCAGCTCTAACCAATATTCTGGAGCCATAGAACCGAGTTAATTCAAATCAAATATTCGGAATAAAATTTAAAAAAAAATAGCCAAAAATCCAAACAAAGAGAATTAAAATCGACATAGGATCGTAACTTGTACATGCAAACGGGCCGCAAAATATACTATGACGGGCCGCATGCGGGCCGTAGTTTGCCCACCCCTGAACTAAATCATAACTGACAAAACAGTCCTTCCACATTTTTACAATTTTTGATATCAAATAATTCAAAAATTTCAGTCTGATTACATCATGTTTTCTAATTGAAAAAATATATAAAAGTAATTCCATCAATAAAATACTTTGAAGTAACTTTTGAGTTATTTTTTTAAAGATTCCAGCCAGGGCTCGATTTACTGACGAGGATGCCGGGGATATCCCAGACACTGAGAACTGTCATCCCCAGCTCTGCTTTAGCTATATCCATGCCGGGGATGAAACCATAGACATTTAATCACAGCTCTGTTCATAACATTTCTCAGCCACGGCACTGGCTTTTCTTAAATCGAGCACTGATTCCAGCAATGATTTTGGAACACAAAGACATCTGGTATAACGCAGATCTTCGTCTGTAACATGAAACAAAGTATTTTTAAACAGTGTTTCAACAGTTGCTAAAACTGTAATCTTCTTGGCACTAAAAATATGCAGGGTATTGTTGTAATTGATCGCTCCATAAAGTCGTACAGCTTCGGTCCAGATTTTGGTAACAAAAATAAAATCAATAACGTTCTGGTCATTTAATTGAATTATATAAATATCACCATCAGACATTAACAGGTAGGTTTCATTGTTTATTTCAAATGACGTCATGTTTTGGGACAATCCTTCAAAAGAACATGACGTTGTCCACTTGTTGCTGATGGTGTCATAAGAAAGTGCCATTGTTTTATTACTGCTGTCATCTGTCACACTACAGAACACAAGGATCATGTGTTTGTAACTGGTAACATACTGTATGGGATCTTCAGTTGGAACTTTTGAAAATTCTTCAAAATTTTTCACAGTCAAGAGATCTAATCTCAGCAACAATTTTTGTTGTTCCTTTATTAGATATAAAAAGTTGTTTTGTGGAATGAGAGAAAAGACATTGTCTGCTGTTGAAAAATAATAATCACTGCAGTAATGTCCCACCCTATTAATTTTAAGCCATTTGTTTTGAGAGTATAAAAACACACACAGAGATGATTCATTTTTCTCTGTGTAGCCTACAGCGTATATCTGTCCCATCACTATTGTAAAATTGCAGTTATACCTTATTTCTGTGCATGATGGAAAAATAGCAGATTCATTCATTTGAAAACTGTAGGTTTCAGTGTAACTTATATTTTTTGTGTGCAGAAAAACCACAATTTCATTGTGATAATTTTTTCTTGGTATAGTGCATGTCGGCCATTCTGTGCTGAATGATCCTCGGTTTCGATACAGGCAGGCGTTAAACAAAATGTCTCGAGCATCTTTATTGTCAACAACAAGTTTATGTTGATGCAATCGTTTCAGTCTGTCCTCACTAGCCAGACTAAGTCTAGCTGCAGCTAAAATGTCGGTGACGTACTTAGCTCTTGGGTTAGGTTGTACGGTCGTCTTATCATGTCTGCCCTTTCCCTCTTCATCCTTTTGCATGTCTTCTGTTCCTTCATCTTCAGTACACATTTCTTCGCCATCTGTCTGATTTTCTAGGCAAGATATTGTTTCAATACCGCTAACTTCACAGTGTATGTCTTTGTTGGAACAGGAGTCAGTTGTCGTATTTTCCATTTTTTTAATTTCGTAATTAGTGGTACGTTGTTGAATATTTTTTTGCCTGTCGTCTTCTTGTAGTTCTTTTTGAACATATTCCATATCTTCTAATGCTGAGTTTATTTCTTTGTTCGAACAATTTTTATTTGTTTGATTTTCATAGCCAGGAATCGTTTCCACGTCGACAGATTGTGTTTCTTTAACATCCGCCATTCTTTGAACGTTTAATTTAATTGATGACAAGTTAACGCCTTTTCGTTTTCTCGAGTTATCAGTGTTTCTATTTTCACAATTATAGTTCATCCACTTTATGATGACGTCAATTACGAAATCTTCTGTTCCGGAATCAAGTTCGTTACTTTGAACGATTCTTACAAATTCCTCCCCATTTAATTTTAAAACAGTTTCGTGGCTTTTACAAACTTTAAAATTTTCATTGATGAAATCTGCGATTCCAATAAACACCTTTTTTGATTCCAGAATAAAAGCATGTTCAAATATTTCATCATAGTTTTCTAAAGACAAGATTCTAACAGCGAAATTTTCACATTCTTCAACCAGGAACTGAATCTGTAGTTGATGTGCTGCATGCCAAATGTCAAAAAGATTTTCTTCAGTTATGACATCAGCAGATGAATATAACACATCCCTGATAAGTTTGAATGTACCACAGGAAATGTCTTCCACACTAACTTTGTTTGATTCCGTTTCTTTCATTTTTGATCTAAAAAGTCCTTGAAAAAACAATGAACAAGCACCGAGAATAAATTTATGACATCTGAATTGTTCCTCTTCCACTTCAACGGTGAAATCATAAAAAACATCATCTTCTCCTTCAATAAATTTGTTCAGACATTTTGAGATTCCAACAGCAAGATGGCAGGTCACATCCATTTCGTTATATCAAATACCAAAAAATGTCTGTACTGTTTTCTCTTCTTGTAAAGCTACACTATTGGCAACAAAGAAAAAGTACACATCGCGCTGTTCCTCATTGAATGTGATGTAGAACTGAACACATTAATAATGGAATGTCCGGGATAGACAAAGCTAGAGTCTGTGGTCCTGTAATGTTTTCGAAAAATCAATAAGCAAGCACCGAAAAATTTTTTTCTTTCTTGGAAATATAGCATATCCTATAAATAGAATAGGGAATTCTCGAAAGTAAGTTGTATCATTTTTATTATTACACTGGTCCAGTGGCGCAACCAGCAAAAAATGCTGGGAGGGGGGGGGGCTCATATATAGAAAAAAGACAGTTTGACAGTCTTTTATAGTAAATTTATATAGTAAAATATGTATTGATGATTTGGTCGGGTGGGGGGGGGGGGGCTCAAGCTGCACTGCACTGGTCTACAAGAAAAAAAAAACACCAAGTAAAACATTATGAATTTCTGAAAGCTGGTTAAAAATGATCAACTTTGATGTGCTTGGTTTGTGTGTATCACGTCAGGTTTCTGAGAAATCCACAATAGTGTGCTTATAAATATTGACCAACAATTTTTATGTAAATAACGATGTCCGGCGCTGATATGAAACTTTTTTTTTGTTCAGATCAATGGATTCTTTAATTTTTTTTTAATGCAATAGAAAAACAGGAGACCCACCCCCTCCCCCCCACCCCCGGGGGGCAAAGTATCTACTTCATGTACAAATTCCTATCTACTTCTCCGATCCTTACAGGGCACTGACAGATACTTGAGGATTAAAACACAGGGCCGTTTTTATAGACTAGGTAACTCCCATAGGGCTACCGATGCCAAAATGACCCCCCCCCCAACCAGTATTAATTTCTATTAAATCTGTTGCTAAGATGACACCGTCAGGAGTTTCTACCTAGCCACCGCCCCCCCTTTCCAAATATGTCTAAGTCTTAACCAAGGGCTCCTAAAGACCTAAGAACGACACCGTTGAAATCTTCAACAGTCAGGGAAACTTTTGTTCTTTACAACACATCTTGAGTTGTCGTCTTTGATGTTCATTTTGTTAAATACTTAGGTAAAGATAGACGGGTTGAGCTAGATGTGTAGTGCCCCCCCCCCCGCTTAAAAAAAGAAGAAAAAGAGGAAAAAATAAAGAACAAGTAAAGGTGCCCCCTTGCTGGGTATTGGTGCCACCCTGCTTACTTTGACCTGGCTACGGGCCTGGACGTGTTTACTGAGATGGCCTAAATACCGAATCTTATAAGTTCAGAAGCTATTGGCCATTTTGCCGCTTGTTTTGTTACTCCATCTAAAAAAAAGTACACATAAAAAAAAAACAATACTTCCACTTTCGATCTTAAGAGAATTTTTTACATTTTTTGTTTCGTTTTCGGTTGTTGTTGTGAAACATGTAAAGTTAATTTTTAGAATATCACGCCCATCTCAGCTTGTTATAAAGTTTAGACATTTATCATTCATTGTATTTTACACTACTGAACTTTAGCGCCCCCCCCTCCCCCGCTGTAGTTACTACAAGAAATGACTATTTCTTTGTTTCATTTTGGAAGTAGTTGGAAATCTCATGTGGTTACATTCAGATTTAGCATACAATGTAGACATTATTAAAATATCACCAAATGTCAAGGATGGGACTGTACTTATGTACTACTCGAGTACAATTTAAGATAACTTGTACTTGCACCTTGAGTACTTGTATATGCAATTTAAAAAGCCGTGTGTACTCTTAAATTGTGTACTCGTACTTGCAATAAAAAAAAAGTCGTGAGAACTCGTATGTTATATTAGCTTTTCAGGCTGGTAAAATGTTACGTTATAATTCAAGTTTAGTATAACATCTATATGAAATAACAAACTCTGTGCAGCTCACAATATAAAACAATTGAATGAAATTCACTTGTTTAAAGACTAGAGATTTTCTAAATCTATCAATACGTTTACTTTATCTAATTACTATGATTTTTGACACCACACTATCTATATCCCACTTCTAAGCCTCAGCTGCTCCCTACACTAATACTGATGACGATACACATGTGTCTAGGTCATTCAAGTTCTTTCATCTTATTGGAAGACCAATCAGAGCACTGTATGTATTAACTAGTATTGTTCTATTTATATGATTCATGACTTCTTCCAATGAGAGAAATACGAGAATAACAAAAAACAAATGACACCGATATGTGCATGACTGTAAATTCAAAGGCTACATCTTACTTCAAACTTGTGTACTCTAACTTACACCTTGGGGTACCTGCATGTTCAATACTTATAAGATCTCTTCTAAGTGCTAAAGTTGCAAAGTTAACCCTCAAAAATCTTATATTTTATTTTATTATGCTGTCAGATTTGATCATGTTGTTTTAATCGTCATTTCAACGGGTATTCAGTGAGTCTGACACCATAGAAATGTTTTAAAGAAAAGTACTACTTATAAATAAACGCAGTGGTTACGATACCATCAAGTGCCATTATATTAGGGTTAGGAATATGGCTGGTGCCCGTATTTATTTTGTCGGGTACCAGCAATTATATTAGGGATTTAGTTAGGGATAGGGTTAGGGTTAGGGGATATGATTAGGGTTAGGGTGTGGAGCAATAACTATTGCTGGTACCTGGAAACAAAAATACGGAGTCCCGCTTGATGGTACCGTAGCCACTGCGATAAATAAAAGTAAAGTAAAATGATCATTTCTCGACCTTAATTGAACAGTAAATAAATGTAGAGAGTATCACAAATATTATTTGTCATGATTTCTTATGATCTCTCCGGCGATAAAAAAAAATATATATATATAAAGATGTATCCTCTTTTATTAAAAGAATTGCAGTTTAGAAACAATATTATTATTTTTCGAATGAATATATAATGTAATATTAATGTGAGTTCATGAAATGTGTAACATATAACTGGAATAACCTTCATGTAATCTGTGATATTTAAATAACAAACGTAATCTTAGAACTGAATCAATTGATAAGACATTCATCAGCCGACAGGGAACTAAATAGCGCAGAGACCCCTGACTCGAGGCAATTTTTAAGCACAGGCGGGAGCCCGAGGCCCCGACTCTTGAGGGGGCCCCCACAAAGCTCAACTTTAATTCCTTTTACATCTCTCTTTTGTAAGGGGTGCAAAATTTTATTCTGTGCCCAGGGCCCCAACAAACCTAAATCCGCCTCTGTCCCCTGTCCAGGTTACGCTGACCCTTGTAGTGGCCCCTGTTGAACGTATTTCACGTTATATGGCTGTGGGCCCCCAACCTTTTTTTCTCTCATCGGACCGGTCGACATTTAATCATATCACGGTGGCCCTCGGGGGGGGGGGAGGGGAGGGAGAGAGGAACGTTGATTATTTATATTTTAGATTGTTTTGATCTAAAATATCACTGACGCTCACAGCCGCTCAGCTCTTTGTTAACCCCTAGTCCACGGAAAGTCGCTCCGAAATACACCACAGTAAGTAAAAAGGAAGTAATTTAATGTTTCTTCGGTGGCCCAGTACCCTTTGATCCACGTACCGGCACCGGGCAGCTGACCGGGGGTTGGGGACAACTGCTATATGGTATACCCCCTTTGTTGACATTGTTTTCATTGAAGGGTTTGTGTAAACTGCACCCCTCCCTCCTTTTGCAAAGCAATTTGTAAATGAGCCAATCATTAAACGTTTACATTCATTAAGGGTTTCAAATCATTTAACGGTTTACAATCGTTAATGATTTACAATCATTAAGGGTTTACAATAATCAAGGATTTACAATCGTTAATGGTTTACAATAATTAAGGGTTTACAATCATTAAGGGTTTACAATAATCAAGGGTTTACAATCATTAAGGGTTTACAATAATCAAGGGTTTACAATAATCAAAGGTTTACAATCATTAAGGATTTACAAACGTTAATGGTTAACAATCGTTAATGGTTTACAATCATTAAGGGTTTACAATCGTTAATGGTTTACAATCGTTAATGGTTTACAATAATCAAAGGTTTACAATCGTTAATGGTTTACAATAATCAAGGGTTTACAATCATTAAGGGTTTACAACCGTTAATGGTTTACAATAATTAAGGGTTTACAATCCATTCTCTTTATGTGCATACATTTTTAGAAATATGACCGGGAGGAGGGGGGGTAAATAATGTCATTTAGTGCTACACAATGTAAATACAGTAGGTAATGAACTCTTAGACAGCTTGCAGATTTCTAAACAGTCAGACCTGGGGACATATGTTGCTGCTAAAATATTGCTTCGGGACCCACAGAGCTTCAAAAGGGGCTAAAGAAGTCAAAACATCAATATATTTTTACTACATTATATATAAAATGTTTATCATCTGTTACAGGCTTATCTAGATGTAACAATGTAATCTGCGATTGTTACACAGAATATCTCCATTACATATTGGTAGGGACGGGTAAGTATTATTTATTCCGGGGATCATATTTTTTTCTCACTCAGCACTCCCCTGAAGTTACGTGAAAAATAAGAGAAGATATTGTAACCATAACGACATATGTGTGTGTGTCTGTCTATCATTTTTTAAAATTTCTTTAACCGATGTGGTAGGCAACCTTTTAAGACGGAAGAGCCAAAAGTTAAAATGTGCATTTTTCTCAGTTTTTTTAAAGAGCCACTAAAATTGTTGTTTCAATACTATGGTATTTGATTAGGCCGCAATTTGACATCGAAAGAGCCGCAACTTGACATCAAAAGAGCCGCATGCGGCTCGCGAGCCGCAGGTTGCCGACCCCTGCTTTAACCTATGTGGTCGTTGGGGGATCGAATGGACACATCTAAAGATATGCTTTCAAAGTTCTTTCTGTGTATGGGCTTATAGACTTGGCGGAGAATATTTTTGGCTTTACCAGGGATTTAACACTGTATCCTTTGCTTTCTATCTTTTTTATTTGTCTATTGAATAAGACGAAAATTCTTCAAGAAAATACATTTACGTGACTTAACTTTTGACTTCAGTTTCCAATGAGTTCAGCAATGATTTTGGAACACAAAGACATCTGGTATAACACAATTGTTTGACTAAAACATGAAAATAAGTATTTTTAAACAGTGTTTCAACAGATGCTAAAACTGTAGTCCTGTTGGCACTAATAAGATGCAGAGTATTGTCGTAATTGATCGCTCCATAAAGTTGTACAGCTTCGGTCCAGATTTTGTTAACAAAAACAAAGTCAATAACGTTCTGGTCATTTAATTGAATTATATAAATATCACCATCAGACATTAACAGGTAGGTTTCATTGTTTCTTTCAAATGACGTCATGTTTTGGGCCAGCCCTTCAAAAGAACATGACGTTGTCCACTTGTTGCCGATGGTGTCATAGGAATGTGCCATAGTTTTATTACTGCTGTCATCTTTCACACTACAGAACACAAGGATCATGATGTGTTTGTAACTGATAACATACTGAATGGGATCTTCAGTTGGAACTTTTGACATCATTTCAAAATCATTCGTCGACAAGAGATCTAATCTCAGTAGCAATTTATTTGACGGTCTTATCAAATATAAAAAATTGCTTTGTGGTATTAGGTGCATAATACTTTCTTTTGAATATGGATTTTTGATGTTGAGAGAGTCTGTAATTCGAAGCCATTTTCTTCTGGAAAGTAAAAAAACAGCAAAAGAATCATGACATTTAGTTATATAGCCAGTTGCGTAGATCTGACCCATAGCTATAGTTAGATTCAAACAAAATTTTATTTCTTCACATTGTGAGAATGTAACATATTTAAACCTTTGAAAACTATAAGCCTTAATATTTATGTCAATCATTGGCAAGAGAACTATGATTTCGTTTGGAAAGTTTTTCCTCGGTATCGTGCTTCGCGGCCATTCTGTACTGACCGAGCCTCGGTTTCGATACAGGGTGGCGTTAAACAATGTATCCAGTGCAGCTAGATTGCCAGCAACAAGTTTATGTTTAAACAAACGAATCAGCATGTCCTCGCTAGCCAGACTGAGTCTAGCTGCAGCTAAAATGTCCGCCACATATTTAGCCCTTGTGTTGAGCTGCAAAGTCATTTCTTGTTTATCGTTTATCGGATTTACCACTTCAAGTTTAGTTTCTTTATCGTCTGCCAATGAGTCATCTTTTAAATCTATCTTTGACAAGTCAGTGAGTTGCGCTGGTGTAATAACCTTTTGACTGCCATCTCCACATGCTGGCTTTTGAAAATCTATTTTTAATTCTGTTGAGTTTATTTCTTCATTCAAACTAATGTCTCTGGTTGAATTTTCATTGGCAGATTTCATAATTATTTCGTCTTTGGGGTTGATGTGTTCGAAAAGTTCTTTGAAGTCATCGTCATGTACTTCTCTTTGATTTTCTTCTGCTTTCAATATTTCTTCTTCTGTAGAGTTTATATCTTTGTTCGAAAAATCGTCACACGACTCGTTTTCATCGAAAGAATTGGTTTTCATATTGTCACCCAAATCCGATTCTATTGTTGACATAGAAATAGCTTTTCGTTTCCTAGTATTTTTATATCTATAATCCAACCATTTTATAATGACATCAATCACTGAATCTTCTGTGTCAGTATCAAGGCTTTCACTTTTAATGACTCTCACAAAGTCTTCACCATTTAATTTTAAAATAGTTTCCTGATCTTTGCAGTCTTTATAGTTTGCAGTGATAAAATCTGAAATTCCCGTAATTACGTCTTTTGACTCTAATAAAAAAGCATGTTCAAGTACTTCATCGTAGTTTTCTAAAGAAATGATTGTAACGACAAACCTCTCACATTCTTTTATCAGAAACGGAATCTGTAGTTGATTGGCTGCGTGCCATATGTCAAAAATATTTTCTTCAGTTATGATATCAGCAGATGAATATAAAACATCTCTAATAAGTTTGAATGTTTCATGAGAAATTTCTTTCAGGCAGACACTGTTTGATTCAGTTTCTTTCATCCCAGACCTAAATAACCCTCTAAAAAATAATGAGCAAGCACCAAGAAGGAACTTATGACATTTGAATTGTTTTTCTTCCACTACAATGGTAAAATCATAGAAGACATCATCTTCTTCTTGAATAAATTTGTCTAAACTCTCGACGACTCCAGCGGCTAGTTGCCAGTTTGCACACATCTTGATATTTCAAACAACAACAAAAAAAGTATTTAATTAAGTTTTTGTTACTGGGTTACTGCTGTGTTTCTGCAAAATTCTACTGAAAATAAAACAGTGGACAAGTTATAACAAATATGAATCATTAAAAAAAATGTAAATGTTTAATCTGATTTATAATACGCAACTATTTATGAAGACAAATATAAATTTTACATTACCTGACATATTGTTATGGCACTAGAAAAATCGGTTTAGGACATGAAGTGTACAAAAGGATTTTTTGGAAACTGAAACATCTATTTAGCAGTATTTTAGACACAATAACAAACTTACCTGAACATTTCTAGAAAAACGATTGTCATACATTCATTTTGTCGTCTATGGATACATCGAATTTATTAAAAGAAAATCTTTCACACCCGACTGCCAATGACAATTCTACTAATTAAAAGAAAAACGTTCACTTTCGACTGCCAGTGAGGATTCTACTAATTGCCACACGGATTGTTTCGCTTTCGATATCGATTTCGTAAGAAGATGGATAAATGTAAGGCAGATGTAAAATGTCCGGATGATAAAAGGGACATTATCATGAGAATAAAAAAAAACTTAATGTATTTAGCCTAGTAGTCTCCCATCTCGTTTAATTCACCAAACCGTTGGCTATGTTACCGGCAAAGTGTATAGGATGCCTGGTCGTTTTAGGCAAAGTATAAAATTTTTAAATTGTGCATACTTTTCCTAGGCATTCTATACAATGCCTAGGCATTGTATAGAATGACTAGTGTCGTTTTGGCAAAGTATAAAATTTTTAAATTGTGCATACTTTTCAATCGTGGTTTGCATCCTCATGCATGTCTTCTGCAGAAAGGGCTGTCTCTTGCATTACTTCATCTCTGTCTATCTGTTCTTGTGTTGTTTGTATGTTCTGTATTCTTTTTTCGAGGTCTTCCTCTGTTTCTATATCTTGTAAAACATCGTCAGGTAGGGACGACGTTGTGAGGCCTATTTTAGCTTTGCAGCCAAAGAGTGCTTCGTATGGTGATCTTTTAATCCCAGAATGAAAAGCTGTTCTTCATGAGTTGCACGAACCGTAAACCCTCACTCCAGCGGCCAGTTTTTTCATCTTGCATCCAAGCACACAACATATTTTCGATGTCCTGGTTAGCACTTTCGACTCTCCCCTGACTTTGTGAGTGGCGCGGCTTACCATGAACGATCTTCAAAGTGGGGCAATACTCCTTTAAGCTGCTTACCACACTGTTTGCAAATTCTCTGCCGTTATCAGACTTTAGAATTGTTGGAGTACTTAGCAACGTAAATATGTCTACGAGCTGGTAGGCTACTTCTTCTGCCCTCTTTGTCTTCAGGGCCCTGAGAACCACGAACTTGGTGAGATGATCTTGATACACCATTATCACCTGTATTCCCCATCAAGGATGGGATTGAAAGTGGATGAGATCGACCTGACAACGGGAGTTGAATTCTGAAAAAACCATTGGCTTGACTACAATGCCTTTTTTGACGCCTTTTTGTTTTTTCTGACAAGGTTCACAAAGGTTAACATACAGTTCAATATCATGACGTGTAATGTTCTTGTATTTGGGTGATAGTTCTTTCAACATTCTGTCCCGTAATAGCCAAATAGGCCTTATGAAGTACGTCAAATAACTCGGAGTCCGCGACGTAAAACTGAATTGCGGTCACACCTTCTTTTTCCACCACCATGACATCGTAGTGTTTCACCAGCCAATAGTTACATACTTTGCCGAACGGGAACTCGGTATTCTATAGAATGCCTAAGCAATGTGTGAAATAGCAATTTATTTCATACTTTGCCTGAAAAATTCAGGCATTCTATACATTGCCTAGGCATTCTATAGAATGTCGGATTTCACACTTTGCCTGTAACAGCTACAATTCCCTGTCGATACTATGCCTAGTCCATTATGATGCGTAAAATGTGTACCATCCAGGGCAAGTGGAAGTGGGGCACTAGCGCTACCAATAAATCTCTCCCCCCAACAGACCATGGATCTTTGATAGTTTTTTTTTTTAAAGGAAAAACGATTTGCTTTACTCATACACACGAAATCTGTCACGTAAAATTATAAATGAAAATTATAGAGTAAAATTATAAAGTAAAATTATAAATTAAAATTATATATTAAAATTATACATTAAAATTATGAAATAAAATTATAAAGTTTTGTTGATTTCAAGTGTTCATGTAGCACGCTTGTGAACCGGTGACTGACTGATCGATAAATGAAACATGGTGCATGATCTTATTCTTAAATAGTTCGGTCCTGCAATTTACAAAGTATAGCTTCGTCATCAGTTTGTGTACTTTAACAGTAGAGATTTTTCTGTGATAAACACGTTCAACAGAAGCTGGTCAATATCCGTTAAAGCAAAGAAATCGATATCGTATTAAAAAAAACAAATTTGGAATATTTAGTTAAAGATAATTCTGTAAATAGCACTGTTTGTTTTATACGACAAAAAGTTGGATTTGAAGTTTAAAGTTCATCCAATCATATTAGAGAATGTGGAAATGTATCACTACTCCCTTCCATAAAATAAACTCATTATATCAATCCCAGAGCGGCGTTAATGTAGAATTTTATAATTACTTAATACAATAGAACAAACTCATTATGTTTATCACAGAGCTGATGTTGTTAATGGCGTTGCCTTCCTTACACATTGGTAAACTGGGGGGGGGGCGGTTATTGAACATCAGAAAAGTGTCCAACCTTCGAACAAAGAAGTCATGTATCACAATGTAATTTTATCTTCCGTCGTCTTTTATATACTGAACATATATCACCAAAGGAAACACTTTAACAAAATTAACAAAATCCTTTTGAAGATACAAATCACTGTTTAATGAGTACCATCACAGTATCATCTATCAAACACTGACTACAACAGCTAACTGCCCACGTCTTCTCTAATAACTGGGCCAAAGAACGACCTCTCACACCAGGTGTACTTCACGACTCTCGCTCCAACAACTGGACATCAACTAACTGTACACAAAGTCCAGCTACACACACACACACACACACACACACCACACACACACACACCACACACACACACACACCACACACACACTCACTCACACACACACACACACACCACACACACACACACACACACTCATTCACACACACACACACACACACACACACACACAGACAGACAATACAACTCAGTCTCCAACTACACACTCGTGCTCTCCCCTGCTCATACATACCATACCGTTATCCAAACTCACAGCGCACACAGTCACTCTGTGACATCATGCAAGGGAACACGCAGCTGTTTTAAAATAAACCGCTCATCTCGCTCACGACTTTAATTCCTGTCCACGATACAGCTCACTTCGCGGTGGCTACTGAAATAGATTAATTTTATAATTCATCTGTCCCTGATGAGTCCTTAAGGGCATTTTACTCACGGCACCGGTTGTTGTAGTACACTTGTAAAGAGCATGCATTTCAGTCGTTGTCAGTGCTCGATTTAAGAAAAAAAAACCATTGCCGGGGATGAAAAAAAAAATTTCTGCAGAGCCGGGGATAACCTTCTATGATTTCATCCCCGGCTGGGATATATTAGCTAAAGCAGAGCCGGGGATGACAGGTCTCAGTGCCCGGTATATCCCCAGCATCCCCGGCGGTAAATCGAGCTCTGGTCGTTGTGAGCCAGTAGATTTGATTCAGTTGATTTGTAAGAGAATTTAAACTATGCTAGCCTTAATTAAGGCTCTCAATTTTAAGTTTAAGACCATGTGCATAAAAATTTTGAATCCTCCCATTTCAATTAGAGAAATTTTCTAAAATGAACTGTACGTATATTTTAAATTACAGTCGTACTGGACTGATGACAATATTCATATTTTATGTAAATGACAATTAATAAATAAAAATTGTGATGTTTTTTTAGAAAAAAAATACATTTATTATTTACTTTTATACAAAATACAAAATAGAAACAGGAAATTGTAGAATTCAACACTGACTGATAACAGAAGTTTATCAAGATATTCACAGGCATACATATAAAAAATGTTAGAATAATTTTTTATGGACAGTGTGTCATAATTGGGACTCTTTCATTGTTTCGGTTCTTTGAACATTTCACTGAAACCCATCTTTTTAATTTTCCATATGATTATGGTCATCTCGGGCTTGTCTTCAACTCTCTGACGTCCTTCACCTTCTCCTCGGATCGTGTCGTCATAGACTTTCTTCAGCTCCATCAACTTTTCAAACAGACTCTCCACGTCATCTTTCTCCCCGCCAGACTGGCGCCAACCTTGACCTCCCTCCTCAATCATTTTCTCTTCAAACGCCTTCTTATAGTCTGCCAGTTTGTCAAACAATGGCTTCAGGTAGTGCAGTGTATCTCTCCCAGACCCCCCTCTCTGCCACCTGTCTCGGATCGTCTGCTTCAGTTCATCGATTTTATCAAAAGTGCGCTGCAAGTCGTCGCTGATTGGTCGTCTGCCTGTGATCTCGTTTTCGCCTTCTTCTTCCTTGATCTTGTCAAACTCCATAATGTTGTCAAAAATACTGCTCATGCCGCCTTCTTTATCTTCATCCTTTACGTTTTGATTTTTCTGAAAAAATACCCGACTGTCTGGCCTTTCATCTTCCTTCATCTGGTTCCAGATATTACTGGTATCTGAGTCCATGATGACATAGCCATTGGCCACTGTGAAAGACAAAAAAAATACTGAAATTTTATATGTTAAAAAGCAGCTAAGCTTGTCCGGGTCGCGGTGTGTGGGGAATCCATTCTATAAATAAACGACCTCCAGAAATAATAAATAAAACAATAGTATTTGATAAAGTAATCACGTGACCAGCGAAGTCACGAAAACATAATTCAAAATGGTTTGTAAAAGTCCTAAATATTAAATAATAATAATGTATAATATCATTCAAATTATTTTCGTTTTTATTACAACAGATAGCATTTTAACATCGTCAATTACAACAGATAGCATTTTAACATCGTCAATTACAACAGATAGCATTTTAACATCGTCAATTACAACAGATAGCATTTTAACATCGTCAATTACAACAGATAGCATTTTAACATCGTCAATTACAACAGATAGCATTTTAACATCGTCAATTACAACAGATAGCATTTTAACATCGTCAATTACAACAGATAGCATTTTAACATCGTCAAAGTGAGTCAAACGTATGACAAGGTCACTAGCGAGCGCGTTCGTAAATAAAGTTTATAATATTCTGCAAATTTCAATACAAATTAAGTCACTATCTACGTTTGTGAAAAACAAATTTTCTGCATCCGAAGGTACACATTTTTTATTAATTTAAATTTTTACTATTTGTAAATATTACATTTGCTAATATAAAGGTGGGAGGTATATCACATGGCATTCCCTGTGACAGTGCACCAAATGGATGATCCTGTTGAACGGTGTTAAGATTAGGAAATGGTGATGTAATGAATAATGATAACTTGGGCGATGAAGTGGTTGAAATTCCCAATTTAATGTTATACACTGGCAATTTAGTTACTGAAATCTATGGAACTAATTTGAAAATAAGTGTAGTTAAGGACACCATGTCCCACAGGGCAATTTTGTGTCCCGAAAATGATGACGTCGAGAAGTTGAATGGAGAAATTATGGACGTGCTGGAGTGAGAATACGTGACCTACTTAAGTGATGATTGTACTTTAACAGATGACGATGAGGCGATGAATGATTTTCCTGTTGAACTGCTGCACATTAGGAAGGTGGCATAAATCAACAACTTATTTACCCAATTAAATTAATTAAATTGATTAGGAAGGGGTTTCACATTATACACTAGATTTCCCGGGCTTAATATCTAGTTGTATATAAAAATAATTTGCAATAAATGGAATAATTCAGGCCGAATGTGCTGTCTTTGTCTTATGAATAGTAAATACTCTGAAAGGAACCCATGCCTGTGTTGTTTTAGTTTATAAACAGAAGTAAGAGTATACAACAATATCAACAAATGTATATAAAAATAATTTGCAATAAATGAAATAATTAAGTCCGAATGTGCCCCATCATGTTAGACTGTCACCAAATAACTGCCGTCACAGCATGGTCAAATATGAGGAGACTCAAAACTTTCATTTACTTGTTACATAAAAATAAAATAAAAAGTATGACTAGTTTACTTGATGAAAAATTGTGAAGTTTTTTTTTCAATATTTAGGTCAGGTAAAGGGGAGAAAATTCACTGTAAAAAGAACGGGAGAGATGACAAAGTGACTAGTGGAAACATGCAATCAAACAAAAAGATGAGATCATTCCGCTCTCTCAGCCTCCTCACTCAGAGCAGGCGCATCCGCACGCAGAGCTAAATTTACCCCCCCCCCACCACCCTTTTCAGCTCTCCAGGAAGTTGTTAGTTTTAACCAGTGCTTTTTTTCAGTGGGAACTCATGGGAGCTGAGTTCCCATACCTTTTTTTTTTTTATAGACTATTATAGTATTTTCTGACATAAGTTAAAAAACAGATGTGAAATGAGTTCCCAAACCTTTTTCGCTAGAAAAAAAGCACTGGTTTTAACACGATGCATGATTTTGAAGAACACCAACTCCTGGGTGACAAAGGAAGGGATGAGCAATGTCTTGCTTGCTGCGCATGCGCACATCACGCCAACTCTGCTCCACCCTCCAAACTAAATCAAATCAAGCTAAATAAATCACGACATAGGTACTCACCCGAGGCAACAAGAAACAATACGAGGAACATCATATTTTCTATTTTGTAAAAATCCAACTTGTTACTGATGTAGATATTACGGCCTGCTCTAATACAAATGAAGTGATTTGTTCTTGCTTGTGAATGCTGGAATCAGTTGACAGTCAACTTTTATACTTGGCTTTATACAAGGGAGGTTATCATGGCCTTGACACTACCAACATCTTCTGCTGGTCTTCATGAGATAGAGGCCTACAGTTTGTTATTTGAATTGAAAACACAACGAAAAAAATATTTAAATCCAATCAAAACAACAACAACAACTGAATTCGAAAATAACAAACAAAGTCACACGTCATCTGAATATAATCTCTAAACTGAAGTTAAATTAATATTTAATGACTGACACAGCTTTATATAACTCATCTATCTATCTATCTATCTGTCTGTCTGTCTGTCTGTCTGTCTGTCATAAAAATACATATATGAAGGCTATAGTTGAGTTGAAAATATCTGAAATATTGACTCACAAAAACGTTCACGGTGGTTGTCAGTGTGAGTACAAGTTATATAAAATCGTATAAATAGTTATGAACAAGAATCCAGAAATCTAATTTCAGGTTTTTAAATCAATTACTATTAATTAATTTACAGAGGTGTAACCAGAAAGGGGGGGGGTGGTCCTTACTTTGCTTCCTTCCATGGGCGGCATCTGCGGTACATTAGTACTTTTGGGCCCATGAATAGGAGGGACGGCATTTCAGATTCCTGGACGTCACTTTAGTTCCGCCCAAGCCCGTAGCGTGAGGGGGGGGGCAGGGGGGCCGCCCCCGGCGTTTTGTCTGGCCCCCTCTGCTTATTTGTTCAACTTAGTAAAATGTATTAACTGGCCCCCTGCTATTGCCTGGCCTCTGCTGTAGAATTTTCACGCTACGGGACTGGTTCCGCCCCTGTTAGCACAATATATGTGTATCTTATTTATGGCAGGCGTCACTTGACATCACAGAGTATATACATTACGGGCTTCACTTGGGTGTCTTTCTTACAGACTAGATAGGCCGTGAATGACTCTGTAGCCCCTCCCCCCCTTACCATACCCTCCCATTCTAGCACAAATGTATATACAATATAATGCTATCACGTGATCTTGGCTCGGGTCCCCAAATATTTGCGAAAGTTTCTGCGTAGCTCTACTTAAGTTTCATTGTGGCCCGTTTACTCATGGGCCTCAGGCATGTGCCCATAAGAAGAGAAGGGACTGATTCATCTCCAATCATCTATCAGCATGTCAATAGGATATCTGTCTATCAATCTGCAAAGATGCAGTAGAAAGGGAAACCTAAACACGTATTAAAAAAAAAATAATAATAATTCTGCGGCGTCTGAATTGGTCAGAATTCGACACTATCAAAAATGAATGGTGAGCTAGAACTTTAACCTCTTACCCAAATGCATATTAATGTGTTAAGAAATAAAAGTACGATTTCTTCGAGATAAGGAGAGTACACTCCTATATAGGTCACATGGCGGTGATAGAGATGTTGACATTTTGTCAATTAGCGTGTTTCAGTTTAATATAGAATATAGACTTACAATATGACTAGGACTATTTTTTTTAACCACCCACCGGTCCACCGACTAGAGTACTTCTTATGGATGGGTAAAAACGAGGCAAGTACCTCGGGTTCCTACTGCCAAAGACCCCCACCCCCGCCTACCCCCAATCCCCAAATCCAATATTAACTATTCAATCGGATGTTAAAGAGAGCCACTGAAGGGTACTTTTTCTTGAAGACCCTAAAATATCCCTGGAATTCTCGCGGTGTTTAATTATCAAGCAACCCACGACGTCTTCCAGCTGTTGACAAACAGATTGACTTGTTCACTTTTTAATGGCGGAATGACATGCCGGGTAACAGGAAATCCGAATATGCCAGATCTGTTCTAATAATTACTTTCTTTTGTAACCATACCAACACGGCCGCTGCTATGAATTCTTCTATCCCCCCTCCCCCCTCTTGATGTACCCCCTGACAAACAATGACAATCAAAATCCCCCTTACATCAAATGTCAAGTCATTTCATTGGGTGCGTTGGGGGGGTCAAAAGTTCAAGTTGCCCCCCCCCCCAGCCCTCCAAGGTCTAATAAAATGATCTATTCCTCTCACATTAAACTTACAAAAAAAAAAAAACAACAACAAAAAGCAATGAAATTTTACATAAATAAATTTTAAAAATCTCTCCAAATAGACAATCTCAACGAATCGACTAACTGAATTTTGTATTGTATTAAATAGTATAATTTAGTATTATAATAATATTATAATAGTATTATATTGTATTAAATGATAACATGAATGTACAAGTGCTAGAGAACTGCGATGGAGACAGGAACTTAGCAGACACAATGAGAGAAATTGCAAAGATAATCAACTTAGTCAATACATAATACGATGTTGTCTTTATTTTACACCAGGTTTATTTTTAAGTTGACATTGACAATTTCAGCAGAACAACCTTATCAGCTCAATTTTAATAAAACAGAAAAGTTTCCAGATGAATATTGTTTACATGATTACAAATCTTTAATTGTAAATAATGCGTTTCGGTTTTTAATAATAAAAAAAAACCAGACCAAAACACATAAACATAAAACTGATTTATTATTAGAATCAAAAATATAAATTCTCTGTTAACTATGGAGTTGACTAATGCGGCACACAGAGTAGCTGTTCTTGGAATTTGGTGCGAATCTCATTGGACCGGTGTTCTCTCTCATTGGATTGATTTCGTTATTTAATCTCGATAAGTTAGCTGTGGTGAGTTCCCTTTAGGCTTGGTATTTATTTTTTTTCATTTTATAAAAAATTCGGGATATGTTTGTCATTGACCTCATGCGTGGACACGTGATCTGCGGCGACCATGACCTGAAGGGAGATAACTCGTTGATCTTTAAACGAGCGACCTGCGGCATGCCAACTGAGAGTACAACCACACCCACCACCCAGATGACTCGCATATATAAATCAGACGAATATATACACCTTACAATCAGTGGCTTAGCTAGAAGGTAGGGGAGGGTGAAGGGGCGACCCCCCTCCCTGGGCGGCACTTTCTTCGCCACCAACAAGGGGTGACATTTTCACCACTCTAGTATTTTTGGGTACGGGAATGGCGGTGGCATTCTTAAGTCACTTAAGTCAGGTACTCCGTGCAAAGCCCAGACTGTTTCCTTTATGTATTAAAATAAGTTTTGGCCCAGGCCTGCAGCAATGACTAGTGAGGGGCCCCCTTGCAAAAATATGACATCGGGCCTCTCAACCTCCCTTCTCTCCAATTTCGCTTAAAGATAAATACATTTATAAATTTCGAAATCGACGGGACCCCACCCCACTCCAAGGCATGGGGCCCCTGACGGTGGCCCTGCTTGACCTAATTATGAAGTGAATATATTTTTTACTGCATGTTGACGCCTGTTATAATTTTTTTTTTTACCCTTCACCGATGTGATCGTTTCGGGGAACTCAAGAACATATCTACAGACTCAGGCCCGTAGTCAGGTAAAAGTAAGCAGGGGGGGGGCACCAATACCCAGCAATGGGGCGCCTTCTCATTTTAGTTACTTTTTCTTTATTTTTTCCTCTTTTTTAAGCGGGGGGGGGGGTCGGGGGGCACGGCCACTCAGTGCCCCCCTTTGCTACGGGGCTGTACAGACTGTTGTACTTTCATACGTCCATCCTTTGGGCTTTTAGACTTACTGGCGCCTATCTTCTCTCCAAGTCAGCGATGAATATTTTTTGGCTTTACCTGGGAAAGAACCCTGTACCTTTAGAATGAGAGTCGAGTTCACTACCCAACCGCCAATGTTCACGTCTGTTATAATTTGTAACTATCACACTTGGGTTGGGGGAGCATTATAAATATCTCCAAATAGACTATCTCAACGAATCGACTAACTCACTAAATAACACCCCCTCCCCCAACAATTTGACAACCCACATTAATAATTGCCAAATATGGCTCACTTTGATTGTTGCACTTCTCCTGAAGTTTTTTTCTTCTATTATTTTATTGCTTTTCCATCCTAATCAGGATAAATTGTACGACTCTTGCAAGATTAATTATTTGTTTACTACACACACAAAATCTGGAGTGTGGCTGTCATCGACGTCATGCTTGGGGGCGTGACCAGCACTGGCCTATATATATCTTGCTGTAGAGAAAAGTCGTGTCAGCTGGCCTTCACATTTTGTGTCTATACAACCAGTGACGTAACATTGCAGGGAGATTACCACAGTTACAGGCCTTATGGGTGCTCGATTAGAATGTCAAGTGAACATGCACGTCAAATAATGAAGGGGGGGGGGGGTAAATATAAGTTTCCTGTACATTTGACCAGGTGGAAGGACCAGGGGTGAGGCGCGTAGGATCTTGATTTAATGTAGGGTAGATATATCCCTGGGGGGGGGGGGGTATAAACTGGGTCCAGTTGTTGAGGATAAGGGTTATTTATTTATGACAGTCTGTACATATTGTGATGTTTTTTTTAATAGAAATTTTCATTTCAACTAAAGTTCCAACCAGTTCAATCTGTTTGGATACCCCAGATCTATGTACCAATCTAACCACATCAAAACTACTGGTACACATGTGTAATAAATAGATCACTATTAACATTCACCGTTGGAACAGACCAGAATGAACATGGCAACATTAAAAAAAAAACACAATAGACTACAAGCACAAATTCTGTGTATTTCATGCAGTGTTTCATTCTAAACAATATGAAGAAATACATTACAAGGAATCCTTACAAACAAAGGTACCACCATCAGCAACTTAAGTATTCTATATTTAATATTTAGATCATATTTTCTTCCAATCCATCACTTCACAAAAAAAAAAAACCAATCATATTTTTTTTCTCTAAGCTGATAAAAAAAAAAACTTGTAAAAGTTACAAAACAAAATATTTCTTTTGATTTATTTAAAAATAAAAAAAAAAACAAAAAGTGATGAGCAAAGATCATTGAATCGATGAATCAGTTTCTCATTAATTCAATCCAGTTGAAATCTGGACTTTAAACCAAGAGACAAGTCAACAAACAGCGATGCCAAGTTTAAAGTACAAGACACTCACAGCTTCGCCATGCAATAAGAGATGACCTGTAGTATCCATATCACATCAACATTCAAATTTAAGAAATAAAAAATTGTACAGTTGGCATGGGGTGATATGTTTAATCCCTCAATTTTGATTGGATTTAGTGCAATAATGAACAATGGCAAAAATACAAATGACAAGTGATTTATAAAAATGAACAAAGACAGATGGACAATAATGTATACACAACAAACGCAACAGCACTGGCATGTATAATGAAGACTAGGATCAAAACTTAATGTGGCCCCATGTACTCTTAACAAAACAATTATGCCGATACAGTTGTCTGCATAATTTTCTTTTATTTTATTGGTTCCACTGTTTTAAAAAATTATTTCAAAATAAAACATTTGCAAAAAGTTTTTCCGTGAAAGGAAAACTTTTTTTAAGTTACTGAATAACTGCCAGTATTTCTAAATGAAAAAAAAATGTTGGGCGGAAGAGAGAAAGACTTGCATGTGGGGGGGGGGGGGTGAGGTAGTTAGTTTGGATCAGAGTGGTACTCAATGATGGGATATTTCAAAATAGACCCGACGGTACACGCGGTTGGAGCCACACTTGATCTTTTGGGGGGTTGTAGACAAGAATATTGTCATAACCCCACTTGACAATCTTAGGGCCACAATTTTTCCAGTTCAGGTCCTGGTCAAGCACTCGGACTGCCCTTCGAGTGACGAGCCTGACTGTTAACTATCTCGGCCTGACAGAACTTTGCAGCCTAGTTTGCCGATCTATAGGAACGGCTCAGCTAATAGGAATATTATATCAAGAGAGTTTCAACCAGACGGGGACGTTGTGATAAAATGTAACTTTGTTAAAGATCTGAATATCTTGCTCTGAATAACTTTTGTGAAATAGCAGTACATGTGTTCAATTGAACAAACTAATATACATAAACATCATTTAGAGCAACAAATAAATGTATGGAGAAAAAACATTTCTGATAAAACAACAACCAGTCTTATAATGTATTCAAAATTAACAAATAAATTAACAAGACTAATTTTTAAGATGTGCGGTCTAGCATCAAGAATGCTGCAAAATCAAGTGCGACCATCAGCCGATATATATCTGAGACCACCAGAGGTGTAATGTACCATGGGGCACATCCCCATGACTGTAACGGCAACTGATGCCATACAGTGTGCACCCACACACAACTCATGAAGCGCCTGCACAGACTTAAACAGCCAACACTTATATTTCTTATAGAAGCCCATATTAAGTTATGTTGCCAATAAATTTTGCAGCATGCAGCCATGAGAAAATGAGAGAGAATCTTGATCTCATTGTCATATACAGTAAACTCTACACTATTGGCCCTAGTTAAATATGAAAATGCTCTGTATTAAAATGAGGATTACTATGTCAAATTTTAACAGGATTTTATGTTTCCAGTGTAAAATGTTTATTATTGGAAGATTAGTAAAGTAAATGACCTGTATTAGAAAATGTCCATAACAGGTTTTGGGATCAAAATGTTGCATGTAATGAAATAGGTGGGAAAGATAGATATCTGGCCTCTCATTTGGCTCACACTGTGCTGAATAGTCAAGTCTATACTCTAATAGTAAACAGATATTTCAGATGATGTGGCATCAAGTCTATACTCTAATAGTAAACAGATATTTCAGATGATGTGGCATCAAGTCTATACTCTAATAGTAAACAGCTATTTCAGATGATGTGGCATCAAAGCTCTCATGACTTTTAGGGATAACACAAGAAGAAATTGTTTAAATGACTAGTCTATGAATAAATATATTCCAAAAATGTATGGTGCACAATGTGTTTTAAAAAAAATTCAGTACAAATAATTTTTCTGGTTCAGAAGTTGAAGAATTAAACAATCATATGTTTGCATTAATGCTGCCTAATCTACCATTTACATAGAAATAAAACTTAAAAAAAAAACAAAAAAAAAACAACTTTTGAAATGATTGTCTGGAGGTATGACGTTCAAGATCCAGTGAATGTTGATGTCTGCTACCTGTGGCCCGGTGATGATGACAAACTGTGCGACGCACTCGAGGAAACCTTTCTTCCCTTCTCATACTTAAACATAACGCTGAACATATCCCCGCCAAATCGATTGGCCAGCCACCTGTTTTTGATGACTGCGACTTTCAGCGCATCACAAGCGAATGTGGCGTCAAAGTTTGTGTGAAGTGCTCGGCCCATCCCTTCGATGACGATCAGGTCAGCTTCTTGTTCTTTGATCGCAGCCACCAGGTTTTCATCAATTAGTCTAAATAGAAAGAAACCAGTTTAAATCAGTTGATCTTTTAAGTGAAATTACTCTAAAATATGAATATAATAAATAATAGACACAAATGATATGCTTTGTTGGATTAAAAAATCAGATCTGATATTAATACTTTCACAAAAAATAAATCAGAATCAAACGTACTTTCAATTCAGAATGCTTAAGACATTTACTTTGATAAGTAAAATAATAATTTTCTAAAACTCATCTCGGTCACTTTAAATAATTCACTGCACAATTGTATCCCTCCCTCATTTATATTAGACAATAATAAATGAGTTTACTACAGGAAATCCTTCCATTGTTATTCTGTTCAACAACGCTGATGGAAAATTACGGATTTCTTTAACAGATAGTAACTAAACACGTTGTAAATGTAGTCAGGTGCATGACAGACAAATGGAAGCAGGATACTACAAACTTCCATAAACCTGGGCAGCGTATAGTTGTGTTACACATTAAGCATAATGTAAAAGTCACATTAAAAGATTTGAAGACAGACTTATGTCGGATTCGATGATGTCTATCACAGCTTGATGACAACAGTAAAAATGTTATACAAAACTAGGTTCTGATCTAACTAAATATATCGGTTCTCTCAATATATGACTATCTACTATCTATGACTATCTATCTATGACTATCTACTATCTATGACTATCTACTATCTATGACTATCTACTATCTATGACTATCTACTATCTATGACTATCTACGACTATCTATCTATGACTATCTACTATCTATGACTATCTACTATCTATGACTATCTATGACTATCTATCTATGACTATCTACTATCTATGACTATCTACTATCTATGACTATCTACTATCTATGACTATCTATGACTATCTACTATCTATGACTATCTACTATCTATGACTATCTACTACCTATGACTATCTACTACCTATGACTATCTACTATCTATGACTATCTACTATCTATGACTATCTACTACCTATGACTATCTATTATCTATGACTATCTACGACTATCTACTATCTATGACTATCTACTATCTATGACTATCTACTATCTATGACTATCTACTATCCTCACCTAACAAGGCACCTGCTCATTGAAATACTAAACTTGTTACTGAGCCTTCTTATGCAGGTTTGTAAACATTGATTCTCATTGGACAGCCAATGATATTTAGCATTACCACACCCAACTTACCAGGAACACTAGATACATGTATCACTTCATTAAACAGTTTCTAATTTTTGAAACATTATTATCAATGAACATCACAAGTATCAAAGAGACAACTTTCACATTAAACAGAAGGTTGAATTCTTTAAAAAAAACATTTAAATTATAAACAAAATAAATAAACTAAAATCAAACCTAAGGTCAAGACAGGGAGAGGCTTGTCCTGACTCCATTACACTCAGTCTTCCTTCTTTGATGGCCTCATGTAAAACTGGACACACATCCCCGGCTTTCTTCACCACCCACAACAGTTCCTTGTATACTACATCATTCAGACTTGGCTGGGAGTTGGCACACAGAATCACCTGCCATAAATGTACAATAATATGTACAATTAATGGTAATCAATACTTATAAAAATAATAAACTTTCCAATCCAATAAATTGAAATATAAAACATGTTTTCTATATTTATCGGACATCTATCGCTGGAAACATTGAACAGCGTTTATATTTAATTCATTTGTTTAGTATCTTTAATAAGTAAATGAACTTTAATTAAAAATAACTGCCCTCTTAAGATATTAGACTATTTTTAAAAGCGTAGCGTTCACATATTGTGTAATAAACTGGGTGGCAATATACCGTTTTTGTTATGATCTGTTAAACAGGGAGAAGGGAAGGTAGTTGAAATCTTTTACATACAAGCACATTTTTCAAAATATGAAATATAATGACTTTGTCATTTTTTGTGAAGGGGTTGAGCTGATGAGAAGATGGTTATATAAATAGAGGGAAATTGAGGGCCTTGAATTGTGTCATTAATAATATAATGGTGATGAACATTTTTTGTTCATATTGAATTTTACATGCAGGCAGATAACAACTTACATTTGTTCCCACAGATAAAAGCTGTCTGGCAAAAGGAAATATCCCTAGGATGATGTCCATGCCAGAGTTATCACAGAGTATAACCGCACACTTGTATGGTCGTGACTGTGTGATACGGATTAACCAGGCATCAAAGTCATCAAACAGCCATGGCCTTTCTAAAAAATGGAAAAGGTTGAAATCCTGTTTGATTACACTTAGAGGCATTATTCATCAGAAGTAGTGGTATTAAATCTGATAATGTTCAGGGTTGACTTTCAAAGAGAGGGCACCTACTTTAAAAAAAATGTATCAAAAGTATAAAACTCATTTTGAAACTGAGATTTGTCTAGGGCCAGAGTATGTTTCTCTGACAAGAGAACATTTTATTTTTGATAAAAATGGTTCTAAATAATGCAGAAATGAACAAAGTTTAAACAAAATTTCTTAGCTTAAATACATGGACTTCATTTAAATAGAATTATAAACTATTATAAACAGGTTATCCAGTCTGGTCTGCAAAAAGATGTTTTACAATATGTATATGTCCATATCAGATAATAAACTGAAGAGAATTAGGTAACTGAGGTCTTTGGAGCTTTACGCTGACAGATCTTACAGTCTCTCCGGTACCAAAAACAGGAATAAGCAGTGTATACTCACTCTGTAGTTTGGCCTGTGCCTCTTCTAGACTAAGCTGGTGTGTCTCTAGTATACTGCACACCTCCTTTGCCCCCCAGTCAAACACGTTGCCAGCCAGGATTCCCATCGCAAGCTCCAGGTGTCTCTCCTGAAGTTGCAGATCATCCAGGTGTTTCAGACGTTGGGGCAGTAGGCGAAGGGCCTGTTCATTTTCAATTTGCTTTTGCTGTTGACCAAACAAAAAAAGAGGGTAGAGCGGAAATGTATTTTTTGCAAAAAAGTTAATCAACTTATTAAAATTCTCCCCTAATGTATTCAATTTATAATACAGTGGCAATCTTCATTTAAGACCAAGAAAAAATTTCTCCTGGTGTGTAGACAGAACAAACACTGTTACATGCCGGACAGCTGGGTAGGAGAGAAAATTGTAAATATGGAGGTCATCACTGTAAGTACCACTTAATTAGGCCGATTTGTGATATTAAATGACTTAAAAATTATATCGCTGATATAATTACTAAAAGTGTATTTAAAATTAAAAGCTCATAAAAAAAATATTGTGAAAAAAAAATCATATAGTGTTTTACTTACTAGTGTAGTGCAAAAAAAAAAAAAAAAAAAAGCAATAAAAAGAATATCAATCATCCAATCAATACACAAGACATGTACAGCAGTGTTTCTCGGATCTTGCAAGCTACAACTGACCAGTGAACAACTGACCTGACTGAATATATCTGTAAACAAACACTCCTCCAGGAAGTGTGTGCTGGTGTCCAGTAAACTCCTCACAGTTAGGGAACCAAAAGCACTGAGAAAAAAAAATGTTAAAAAAATTTCACACATAAAAAAAGATTACATTCAAAGAATTAAATATGACATGTAGAAAGCAAAAAAATAACAATGACAAACAACTTTTTCAATAATTCAATTCAAGTACCAGTTCAGTAAGTAGGGTAGAACAAGTGGTGTGTTGGAATTGGCATTTAAAGAATGATTTTGTTAAGTCATTTGGTTTGTACTAGGATTAAGTCACATGGCTTGTACTAGGATTCAGATATAATGAAGAGATACATGTAATTAATTAAGTATTTTTATATTTCAAATATTATAAAAAAAAACCACACTGAATGTGGTGCCACAGCCATAAACATCTTGGTAGGCGGGAGAAATTTTTAATAGGTCATAAAAAAAAAGAAAAACAATAATGTTCATTCATACTTTAAACAGTAATGCTCTTTTTAAAAAAAATATTAATATAGATACATGTATTTATAAATATAGACACATGTATATAAAAATATTGAATAAACATCTGTTTCTTGAACATCTTACCATGGATTAATTTCAAAAATTTTCAGCCTTTCAAGATATTTGTGAATAAACTTGTCTGCCCTCTCTGTGGCGTCTGCTTCATGAGGCTGACTTTTGATGGCCAAGGCACGGGTCTATAAGAGAATGAAAAATAAATCTCAAAAACAACAACAACAACAACAAACCTATGCATATTTATTGAACAACAGATATCTGTCAAGTTATTGATATCTGACTGCCTAGTTATTGATATCTGCCAAGTTTTCCTTTTTATTACATCAACTAAAGATCCATAGAACTGCTTTTCCTTATCCTTAATTTTTTTATCCTTACAGTTCACTTAAAAACTAAAATTAGGGCATAGTAATACAAATTAAACTAGATTTTTTTCCAATTACCTTACTCTAGGAAATTCAAATCATCAACATATAATTTAGGCAGCTAGCATTTGGCATCAATACAGTTTGACAATTTAAAATCATAAAACTCCCCATTTGAACTTTCTCGGATTATCTTCAAGCTAAGACTTAATCTCTCAGAGCCCATGAGATTAAACTCGCTGTGTTCCTCTGTTTTGGACGGCCACTCTAAGTGACTCCAGACATTTCTGCCTGTCACCACTATTCCAACGTGAGAACCCCTGATTTCTTTCAAACTCAAAAATAAAACACTAGGAAGTACTTTTTTTTTAAAAAAATGATGTTATACCCATACAATGCTAATGAGGACTGAAAAGAAATTTATTTTCTTGTATTTAAATTGTCAGACTGGATACTTAATCAAATATATTACTTTTTTTTTTGTTTAAAACTAATGAATGTTTACTTCACAGGTCATTGTTCTGATTACTAGCCCAGTCTGATTGCTGCCATTTATGGTCATAATGTTGGAGTCATGAATGGTCAGATACAAGTATCCCCCAGTGTTAGATACTTCTGGCAGTCATTGGAGGGAGACAAAAGAATTGACCTCTGTGAAAACTCAATAACCACTGCCCCTGGGTCACGACGGGATTGCAGAAAAAAACAAACAAAAAAAAACAAAAATACCTCAACAGTGCTGAAGGATGTTTAGAATGTTTAGATTAAGAGGCAATGTAGAATGAACTCTCACAGAATTAAAGGAAAACATAAAATCCTCCATTCGGAATGAAACCCCACATTATTAAAGAAAACCACATGAGATTTTTTTCCACACAACAGAGAGTGACCAGCCTTGTGTTATTTACCTTGTTAGCTCCATCAGCGAAACACTTTAACCAATAATCCCTGGCATCTTTATCCTGTGTCAAGTCAACGGTGTCTGGGAAATAGCTGTTCACATCCAGCAGAAGTGGACATGGCTGCAATGCTCGATCCAGTCGGTTGATTTCAAGCATAGAAAACTATTTAAAAAAAATTAATACAATAATGTTACTTAGACAATAAGCAGATGGCATACTACAGTTAAAGCAATACATGCATATATGTTTATTAGATTTGACAAACAGATTTTATTAGGGGAATTAATTATTTAACACACGACAGCTTTCTGTAAATTTCAGAAAAATGGACCGGGCCAGCCTCAGAATTTAAAATTCAATTCCCAAAACATTGAACACATAATTTACATTCACTTTTGTAAAGTGTTAACATTTAAAAAGAAAATGATTTGTATAATACTTTCTAAAAGAAATTATACTTGAAAAAAAAAAGAAACAAACATTTTAAAAGAAAAACAACAGCTGATCTCATGATGGAAGCGTAATAAATCCAAAGAAAAAAAACAACAAAATAATACAATACTTTTTCGTTTACATTGTTTGACAACTCCTGTACTACTTCAGCGTTCATCTGTTTAGGGCTGGCCAGACCAGAGCTGCCAGCCAGATTCTCTCCCCAGGAATAACGTTCCGCATCTAAAAGCAAATTACAGAAACCAAAAATGTAATCAATTTACGTTTATTGTGATCTTTTACAAGAAATAATAAATTAGTCAGCTCTAGATTTTAAAAAAACACTAACTATGTTTGATTTATTCTGCCCTATTGATTATAATTTGTTGAAATTATAGCCATAATTAATAACAGAAAAATTGGCTGAAGTATTGGTGTGATTTGTAGTGAAGTACACATTGGTGTCATTTGTGAAGTAAGTATTGGGATGATTTGTGAAATACTTCATAATGAAAAAAAACCTTCTATAAATGACTAGAAGAATGTGTGTCGACTTAACAAAGGGAAATGGAGACAAGTGATGGAAAACCATGAGGTTTGAGAAAGAAATATTAAAGGAACAACATATGGGAAATGGGCAAGCTGTTTAATACGGATGTTATGCCTGTTAAAGATAAAGGGCCAGGATAATAACTGGTAAAATAATGCAAACCTCCGTTTGTTGGGACTAGAAACTAGCCAGTATAAAAAGGTAATCATTTTTTGATAACCTTTATACATGTATATATGTATATATTTGGTATTTTTGAGGAGACTATTTATCCCCAACAAATTTTTTATGATCGGTGGTTTAAAACTGTAATTAAAAACAAACAAACAACCTTCTTCCTCCATTCCTTTTAAAAAAGCGCCAATCGCTCCGAGGTAACCTTCATGTCGCAGATATAGAGCTTGTATTTCTCCCTGAAAAAGGTTTGAGTGTGATATTTATAAATACTGTAAGCAGAGCAAGAATGAAATATCTTGGGGAAAAGAATAAACAAAACTACAAAACACGTCCAAGCTGTAAATTTTGAGATGATTACCACTGATGTATCCATTCATTAATTTTTGTAATAACATCTGAAAAGCTGTGGAAAAGGCTGGACATGTACCCGTTATAATCTCAGCGAGTCTGGGACATGATTATTGTAGCAAAGGTTTGAATCTTAGTAAAGCCAATAAATATTTGGCCTTTATGGTACAATCAAGACCAAACATGTATAAAACATAGAAAAAGAGTACAACTTCTGACCCAGTCTGATTAGGACTCTATATAAAAGTATCACTAGGTAACATGTCATCCTAATTCACCATTAAACACTAGTAGTGAGATGATGCCCAATTTTATTGTTCAGATTCTGATCTGATTACTGATGTATAGAACTGATAAATTTTATGGCATGCTCAAAAATAGGTTATATTGGAATCAAATGAATTTATATGAGAAATCAGGCAAAAAATCTGATATTTTTATTCCTGATTCAAATGAATTGTCCTGTGATTAGCAAACAGAGTTTAATTTAGAGCCAAATTTACCTTGGACCAAAAGTTAATGGCAAAGGTTATTGTGTGCATCGTGAACGGGTGCCCTCGGATGAAGAATCCACCAAAGTAAATTTTTTTCACATTGTGCAGTTTGGCTTGCAGGTAAGCTATCTGGCCAATGTCGTTGCTGATGCATAATAAAAGGCTGCGGGCAACATCCTCTTTCTTGAAATTCGGACCTGTTGATAACAAAATATGTGTCCAATTGATTTCTGCATTGAATTAAGACTCAGAACTAGATACTTATGTACGATGAGTGACTGCATGTTGACGCAGCAAGCTAAGAATTTAATGAGAAGGATGAAGTGACTAAGACAAGGGCAGACTTTATGTTGGTGACTAACATACCTTTTGGCAGATGGTACAGACCTTGTAACAGACATATAGTAGATGAAAAATGTGGAGAATTATAAAAAAGGAATGGGTAGAACTGACATGCATCATTGCATCACCATTTTATTTTTTGATTTGCCTTTTAATATAAAATATGACTTTGTCCCAGTCAACCACACATAAAAAAGCATGAAATCAAATTAATTCTTTTTCTTGTACATCCTTTTAACAATTATTATTTATCAGAGATAACAATATCGACTAAAAATATACCGTAAAATGAATTAATTTGAATTGCTAAAAGACATAAAAAAAAAAAGCAAAAATAAATAAAACCAAACAGTTTCATGAACTATGAATAGCTTACTGTTGTGGGCCGTGTCTTTAACAGACCTGGCAGCTTTTCCAAAACTGCTGGCAATAACGTCACCGCCTAGTCCGACAGTGTTGTAGTCACCACCATAAATGTCCTTGACCAGCATGTCCACTGACTTGTGGTCACCTCTCTCAGCCAGGTCTAGAAGCTCATCAAATTCCTGAGTAAAACAACCCAAAGAAAAGTTTATAAATTTTTTTTTAAACCATGTAAAGATTAGTGCCATAATTGTAAAAAATTTTGGATTTTGATAGCCTATTCTATTGAATCCTTCTGTTGTGTTATGTTTCATAATTTCTATGCTCCCAAACAGCTGACAATGATGTCACATGACTGCCTGGTGAGTAATCTGTTGACAGATATTTAAACTCTGGTGAATGTCTGTGTTATGTTCTGATGAATCTCTAATGATGCGCCATCATTCATCACCAGAATTAACATGCAAGAGCTTGTAATGAAATCTAGATAATTTGTGTTAAAAATTTTTTTTTTTGATACATACATGTATATGCATGTACATCTTTGTAGCTGCCTGGAGAGTGCTGATGTAAAAGTTACTTGTGTACCGTGATAGGGTAGACTTTTAATATAAAATTTTTTTTTTCTCTTTGCAGTTTTTTTGTATTTTTATTATTTAAAGAATTAATATAGTTTCAAAATGACAAGAATCAAATTAATATAGTTTCAAAATGACAAGAATCAAATTCTAAATGAATTTTTGCAGAATTTAAAATAAACTTAGGAAAAATTTCATTTATTATGTAGGTAATTAATATAAAGAGCAACAACAATTATAAAATTTAATAATTCCAGTTAAGGTGGTCCATGGGCCATTTTAGGTTTCTGCAAGTTTTTTGTTTCTATTTTTTTTATTTTTTAAGCTACACTAGCCATTTTTGGCACATGCATAGAACATACCAATTAATGAACAAAGAAATAAAAAAATGTATAAAAAAATTTATTATGTGACTTTTTGGGTAAAAAAAAGTGTAATTTTATGACATATTTTCAAAGAACCAATTTTCAAAATCTATTGTAGATATCATAAAACAACTTTCCACAAATGTTAATGAAAGTGTTCCAAACAAACGTCCAATTTTTATTTTTAAAAAAATGGAAAATAAATAATTTGTGAATTTTTTACTTCTGTACACGAAAAAAAAATGCATTTTTTGGGGTAAAAAAAAAAATTATAAAAAATTTTATATTCAATATTTCCAAAAAAAAAATTGGAGAACTGTCAACAATAGATATAAGAATTAGCATGCAAAATTGTAAGCTTATATCTTAAGTAGTTTTTGTTAAAGTGTCAAAAAGGCACAAAAAAAATTTTAAAATGCGATTTTGAGAAAAATGCAAAAAACTGTCAAAAATCTCTATTACACAAAGTACGTGACATAAACAAGATATGTAGTGATTGGAAAGTAAAAGTAAGCCATATTGTAATATGGATAAACAATTCAAACACTATAAACATTAGCAGAAAATAAGATATTATGGTTTTAGAAACACATGAAAAATGTAAATACCATTAAATATTAAAAAAAATCATCCCAGTAATGCCAAACACTAACTATATATACTAATTACTTGGAATATTTACATACAGATACACATTAAACATTTAAATCAATTAGAATCATAATAATTACAGCTATATAAACAAAAAATTATACACTAACTATTATGATCCAAGAGAGAATCTTTGACTGTGAAAATATTACTAGTCTTTAGAACCCCCGGATAAATACTGTGGCCCCCCTTCTAACTCGAACTGCCTTTGAAACTCCCTCTTTTCTGCTTCCCTAGTCTGTTCCCATCTTCTTTTTACATTTAACTGTATAGCACTATCTGATTTTCTAATTCACCTCAAAACAACCAAATATAGTACATAGAGGACAAGAAAAATTACAAAAAAGAAGTTTAATACATTCTAACTGAATCAGACATGTACTAGATGGAAGTGTTGTCTGAACCCCTTCAAAACTAGAAAGCTTAGAAGATGATGCAGATGTAAGAGCTGTTGTTGAATCAGATGTAGAAGCTGTTGATGAGACTGTTGTAGAAACTGGTATTGGGGAAGGTGGAGAAGTTACCGTAGAGATCTTTGCTGTCCATTTCCTTGCTGCCCTTGCTTCTTTCTTTTGCAGTCTCTGTTTTTTGGTCAGTGCCATAGTTATTCTGTTGTGGTACAAAAGATTAAAACATGTTTAATTAGTAATAGTAACTCGCTAATAGCTTTATTTTTTTAAAGCTGGTAAAAATCTTAACTAGACTATTATATTATTATATCTCTCTATAAATATTGCATCAAGAAGACAGTGGCGTTTAATAGATGGTCAATTGTATGTTATAGTTTATAATAATAAAATTCGAAGGTATAATGTTCATTATTATTCAGAGCTGCTTTGCCGTGTTTTAAAAGATACTAAGAGAAACAAAAGGAAAATAGAAAAAGAATATAACTTAAGCTTACCTTCAATTACGAAATAGATAAAAATAAACTCAATTAAATCATAAAAGAGTTCATGAACTGCTAAAAACAATTAACATTGCTTAGGAACAATGGCGTAAGTTATCAACAATTAGTGCAGCGGGCTGTAAACCCCCGCCCCCTCCGCGAGTCACGTGACCAGCAACAACCATCCATTACGCGAGAATCCGCTTCTAGCAACAAGAGGACCAATGATTATCACGCGAACAGTGCGTGATACAGTTCATTCAAGGCTCTCTTGTGTCATTAGACTTAAATAGGTCAATGTGTGATTGCAGAAGAAAGCGAGCGAAGATGATGAGCTTTCCAACGATACCAGACTCGATTCCGTACTACCGGTACATTTTTTAGAATCGCCGGTTTGAAATGGTGTTTTTTTTCCCATCTCGAGAAAAAAACACGTACCCCTACCCCCTTCAGAATTTTTTTTGAATATAAAACATAATATAAAGGTATATTTTTGACTTTACCAAACGATTCCTGAGATATTTTTCTACAAGAAACTATCATAATTGAAAAATCGACATTTTGACCCGTGGAGTACCTTAAATTACAAAAAAGATTTTTAAAAAAGTACAATTTACATTACCTGGGATAGTCAAATCAGAAAAAACAAAACTAGAGGGCAGTAAACCCGACAGTAAAATTCAACCAAAATTGTGCATTTCACTATTTACCTTTGCTGCAGTTAAAAGTGACCCAAGACCCCAAAAAGTTCCCCCTCCAGTTGATGTGCCACCAATTCTTTCAAATTTACTTTCTGATTCTACCTGGAAAAAGAGAACAAAAATAAAATGATCTGAAACTTTTATATTTGACAAAAAACAAAATATAATAGGCAATTATTCATTGCAGTTATGAAATCATTCATTAAAAAAAAAATATATGAAGGATTTTCTGTTTTTTAATTCCATGAATTTTCAATTTTACAAATTTACACACTGCATATTTTGTTTTGAATCAATTCTATCTTTTAAAAAAACAACCAATCTAAGCAAGTTTAATTTTAGCTTCATTCAACGCAATGTATACAAATCAGTAAACAGTGCAGCTTGAGGTCAACTTGTTGCCTTAATACATCTCTGCAAAACTTGTGTCTTGATAAAGTTATATTTTACTTGCAATATTAACTATATACTCAAACATTAGTTGTGATTAAGAATATGGTTTGATACAAAGGAAAGTCACACAGTTATTAAGGGAGTAGTTATGTCAAGTGAATATCAAATTACAAAGTAGGTTCTATGATGTATTTCATGATTATCAACGAGTTGACTTCTTCTATATTTTTAAAGAAATATTTATTGTGTTATTTTTCTAACTGTTAATATTGCAAGCCCCTTTTGAGATCCTATGTAGTTAACACATTGTTGATATTTTTTATTGAATGAACAAGGATATTTATGTGCAAAGCAACATTGTTTTAAACTAAATAATATGAAAGTCTATAAAGACATGAGCTATTTATATACAATTGTATAAGAATGTATAATTTTAAGAATGGCTAAATATTCTGTTCCCTTCATGACTCAGGCAGATTGTGAGTAACTTTTCAAATTGTGAGACTACTCTTCATGTCTTAGGCAGATTGTAACTTTTCAAATTGTGAGACTACTCTTCATGTCTTAAACTGAATTAATTTTGAAATATAATTACATGCTCCACAAATTACCTTACACAGACTGACACCAGAGCCAATGTTAACTAGCAGGTAGGGGAATATATCAGATTCAACGCCTTGAAACTTATACTCAGGATTCCCATGTCTCATGTAGCAGAATGCCTCATCTGAAATATTTTTCAAGAGAAAGTTGCAACCTTTAATGAGGCATTCCATCTCATCTTCCTTATCAACCCTGGAAAAGAAATTTTTTTTTTTATATTGAAGGCTAACGATTGCTGTTGATTTGTAAACAAAGAACATTGGATAACATTATGAACCACTTTAAAATACTAACAATTATATAGGATGGCGAATGGGAATTGCATTGGAGAAGTGTTACTTTTTCAAGCACACCCTGTGATGCTATTAAAATAAGACATCTTTTTAGAATGCAAGAAATTTTGAAAATTAAACAATGATTTAACACCTCTTAAATAATTATATATTATGGACATTCTTGAATGAACACAAATATTGTTCACAATGAATTTAGAAATCTAAAAATGCATCTGCAAAAACAATCAAGAACAGCATCTGCAAACACAATCAAGAACAGCATCTGCAAACACTATCAAGAACAGCATCTGCAAGTACAATCAATAAACCTTTTGGGATACTTCAAAGGCCATATTGCAGTTGATGTTTAAAGTAGTGGAAAAAAACTGGCTGAGTGCAATGCCCAGTCTAATAGACTTTCCCCAGATGAAGCAAGGTACATTTTCAAAGATGGATTTTCACAGAGAAAATGAATCAAAATGCCCAATAGGATTAGAATCTTCACCCCAATGCCTTCCAATTCTATACCATTTAATTTTTTTATATCTAATTATGAAAAATTGCCAGATGCTACAAAATGATGGTAAGATATAACATAAAAATGTAACAATTAAGAGCCAAGCAATTTTCATTTCATCCTAAGTGTTGGCCACAAAAATATAAAACATAATCATATCCACCTACTGCACTCCAAGTTTCCCGTTGATCAGGTCAGTGTACTTGTAGGCCCCGCCTCCAGTCACTTTGATGACCTTATCCATCATGAACTCTCTAGACTGAATCAGATTGGCGTTTATAAAGTCAAGGCAGGTTTCAATGTACTTGGTCTCAAACTTGACAAAGTGAAGCCTCACCATCTCCTCGTCAGTCTCAGAAACATTATAAATTGAACTCTGATTAAAAGAAATTATGAAAGAAAAGTTTATTAGACAGATGCAGAAAAACCATTTTTATTCTCCCGTAAAAAATATAGAATCAAGTCACACAGTTTAATTTTTACTTTAGATTGTCTTTTTCTGAATGTTGTATTATTCACTACACAGTAATTTAATACATGTATTTAAATTTTACTACAAGCTGGGTTAAACGAATATTGGGACAAATAAGGCAATGGGAAAAGAAACTATAAGACAAGAAAAACGATGTAAATAATGGGATTTAAAACATATAAATGGCATGAAATGAATGGATGAAAGATGTGCAAGAATGAAAAGATAAATCATTAGCTCTGACACAAGAAAAGGAAAAATGTAGAGAGTCAATGAGTACAAGTCACAGACAATAATGAGTTTGGTTACACTCAATTACATTATCGAAAGGAAGTGTAAACAACCAAAAATGAATAATATATACCCACGAATATTTCACAGGAATATAGCTTCCCCATATTTGTGATATGATATGTGTTGAAATGTTAGTATGCACATTATTACTCATGACATCATTATGGTGACATTTTTCTGATTAAATATCAATTATATTTTCTTGACTTTTTCTCATCATTCAAGTAAATGTTCTTCATCTCTGACACTGAACTTTTATCCAACTCAATTAGCCAGTTCCCGGCAAGAATGATCAATTAACAGCAATTTTAAAGTAATAATAGGACACCATCAACCTCTCTACATATAATAATACCATAACTGATATCCAAAAAAAAAAACAAAAAAGGGAACCTTAAATAAGCAAGTCATAAAAAACAGCCATAAAATAATACTATCCCAAAACAGCATCCTGACAACTTGTGACATAGGAAGGGTGTGTGGATGCAAGGTCACCAAAATGAGGGTGATGTGCTAAAAAAGCTTTACTAATTGTTTTTTGCACTTATCAGATCTGGAGGAACTCGCACAGAGAACCACAATAGTTAGCTACGACTTTAATGTGCTTGATATGCTGGAATGTTATAACTCATAAACACCAGACAATTTTTGTAACGCCTGTTTACAGCAACACTATAACCAAGGCACCACATGGGTAGCAGTTGAAGTCTACCAAAATGCGAATGCAAGGCAGCAAAGGTAACTGATACTTTTGGAGGCAGCAAACCCGCACATCACTCTTTCAGAGGCATCATCATAAAATACAATCATTTCAATGCCCCAGGAGAATGGCATCAGACAGCATCATCATTATACCCTTAACCGATGTGGTCATTGGGGGAATGCATGGACACCTGAACAGACATATTTCCCCAACAGACAGCATGTCATTACAATTTATTTCTGGCATTATCTGAATAACTTTATTATGATGTTCTAAGTTTTTGACGATAGACAAAAATAAATAGACCACACACAAAAAAATAAAAAAAGTTTGATTCTTATTTTAACAGAACTTTGTCCACATTTATTTTTAATCTAAAATTCAACGCTCTTATCAGCCAGGTTTTTTTTTTTGAGCATTAAACTCAAAGGTTGTTATCTGTACAGTTAATACTTCATTTACTATAAATAATTAAACTCTGCATACTTTTAAAGATAAAACAATCTTTGACCCCCAAATATACAAAAGTATAAGTAAATATAAGTATTTATCCTGACAGTCCATTATGAAAATATACTACCCAGTACTCACAGAATCAGGTTCATCAAAGACCATTGTAGATTTTTTTTTAACCAATGAGCTGTAAGCAACTTTAGCTAATGAGCCACCTGCCAATTACAACAGTTGAAAAATAAAAATAAATACTAAGTTGCTCAGTTTTAGTAACCAACATCAACTATAATTAGTTAAGGGATATTAAATAAGTGTGTCAATAAATACACTTTTATGTAATGAATAAAAAAACATGGTCTTAAAAAGTTTCACATTTCTAAGAAATAAAAAAAAATACTTTGAGTTAACAAAATGTACCAATATCTATAGCAAATCGTTTTGCATTCCGAATATTATGAAAAACCTGTTCTGTTGGCAAATCAATGCACCGGGCATAGCTTTTATGCGCCATTTGTTACAAGTTTTTTTTTTAAGTCAGCTGGGAAAAAAAGATAAACATCAGTCATCATGAATAAATTAACATTATAAAATGTTTCACAAAAATTCTATTTGGAAATCAAAAAAAAATATTCCATTAACAAAATTATTGTGTGAACTTTAAAATTTTACAGCATTAATAGCCATAAGGTAGATCCAATAACTATGAATAATAAAAGGTTGGACAATACCTTTATATCTATTCAATTTTTTCTTCCAGTATACAAAATTACCATAAAATTAATGAAATTTCAAGTGATTTCAAAGGTCTTAGAAAACTCACCTAACACCATAATATTATTTTGTGAGTGGCACCACAGTTTAATAAAAAAAATACATTCTATCTCAGTATCTATCTATGCATACAGACAATATATAATAAGGAATTAAAGATTGTCACTTGTGGATTAATCTACCAGTTGTTTTTTACTAGCACTATTGGTCAAAAGGCTTTTTTTTTTGTGTTCGTTTATAATTAGGCTAAAACTTAGACCACCTAGTTCTTTTTTATTTAAGTTGATAGCAAAAGAAATAACTTCGAATTTAAATAATATAGATTCTTGTTTAGCAATATAATATAGGCACTTGTTACTCGACCCCAGGTTTGGGTCGACTACTAGCATATGTACGGTCGACCAAACGTTTATTTTTTTTCTGTTTCCGGGGATTTTTGCGCAAATTGATATCTATCTCTATCCCTAACCCTATCCCTAACCCTATTCCTAACCCTAATCCTGAAAAAAAAAAAATTTATATATGTCATGTTCCTTATACCCTAATATAATTTATATATGTCAGTTCCTTATACCATGATATAATGGTCACTTTTGGTCTTCTAACAAGTGCGTATAATATATATAACTTTAACAACTAAGTGAAGCCACTGATGAAGGCTTAATTAATTAAGCATTTTACTTTAGTCAGCACAAATGACCAATCACCTCCTGCTTTTTTTATTTAACTAGCAATAATTAATTATATAATGAAAGAATCGTGGGAATATAAAATCGTCGATAATGATTGTGATAAGATTTAATTATTGTCAAGAAATTTACAATGACCAATCTCAATGAATGATTGAATTTTTTCCCACATTACAATAAAACCGATTAATGTATATAGTAGACTAGTCTAATTTTATAGGCAAAGGCCTATTAATAACTGCTCTTAGAACAGCTATAGTCATATGGAAAATGTTGCAAGAAGCATTCGGTGCAATAATGATCATAGATAAAAGTTCTATTTAGACATACCTTATTGTTAAGTTCATTTGTTATAACTAGAAGCCGTCTGCTTAAAACACATAACAATGAAAATTTTGTTTCGGTTATTTACTTAATATTATAGTCTTTTAAATCGTACAAAATTATAGGACAAATAATATTGGTCCAATAAAGACTGTTGCTCTGAAATAACCGTATATAGCCTACTAAACGCAACACAAAAATGCTAACGTTTAGAGTAGGACACATAATAATACATAATATGTAGGCCTACAGGTGTGTACATAGTTTGCCACGTTGCGCATATTTAACACATATTTGTATAAACATTATTTCTATAAGTTGATTTGTTTTTAATTAATATATAATTCACTCAGTTTGTTTGGGGAGGGGGGGGGGGAATAGTGCATGTTGCATTAGCCCTCTTTTTACATACTATTAATCCAATTATTCACTTGAAATAGTGTGCGCTGCTAAATTCAGAAACGCGTCTATTAATAATAACGTGGTAAATGATGTCAGACGAAGTTGGTAGTTGATTGATTTGACGTGATGTTACGTGTGTTGGTAGTTGAATGATTTGACGAGACGTTATAAAAGTGTTAAATGGTTAAATGACGTGTCCAGATATTATTGTACCGTGTCATGATTTCAATGGTGTGACTGGGTGTTTAGTGTTTAATGGTTAAATGGTGTGACTGGGTGTTTAGTGTTTAATGGTTAAATGGTGTGACTGGGTGTTTAGTGTTTAATGGTTAAATGGTGTGACTGGGTGTTTAGTGTTTAATGGTTAAATGGTGTGACTGGGTGTTTAGTGTTTAATGGTTAAATGGTGTGACTGGGTGTTTAGTGTTTAATGGTTAAATGGTGTGACTGGGTGTTTAGTGTTTAATGGTTAAATGGTGTGACTGGGTGTTTAGTGTTTAATGGTTAAATGGTGTGACTGGGTGTTTAGTGTTTAATGGTTAAATGGTGTGACTGGGTGTTTAGTGTTTAATGGTTAAATGGTGTGACTGGGTGTTTAGTGTTTAATGGTTAAATGGTGTGACTGGGTGTTTAGTGTTTAATGGTTAAATGGTTTGACTGGGTGTTTTAGTGTTTGATGATCAAATGGTTTGACATGATGTTAAGTACTGCTTAACGGTTGGATGATGTTTAAGATGTTTAGAAATGTTTAAAGATTAAATGATGTGTCATGATGTTATAACTTTAAAGAATGAGTGAATGTTGTGGAAGTGTGTAATAAATGTGTTTAAAACCGATTGATACGACATTATGTTAATGTTGTGCTAAATAACAAAATGATGTGACGTGGTGTTTGATGTTTTGGATTCAAGCCACTGTTCGTCTCCCGCTAATAGTATGAGACCACAGGTGCAAATCATCAACACACACACACACACACACACACACAAACACACACACACACACACACACACACAGAGTTTTTTTTTCAGTGGCTGATAAGTAATTAAGAATGAGGTATCTGTCGTTACTGTGTATTTGAGGGTTTGAATTCAATGGCAACCAATCCTATGAGAGAGATGTACCAGGGCTTACGTCATACCATTAAGGTCACTGTTGCTTCATAACTTTTAATAATGAGATAGTTTTTAATTTTATTGAGATGGTTAGTTTTTAATTTTATTGAGATGGTCAGTTTTTAATTTTATTGAGATGGCCAGTTTTTAATCTTATTGAGATGGTCAGTTTTTAATTTTATTGAGATGATCAGTTTTTAATTTTATTGAGATGGTCAGTTTTTAATTTTATTGAGATGGTCAGTTTTTAATTTTATTGAGATGGTCAGTTTTTAATTTTATTGAGATGGTCAGTTTTTAATTTTATTGAGATGGTCAGTTTTTAATTTTATGAGATGGTCAGTTTTTAATTTTATGAGATGGTCAGCTTTCAGTATTATAGAGATGGTCAATTTTTAATCTTACTGTTTCTTGATTCGCATAGAAACATTGTCTTTTTAAAAGTGTGACTTTAGAACCATATAAGATCTTCAAATGTCAGTGTGATCAGTGGCGTCACAAAGGGTTTGAGGGGGGGGTGCAGGCCACACCTGGTGACACCAACCATAGTGACGTCAATGTCAGTGTGACAGTTTATTTTCCAAAGCATCATTTGGCTAGCACTTGTCAACTTCGCAGCATCATTAAAATACCACTTGTGTATTTCGTAAAAAAAGTTCCCTTAGCCCTAACGGGCCTTCGGGGCAGGTGAAGTGTAGAATTCATCTGTTTCTATAACCTCGGCATATGAAGGGATTGTGTGGTTAGCACAACGCCCAGCGGCCTTTACTCCCCAACTTAAAGTCAGGCAACCATTTAAAGCTGGGTGGACTTGTGGGACGACTTTGAAACACATTTCACCTGGAAAAATTTCACATGGTTCTCACCGAGGATCGAACCCATGACTCTCAGGTCGACAGTCGAGTATCTACACCACTCGGCCACCCGTCCCACCTGTGTATTTCGTACCATCATTAAAATATCAATTGTCTACTTCGAACCATCATTAAAATACCACTTGTCTATTTCGTACCATCATTAAAATATCACTTGTCTACTTCGTACCATCATTAAAATATCACTTGTCTATTTCGTACCATCATTAAAATATCACTTGTCTACTTCGTACCATCATTAAAATATCACTTGTCTATTTCGTACCATCATTAAAATATCACTTGTCTACTTCGTACCATCATTAAAATATCACTTGTCTATTTCGTACCATCATTAACATAGCTGGTACTTAGCAAATGGTAAGTAAATGCTAACCATCACAACATCAGGACGTCTGTTATTACTTATTATCTACACCACTCGGCCACCCGTCCCACCTGTGTATTTCGTACCATCATTAAAATATCAATTGTCTACTTCGAACCATCATTAAAATACCACTTGTCTATTTCGTACCATCATTAAAATATCACTTGTCTACTTCGTACCATCATTAAAATATCACTTGTCTATTTCGTACCATCATTAAAATATCACTTGTCTACTTCGTACCATCATTAAAATATCACTTGTCTATTTCGTACCATCATTAAAATATCACTTGTCTACTTCGTACCATCATTAAAATATCACTTGTCTATTTCGTACCAGCATTAACATAGCTGGTACTTAGCAAATGGTAAGTAAATGCTAACCATCACAACATCAGGACGTCTGTTATTACTTATTACAGTCCGTAATATTCTAAGTTTAAGATACGTTCTATTTTTATCCCTTAGACTCCGTAGTTACTGGCATTGGCTTGTACGTCACAACTGCAGAGTCAGGTTGAATTCAAGATGTTGAATAGTACAAGTAATTTAATAGCGAAAAAAAAACAAAAAAGACAAAAACAATACAAAGTTGACAAAATTTTCTTTAAATGTTTAGATTTTTATTTGTATGAGTTAAAACACTTTGAGACTACGCAAACACACTCACACACACCAACGAATGAAACACTCCAACAATTTAAATTAAATACAGCCAGCCGTAGATTTCAAAGTTTCCATGAAGGTCTTCACAAAATACGTGAATTCATCACTTCAGTCGTCTATTTCTGAGCTGTACAAGATGAGGACATGTTTGTTTTTTTCAGCAATAAAAATACAAAATAAATAAATAAATACATTAAAAAACATCAAATATTAGTCATAATAAAGGAATTTATACACAGCTATGTTATAGGAACCGTCATTTTATTATGTTAGGAGGTTATGAATGACTATATCAATGGTCGGCAATCGTTGGTTCGCAGACCACAAGACGTCCTTGAGGAAAATTCGCGGATCCGCAGAGGAAAATAAAGCAATCACATTATTAAGCAAATACAATTATTGAATAAGTCCATACTTGTGATTAAAAAAATTAAATACATTCGTAATCACATATAAAATTAACACGTAATACATGTGAATACAATACAAAATTTCTCATGAATGTTGAAGTAAACTTATAAATCTAGTCGTCTGTGGGAATAAAGCTTACGAATGTAGTGGTCAGTGAGGTCCGAAGGGGCTTTTCGACCCGTGACCGATATACCAGTAGAAATGTACTTATAAAATAAAACGTAAATTTTTCATGTAATCTAGGAGTATTAATTTTTTTTTTGTGCGAGATTGGCGAAATCTTACCTTTCTTTATTTGTTATAACCGGGCTGCATTTAGGTTGTTTGGGAAACTGGACATTCTGCGGTGCTGGAAGCCATGACTGGAGCCAAACATCAATCTTACACAGTTCAAACTAAGGAATTTATGGAATGTAAGCAGTTAATTAACTTTAGTTCAAACTGAGGAATACATTGAATGGAAGCAGTGAGCTATTTTTAGCTTAAACTGAAAAATTCATAGAAAGAAAGCGGTTAGTTAATTTTCGCTCAAACTAAAGAATTCATGAAATGGAAGCAGCTAGCTATTATCTTTTTTTTTAAAATGTAAACAAGAAGATTTTTTAAAAATATAAAGTCATTCTGATGACAAAGTCAAGCTGTTGTATCACTTAAGAAAAGGCAATCACAAAGTTTATCTTAGCCATGTGCAAAACCACAAGAAAGGTCCATTCTTCGTCACTGTGGTCTATTGTGTGTGTGCGTGGGTGTCTGTGTGTGTGTGTTTGGCAGATCCGTTCTAATGATTAGGGCCCACATCGCTCAAAAGGCCCTTGTGGGGACTTTTTAGTTTTCTTGACAAGTACTATTGCCTAAAGGCCCTAAATGTACCTTTGCCTCAAGCCCATTTAAGTATCTTTGTCAAGGGCCACCACACAGTTCACCTCCGCATAGGGCCTCTAGAAGGGCCCTGATGTGAGGGTATCAAATAGACACTAAAACTCTACCAACAGCATCATGATAAATAAGCGCTGGTAAGTTAACTTCTCTAACAATACTACACCATACAGCCATGGAAGGATGAATGTGATTGTGGGACTAACGCGTGTCGTCATCAATTGATGGCTAAGTTTAGCCAGGAAAATAACAAACAACTCCTTTTTTTTAAAATCATACTTGTCAAAGTTGCAGGTTTGGTATTTGGAATACCCCTCCCAAATGGCCAGCCAAGCAGGGTGTCCCCTGCTAAGCTACCAGAAAGTTGAGGTGTTCTTGGTCAGGCCATTAGTTATTAATGGCGAGATGAGTAATCACCCTCTAAGTCTACCTAGGATGTCTATATATATTAAAGTGTTGGCCGAAAGGGTGGCTCAACATAACATTTTTTTTTTTTTTATAAATATTTTTTTTTTTAACGCCGCCATTGCCAGCATGGTAGGGTGTAGTGTGCCTACCACACCAACATTGTTGGCGGCGTTGATGCACGTCTGCCATGCCTACAGAGCGGCGGGGTGAGTGTGCCCGCTATCATCTGCAGGGATGGCAGAAAGATGGGTTTTAATCCTTGCCAAACCGGCCAGACCAGCAGGGTGTGTGTACTGCCGGTCGGCCAGAATGGCAAGGAAAGGGGTTTTTCCTGCCACTCGGACAGAGGGGAGGGTGTAGTGTGCCTGTACCCTCAGCCGGAAATGGCAAGCTTCGCAGGTGTGCTTGAGTGGGACGGAGTGGAAGGGTGTTGTGTGCCGACCACATCCGTCACCACCGCCAGCTGTGAATACTGCGGTCTCGGATAGTCCTCATTGACCACAGTACCACCACCCTCGCAAGTAATGGGTTTTTTTCCTGACTAGAGAACCCCTATGATCCATCCCCCGTGGATCATGGTATGTCTCTCAGACCATGAAGGAGAGATCACAAAATACCAAAATATTCTGTGATACTCTCCGAAACAAAACAAAGTCACAGGACTCTTTAGTAACATAACGATGCTATATAGAGCCCTTACATATAGCATAATTTAGTATGGTGTTTCATGGTCAATGAAATGTGCATAACAAAAAAAAGTAGTGATTAACAAGTAATTATAAAAGCTCGTATTATTGCTAGCTTTTTATTTCACTCAAACAAAACTAAATATATACGCAAACTGAAGGAAGTGAATACACGAGCAATTAGTTAAATGCGATCAAAGCGTTGTAATTAATTTAAAATTTGTTTCTGTCAGCTTGGCGAAACGAGAATGAGGATAAAGGGCAGCAACTCTTAATTCTATTGTGCACATCTGCGTAGCTAACAGTGTTAGCTGAAGTATCTGTCACCACCCCAGCCACCGCCCCCATTGTATTCATTGGTAGCAGAAAACTAGGACCACCTGGGCCAGGGATCGGCCACCTTTTGTGACGAAAGAGCCGAAAGTTATAATTTACAATTTTCTCACTTTTTAAAGAGCCACTCACATTGTTTTTTCAAAATTATGTGGTAGATGATTAGGATTAAGTATATAAAATAATATTATTATTTGCACATGGAACTGGAAGGCCTCAATTTGACATCGAAAGAGCCGTAGGTTGCCGACCCCTGACCTGGGGAATATTTTACTTATATAATTCAAGACGTTTTTCCAACTTTTCTTGTTTGATTTAGAAAAATAAAAAAAAGTCGATTGACTTACAGGGCCGGATAAAAGTTACCGTGAGCCCAAGGTAGTTTACCGAAAAGGAGATTGATTTTGCAAAATAAATTAATTTAAAGCATAATACATGAAGGGAGTGTGACAAAACGTGACATGGTGGTGGGGTGGGGGAGGGTTACTTAAAGTGTTAGGAAGACACCGTAGTCGTAGGCCCATCCCGTAACACGTGATCATCCTCCCACCCCCTTCCTTTTCGATGATTTATTTTTGTGTGTGTGCTTCAAACGGCATTAATAAAAGCATTCACCATGATTCGATAGCATTTGAAGTTAGCGTTGAAAAAACACGGTATTCGACAGCATTTGAAGTAAGCGTTGAAAAATCACGGAGATTCGACAGCATTTGAAGTTAGCGTTGGAAAATCACGGAGAATCCCATCAGGGTGTAAAGGCATATAGCCTTATGGTCAGTCCAGCCCTGAGTGAATGACATGTGAGAGGCAGTGCTCGATTTAAGAGAAAAAACCATTGCCAGGGATGAAAAAAAAATCTGCAGAGCCGGGGATAAATGTCTATGATTTCATCTCCGGGTGGGATATATTAGCTAAAGCAGAGCCGGGGATGACAGGTCTCAGTACCGGGGATATCCCCGGCGGTAAATCGAGCCCTGGTGAGCGACAGTCTGTTTATATTAAATAATTTAATCGAATCATATCAATAGGTTACACTGACACATTGATTTAAAAAAAATGCATTTTGCGTTGAACTCTGTACTGCAAGCCGACCAATCTGGCAACATTGTATTACGCAATTTTGGTTTACGTTTTATTTGCTTGTGGGTGTGGGGGGGTAGGGATGGGTGGGGGTTGGATAGTAAAAATGTTTGACCAGATCAAAGAAGGGCAACTTGCCAACCTATAGCAATGGAAACATAACAAAGTGACGTCACAGTACCTGTTTTTTCGGGTAGGTCACCAGTAGCTCGAGGGCATATCGCTCACCTGCAACAACCTAAAAAAAAAATAAAGGTAAAATAATCAAACAAATTTAGAATAAAAAAAAAATGTAAACAATGAACTAATGTGTTTATTTCTCTAATTGTTATTTAATGTTTTTTTTAGATACATATCACTCTGCAAGTTAGAAGTCGCATGTGTGTGAAGTCCCTGTACTCTAGATTCTAGAATGTAAAGTCGCCAAATCAGTTAAAGATGGCTGAATAAGTAGGTCATTGTGAATGCTGTATGTCCCCCCCCCCCCGTATCACCACACCCCCCCCCCCCTTCCCCGCCACGTAATAAGTAATTGCCAACTTTAACTAACATTGATTTAAATCTAACTATTTACATTTCTTCATCAAATAAATGCTTTATTTCTTCTCTAACTCTTCTTTGTAGTCTATTCCGACACAGGCCCGTAACGTGCGGGGGGGGCAGGGGGCCGCACCCCTGCGTTTTGTCCTGCCCCCTGCTGTAGAATGCCTGGCCCCTGCTGTAGAATTTTCACGCTACGGGGCTGTTCCGACATTACCTGTGTCAACATTAACTGGCTGTGCATTTAGTAATTCACTCATTACATAACGCTCTTTTTCTTGATTTCAAATCCCCCCCTTCTCCCTTTCCCCAGCAGTTTTGTTAATGTGACGTGTCACACACTCCGTTCGGCTACTCATTCCCTCACCCCCAACCTACTCCTGAAAAGCGTTACGTACGTACATGGGCGTCGCTAGGAATTTTTCCAGGGGGGGGGGCAAAAATTTTCCAGGGGGGGGGGCAAATAACAACTTTATGACTTTTTTTTAAATGTAACGGGGGGGGGGAGCAAATGCCCCCCTCTTATATGACATTTTTTCAAAATGTTGGGGAGGGCAAATGCCCCCTTCCCCCCTATGAATACGCCCATGCGTACGTATCAAGTGAGCGTTCCATTGATTTATCGTCTACCATTTGGTTATAACTCATTTTTTTTTATCTTTATGAAAAATGTGGATCGCGAAAACCAAAAAAAAAAAAAATGTTAACATGTCACTGCGCGGGACGGGTGGTCGTGCAGTAAAACGCTTGGCTTTTGACCTGAGGGTCCCTGGTTCGATCTTCGGTGAGGACCAATGAATATTTCAGGTCATGGTTAAAGTCTCCGCTATATCTCCCGTGGTGCCTCCATGGCCATAGCACTAATGGCTATGGTGGGGATGAAAGAAGGGCACTGCAAAAAAAAAAAAGTCCCATTAGTGGCTTATAGGATCAAACAGATTTCATCTCATCCTTACAGGGACTTCACACAACATGTCACTGCGGCTGTCCACGGAACTAACCTAACTCCAGTTTCGTTTTTTTTTGCAGGTCTAATAAGAGATTGACTTGAATATTGGAGTCATCTTCAACGACTTTTGTCCAGCTCCCGTTCAATATGTAAATGACCTGATTTGACTCGTAAAATTAATGTATCGGTACTCGATTAGTTGATTAAACAAACAAACGATAGTACAGATGTCATTGATCTCAATCTTGGTCCATTCTGTTGTTACGTGATTGTGATGGTCCTATTGATCTGACACGGACAGAGAAGTTTCCCTTATAAAGCCTATACAGACCACATTACCACATAGTGTGCGATGAAGTAGAGTTCATCGGTTCCTGTAGCCCTGGGCTGTTCAACGGGACTGAGCGGCTAGCACAATGACCAGCCCAGTGCTCGATTTAAGAAAAAAAAACCAGTGCCGGGGAAATCCCCGGCGTTAAATCGAACCCTGGACCAGGCCGTCTTTAATTTCCGCTACAAAAGTCAAGTACCCACTTGTAAGTTGAGTGGACTTGGGGACATTGATCGGACTCGAGGAGAAAGTCCGGCAATCACCGGGGCTCAAACTCGTGACTTTCCGGTAAGCAGTCGAGTGCTCTACCGAACAACCGCGGTCCTGATGGGACAAATACTCGATTGTATTTAACAATTGTTGTCTGTAATAACATACGTCGTCAAATTGTTCCTTGGACAATTCACACCTGTTAATACTTAAATGTCAATACTTAGAATGCCAATACTTATAATGCCATCACTTGTAATGTCAACACTTGTAATGTCATCACTTATGTCAACACATGTAATGTCAACACTTTTAATGTCAACACATGTCATGTCAACACTTGTAATGTCAACACTTGTAATGTCAACACTTGTAATGTCAACACATGCAATTGCATTACGTATGTCAAACTATGTAATGTCAACACATATTGTTAACACTTATAATGTCAACATTTATAATGTCAACACTTATAATGTCAACACTTATAATGTCAACATTTATAATGTCAACACTTATAATGTCAACACTTATAATGTCAACACTTATAATGTCAACACTTATAATGTCAACACTTGTCATGTTTGTTAGTATTTACATTTGACTTTTTATTCACCTGACGCGTGGCGTCCACTACCCTGACCAGTGTACGGACCAAGTTGACCCCCTGGCTGGAGTAGTACTGGTTGATGCCGGTGATTCCGTGCAGCACAACTGGATCGTTCGGTTTAAGGTTAACCGGTTTAGGGGCCCCAGGGACCCCTACAGCAGCAGACGACAGAACTAAATGCATCAGACACAACGCCACGAAAATCATCCTGACAAAAAGTGTTGGTCAAATTTAAAAAAAAAAAATTATATATAATAGCCTGTTTTAATGCTGGTAAAGAAATACGAGTAAGGGTCTTATATTATTGAAGTCTTTATTTAAAAAACTTGACGTTTCAGAAAACACACATACAAAGCAGACAACTCTGAACAACAACGAGTTTAGTTCTACAGAGCAGACAACTCTGAGCAACAACGAGTTTAGTTCTACAGAGCAGACAACTCTGAACAACAACGAGTTTAGTTCTACAGAGCAGACAACTCTGAACAACAACGAGTTTAGTTCTATGTAATTTAAAACTTACTTCTTTATCGTTGTATAAAGGCGAAACAGAAAGGAATATAAATACGAAACCAACTAATAACTATTTATACATATTTCACGTTGGGATACAGTTGGGGTTTCCCATGTTTTTACATTGCTAATACCACAATTAATACGAAATTAAGGCCACCTTCAGAACATATGTTGATAAAACGTCTTTATTTTCGAATTTTTTGTTCAACCCATCAAGTTTACAACCAGCATGATACTAAACTCGTTGAATATGTTGCATACATCTGACGTGCGAGGGAGATTTAGCTGATTTTAATTGAACCATATACACAGAGTACAATTGTGGCCCAATACGATAGTTCATTGATTTTTGTGAAGGCGACTAATACGACTTTTTTTTACCGCATTTTCGAAAAAAAATGCTCCATTGTCTCCGTTTTGTCTGTCTGTCTGTCCGTCATCACCATAGATCTCAGCAACCATAAGTCCTAGACCCATGATGTATATATCATTTTGTAGGTCTTGGCCTGCCAAGTGTACATCAAAAGTCCATTTCGCGATCTGACCTCTGAGGATGGATATAACCCATCAACATTGGACGTGGCCAACATGGATATAGCCCATCAACATTGCACGTGGCCAACATGGATACAGCCCATCAACATTGGATGTGGCCAACATGGATATAGCCCATCAACATTGGACATAACCAACATGGATATAGTCCATCAACATTGGAGTTGTCAACATGGATATAGCCCATCAACATTGGACTTGGCCAACATGGATATAGCCCATCAACATTGGACTTCGCCAACATGGATATAGTCCATCAACATTGGACTTGGCCAACATGGATATAGCCCATCAACATTGGACTTGGCCAACATGGATATAGCCCATCAACATTGGACTCGGCCAACATGGATATAGCCCATCAACATTGGACTTGGCCAACATGGATATAGCCCATCAACATTGTACTTGGCCAACATGGATATAGCCCATCAACATTGGACTTCGCCAACATGGATATAGCCCATCAACATTGTACTTGGCCAACATGGATATAGCCCATCAACATTGGAGGTGGCCAACATGGATATAGCCCATCAACATTGGAGGTGGCCAACATGGATATAGCCCATCAACATTGGACTTGGCCAACATGGATATAGCCCATCAACATTGGACATAACCAACATGGATATAGTCCATCAACATTGGAGTTGTCAACATGGATATAGCCCATCAACATTGGACTTGGCCAACATGGATATAGCCCATCAACATTGGACTTCGCCAACATGGATATAGTCCATCAACATTGGACTTGGCCAACATGGATATAGCCCATCAACATTGGACTTGGCCAACATGGATATAGCCCATCAACATTGGACTCGGCCAACATGGATATAGCCCATCAACATTGGACTTGGCCAACATGGATATAGCCCATCAACATTGTACTTGGCCAACATGGATACAGCCCATCAGCATTGGACTTGGCCAACATGGATATAGCCCATCAACATTGGACTTCGCCAACATGGATATAGCCCATCAACATTGGACTTCGCCAACATGGATATAGCCCATCAACATTGTACTTGGCCAACATGGATATAGCCCATCAACATTGGAGGTGGCCAAAATGGATATAGCCCATCAACATTGGAGCTGGCCAACATGGATATTGGCCATCAACATTGGACTTGGCCAACATGGATATAGCCCATCAACATTGGACATGGCCAACATGGATATAGCCCATCAACATTGGAGGTGGCCAACATGGATATAGCCCATCAACATTGGACATGGCCAACATGGATATAGCCCATCAACATTGGACATGGCCAACATGGATATAGCCCATCAACATTGTACTTGGCCAACATGGATACAGCCCATCAGCATTGGACTTGGCCAACATGGATATAGCCCATCAACATTGGACTTCGCCAACATGGATATAGCCCATCAACATTGGACTTCGCCAACATGGATATAGCCCATCAACATTGTACTTGGCCAACATGGATATAGCCCATCAACATTGGAGGTGGCCAAAATGGATATAGCCCATCAACATTGGAGCTGGCCAACATGGATATTGGCCATCAACATTGGACTTGGCCAACATGGATATAGCCCATCAACATTGGACATGGCCAACATGGATATAGCCCATCAACATTGGAGGTGGCCAACATGGATATAGCCCATCAACATTGGACATGGCCAACATGGATATAGCCCATCAACATTGGACATGGCCAACATGGATATAGCCCATCAACATTGGAGGTGGCCAACATGGATATAGCCCATCAACATTGGAGGTGGCCAACATGGATATTGGCCATCAACATTGTACTTGACCAACATGGATATAGCCCATCAGCATTGGACATGGCCAACATGGATATAGCCCATCAACATTGGAGGTGGCCAACATGGATATAGTCCATCAGCATCGGATTCATCATTTAAAGCCACACATGGGCAACAGGTATTTGGTATGCACCTTGCTCCCGATGGATTAACATTTGTGTCCACAAAAGGCGGGCAGTAATTTATCATTTCTAAACTGCGTGTAAATATTGGAGCGAGCTGCTGCGTCAGTTTGAAATGATTGAATTTCGTACATGGAGCATAAGATAAAAAAACCACCATTGTTCAGGATAGTTTTAACGACCAGGTGGGCCCAGAGCAGTGACGTAGCGAGCTTAACTCGCGCCCGGGGGCACAATACCTTTTTAGCGTTCTACACATTCGAAAACCATGTAATATTATATGTAAAATATACCATTTGGCGCCCCTTTGTGAGTAGCGCCCGGGGCATGATGCCCCCCTTGACCAACACTCGCTACGCTTCTGGCCCAGAATGACCACTAACTGGCCACAGTTAACAATTGAAATCTAACATGGTTCGGTTTCAAGCAACATACATTCGCTAAAAAACCTGACAGGAACACGTAAAAGTCGTGATAGAAAGAACTGGATAAGCAACATAACGAATGGGCAAGAAAACGTAGAGCGACCTTAATGGTGACCACGTGACACGTGACAACAATTGTTCTAAAAAGATGGGGGCGGGGTGTTTTCCCATAGTCTTTCTATGTGACAATGACGAAATATCAGAAGGATGAAGTATAATACCGAAGTCATTAATAACCCTAGACGTAAATACGCAGTTCTCAATACTGAATATAAATTATATAGAATACGTAACGTCCAGTTGAAATAGGCTTTGCCGACAACTGCCATATTTATGTAGCATTCTATTGTGTCTTGTATATCTATGTGTGTGTCTATATTCTTTTGTCTTGTATATCTATGTGTGTGGGAGAGAGAAGGAGAGGGGTAGAGGGAGAGAGAGGGAGAAAGAGGGAAAGGGAGACAGAGGGAGAGAGAGAGGGAAAGAGGGAAAGGGAGACAGAGGGAGAGAGAGAGGGAGAAAGAGGGATAGAGGTAAAGAGAGAGAGAGAGGGAGGGAGGGAGAGAAAGTCAATCTGTGACAGGGAGAGACCCACTTTGCGTCCGCTGAAGCTCTCCTCCCTCTTAAGGAGAAACTTTGATAAGAAGTAAATGGTGTTTAAATGACGTGGCATGATGGTATGGTGTTTGAATGATGTGACATGATGGTATGGTGTTTGAATGATGTGACATCATGGTATGGTGTTTGAATGACGTGACATGATGGTATGGTGTTTGAATGATGTGACATGATGGTATGGTGTTTGAATGATGTGGCATGATGGTATGGTGTTTGAATGATGTGACATGATGGTATGGTGTTTGAATGATGTGGCATGATGGTATGGTGTTTGAATGATGTGACATGATGGTATGGTGTTTGAATGATGTGATATCATGGTATGGTGTTTGAATGACGTGACATGATGGTATGGTGTTTGAATGATGTGGCATTATGGTATGGTGTTTGAATGATGTGACATCATGGTATGGTGTTTGAATGACGTGACATGATGGTATGGTGTTTGAATGATGTGGCATGATGGTATGGTGTTTGAATGATGTGACATCATGGTACTTTCGATTTTTAGTAAGTGAATAATTTGGAAGTGTAGCTATATTAGTGTGCATAATGATGTGTCATGATGGTAATTATTTTTTTATGATGTGCCATGATGGTACATAAGCTTGTTCAATATTATGTCATAATGGCACACTAGTTTTTTTTAATGATGTGTCATGATTGAATGTTGCGTATATCTTCTTATATGTGACCTAGCTCAGGTATAGGCTGGGTTTCATTTGAAAGTCATGACACATACATCATCACTATGAATCGAATGGAAGGTTTGAATCCATACGACCCCAAGGGACTCTGTTACAGTGCAATATTTACGACCCCAAGGGACTCTGTTACTGTGCAATATTTACGACCCCAAGGGACTCTGTTACTGTGCAATATTTACGACCCCAAGGGACTCTGTTACTGTGCAATATTTACGACCACAGGAGACTGTTGCTGTGCAATATTTACGAACCCATGGGGATTCTGTCACTGTGCAGTATTTATGTTGAACAGAAAGACGATGGTCCTGGTTATACTGCCCAAATAAAATCTCTGCCAGTCCCTGCCATAGTATTTTGAAGGCGGTGATCTGCTTGAAGAGAAATCAGTCCTGCCATTGGTTCACTTAGAGTTACTTCCCTTAGCTAGTTGTGCTGCTAAACCAAAGACGTCAAAGTGTCCAACCATAGATATACCTAAGTATACAACTAGAACAACCCAGCTCTTCCCCTAAGTATACAACTAGAGCAACGCAGCTCTACCCCTAAGTATACAACTAGAACAACGCAGCTCTTCCCCTAAGTATACAACTAGAACAACCCAGCTCTTCCCCTAAGTATACAACTAGAACAACCCAGCTCTTCCCCTAAGTATACAACTAGAACAACGCAGCTCTTCCCCTAAGTATACAACTAGAACAACCCAGCTCTTCCCCTAAGTATACAACTAGAGCAACGCAGCTCTTCCCCTAAGTATACAACTAGAACAACCCAGCTCTTCCCCTAAGTATACAACTAGAAAAACCCAGCCCTTCCCCTAATTATTCAACTAGAACAACCGCGACATCCCCCTAAATATACCACAAGAACAACCCAGCTCTTCCCATAAGTATACAACTGGAACAACCCAGCTCTTCCCATAAGTATTTAACTGGAACAATCCAGCCTTTTCCATAAGTATACAACTGGAACAACCCAGCCTTTTCCATAAGTACACAACTGGAACAATCCAGCCTTTTTTATTAGTATACAACTGGAACAACCCAGCCTTTCGTCTAAGTATACAACTGGAACAATCCAGCCTTTCCCCTATGTATTCGACTAGAACAACTCAGACATTTCAGCATTACCTTAACAGACAAACAAATGCTTGAACATAAATGCAATTTTTTTTGTAATGCAACAATCAAGTATTAATGCATTGTAATACGGAAAATGCAGCATAGCAGCATGTGTAGCATTGTGTATTATTATTAAAATCATATGCATTTTTATTTCTATTGAAACGAGCACATCTCCGATGAATGATTTTATTTCGTAAAGTATTGTATTCTATAAATACAGCAGACCGTCGTTACCAACTAATGTAATGGTATATTTAGTTCAATTTATTCTAATGACCCATAATTTTCGTTAGAGTAATGGTGATTTATAAAAGTATGACCTATGGACTTAGTTTCTGTTTAACTTTGTAACTTATTTTAATGAAATCTTTTTTTTTATTTCAAAAGATTAAAAAAATTTTTTTTTGTGTACCTCTGCACCTGGATTGAACCATTTTATTGATTTTGACGTGGTCATATCAAGGCAATTTTTTGCCTCTAAAAAGTTATTAGCTTTAAAATTCTACAAGATGATAATCCTTTTGCTCGTAATATTGTATGGTCAAGTTGTACAATATGTCATCCATCTCACTCAATGACAAGTCCAAGAGGCAAAATAATAACACTTCTATATATATATATATATATGTCGTATCCCACTCGTGCTCTAATTAAATCAGACGACACAACTCCTTGTATTGTAAAAGAATTAACTGAACTTTTTAATGCGTGATGTTTACAGATGAGAATATGATAATCCAATATAAACACTTGAGAAGATGAATCAATAAATCACACGTATAATTCTATAATTTAACACACACGATAAATACTAAGATCAATATTCGATGAGAGATGTGGCAATAAATCACATGTAGCTGCTATAACTTATAAACCGGTACACGAGGCTATAACCTAGTATCCCCTTCCTGGGTCTCTAGTCTCTCTCTTGTGTGTGTGTCTCCGTCTATCTGTGTATCCCTGTCTATCCCACAACCGTTATAATTTCCCCTATTTATAGGATATATCACCCCCGCATATTACATCATTTTCCCGCCAAAACCATAGAGGTCAATGTGTAGGCGATTCGCGCCAAACTCCTTGCGTGGGGTGATTGCATCATACATGCTTGACCCTGCAAGCACTTACCATACCATATAAGGAAATACGCCTTGACCAACAGTGTGTGGTAGCAAGGGATGGAACAATACCAAATAAGGCAATAACATGAAACGTAAACAAAGCTTAATCAAAAGGGATAGGACAATATATATATATATAAAGGGGCCCAATATTTTCCCTTGCGACCAGTCTTCAAATCACCTAAGCTCGTATATACTCTCTGCCAGAGTATCTTGAAGGCGGTGAACTGCTTAAAGACAATCAGTCCTGCCATTGGTTACTTCCCTTAGCTAGTTGTGATACCAAACCAATGACATCAAAATGTCAAACCATAGATATAAAATGACCAACTTATCATACTCTCAAAGAATTCACTACAAGTGTAAAATAACAAACAATTAAAAAAAATACAAATGAACAATCCATTTTTCAGTTTTAGTTTTATTTGTAACAGTAAAAGCACACACTCTCAAACACACACACACACACACAGGTGAAGAATCACAGAAACAGAGTTAAAGTATGAAGCCAAAGGTTTCAAGAGTTCATGACGTGGCAGACGATTAGGGAGTCCGTTGTCATATCAATTTTCATTTGAGCTGTAAAATAAGTTATTTATTTTTAATGCACATGACACTTAAAGAAACGCCGCAACAAGACAATAATAAATGAATAAATTAACAAAATCATTCATCCTAGAAAACAAAGAGAAGTAATTCACTATAAAACTGTAAAAGTAAATTTTGCATTTCAATACAAGTTGACTATTTGTTAAAATTTTGTTTGAATAAAAAGCTAAAAAAAAAGTTAGTTATTATTATTTTTTTAGTGTCGAGAACTAAATTTAAACAATGGGAATTATAAAACAATTCAACAGCTTGAATTGGCTGAGTCAACAATACAACTTTTAGTGAAATAAATTAGAACTTTTCAGGAGATATAAATATGTTTTACTTAAACGGAACAAACTACAAATGTTCTATTTCTTTATTTCATAAAACACCGATTTGTTTTGTCATATCTTATCTCCCCACACTTTTACGAGATTTAAAAAAAAAGCCTGTGTTGATATACTCATTGTAAAAGTGTAACATCTACTACATAATCGTCTAACATAGTCGACCGTATGGGCGGTAGACCGTGAGCCGCATTGAACTTGCGCGTGGGTGCTGTATGTGAAACACCAAATTATCTTTGGGCTGCAAAATAGTTATAAATAATCTATGACGTCATTTCCCAATGTTACAATTTCTGTCAGAATGGGAACGCCGTAGCTATAAATAAAAACTCTCTGTGACATCATTTATTGATGGTACATTTTTTAAATTTTCCTACTAATAAAGCCGAATTGAACTTGCGCGCGGGTGCCGTATGGTGTTGAACGAGACAACTATGCCTCGAAAAAGAACATTCGATGAAGCCAACATTGTTGACATTCTAAATACAACAAGGATTTCTTATTATTTGTCGTGAGTATTTAATACTTCTTCTTCGTTGTGAGTATTTACTATTTCTTTTTCAACTGCACACATTTACAGACATTCGCTTGTTGATATTTATTCGCGTGTTGAATGAGACAACTATGCCTCGAAAAAGAACATTCGATGAAGCCGAAATAGCAGAATTTAAATGATATGGAGAAATGTGCGCAAATTATGTAAAGTTGTTACGTTTGTATGATGAACATGATAAAACAAAAGGAAGAACTGTTTGGAAATGAGTCCTTTAAATTAATATTAATGAATTGCGATTTTTAAATGATATGGAGTAGTGTGCGCAAATTATGTAAAGATGGGTGTTAGATTCAAAGTTTAATAGTCGGGGGTTGTTTTTGTTAAGCATCTGTAATAAGATTTCATTTTCTTTGGGATGAACCTATAAAAAATATGAACTTTATTTGATGTATTTTAAAGTGATCCCTTAAATGTTCTTGACTATAATAATCTGTTCATGTCCTTGTGGGGCCATTTCGAGTACATAGACATGTTATTTTTTGCATATAGACTGATTGTTAAGGAACTCAAATATATGCCTGCCATTTTTTTCAACTCCAACTGCGTGCCGAATAGCCAGGTCCGGGTACCCGAGCGAATGTTTATTAGTTCATAAATGCTAAATTGCAGAGTTGTGAGAAAAGAGTCATACCATTTCTTATTGTTTCACTTTGACGCACTGAGGGACAGTCCAAGAATGTGATTTACGGCTATACTGGGTAAATCTAATCTTACAGGATTGAAACTGAAGCAAAAATTGAATGTAATCAGGCATTAGATTAATGTAAAGCAAACAGTGAATGTATTCAGTCATTAAATTAATGTAAAGCAAACAGTGAATGTATTCAGTCATTAAATTAATGTAAAGCAAATAGTGAATGTAATCAGTCATTAGATTAGTGTAAAGCAAACAGTGAATGTATTCAGTCATTAAATTAATGTAAAGCAAACAGTGAATGTATTCAGTCATTAAATTAATGTAAAGCAAACAGTGAATGTAATCAGTCATTAAATTAATGTAAAGCAAACAGTGAATGTATTAAGTCATTAAATTAATGTAAAGCAAACAGTGAATGTAATCAGTCATTAAATTAATGTAAAGCAAACAGTGAATGTATTCAGTCATTAAATTAATGTAAAGCAAACAGTGAATGTAATCAGTCATTAAATTAATGTAAAGCAAACAGTGAATGTATTCAGTCATTAAATTAATGTAAAGCAAACAGTAAATGTAATCAGTCATTAAATTAATGTAAAGCAAACAGTGAATGTATTCAGTCATTAAATTGATGTGAAGCAAACATTAAATGTAATTAGTCATTAATTTGATGTAAAGCAAACAGTGAATGTATTCAGTCATTAAATTAATGTAAAGCAAACATTGAATGTATTCAGTCATTAAATTAATGTGAAGCAAACAGTGAATGTAATCAGTCATTTTATTAATGTAAAGCAAACATTGAATGTATTCAGTCATTAAATTAATGTGAAGCAAACAGTGAATGTATTCAGTCATTAAATTAATGTAAAGCAAACATTGAATGTAATCAGTCATTAAATTAATGAAAAGCAAACATTGAATGTAATCAGTCATTAAATTAATGTAAAGCAAACATTGAATGTAATCAGTCATTAAATTAATGTAAAGCAAACATTGAATGTAATCAGTCATTAAATTAATGTAAAGCAAACAGTGAATGTAATCAGTCATTAAATTAATGTAAAGCAAACATTGAATGTAATCAGTCATTAAATTAATGTAAAGCTGTCTTTTTGTTGTTTTCTTTTTTTTAAATAAAAATAATTAGCTTTAACAGACGTAAGGTGGCAGACGTAAGATGGCAGACTAAGATAGCAGACTAAGATGGAAGACTAGGTTGGAAGACTAAGATGGAAGACTAAGATTGCCGACTAAGATGGAAGACTTAGATGGCAGACTAAGATGGCAGACTAAGATGGAAGACTAAGATGGCAGACTAAGATGGCAGACTAAGATGACAGACTAAGATGGCAGACTAGGATGAAAGACTAGGATGGAAGACTAAGATGGCATACTAAGATGGAAGACTTGGATGGAAGACTAAGATGGCAGACTAAGATGGAATACTAAAATGGCAGTCTAAGATGGAAAAGTAAGATGGAAGACTAAGATGGCAGAAATAAAATGGTAGACTTAGGATGATATTAGAATTGTGTTATAGTCGTAACGGTATCAGAATGTAGAAATCTCAAAGAAAATCACAACATGATATGGTTGATAAACCAGCCGTGACGTCACTGCCAGTCTACAAATATTAATGAAATTCACCTATAACAATGTAAAACAAACATAACACACAAAGAATACATATAAGAAAGCAGCACATAAGAAAATAGACATACTGACCTTATTATTAGCATCTTTCAACAAAAGTTCCAGTCTATAGATAAGAGCATTATCAATCTAAGAAATAAAATAGTTTACCAGGATTATTTTAAATGTGTACCAGGATTATTTTAACAAATACCAGGATTATTTTAAAAATGTACCAGGATTATTTTAACAAATACCAGGATTATTTTAAAAATGTACCAGGATTATTTTAACAAATACCAGGATTATTTTATAAAATGTACCAGGATTATTTTAACAAATACCAGGATTATTTTAAAAATGTACCAGGATTATTTTAACAAATACCAGGATTATTTTAAAAAATGTACCAGGATTATTTTAACAAATACCAGGATTATTTAAAAAATGTACCAGGATTATTTTAACAAATACCAGGATTATTTAAAAAAATGTACCAGGATTATTTTAACAAATACCAGGTTTATTTAAAAAATGTACCAGGATTATTTTAACAAATACCAGGATTATTTAAAAAAATGTACCAGGATTATTTTAACAAATACCAGGATTATTTCAAAAATGTACCAGGATTATTTTAACAAATACCAGGATTATTTTAAAAATGTACCAGGATTATTTAAACGAACCAAACACAACAAAACTTCGTTCGTTTTAGCTCGTGGAAAATGTTAAACTCGCCGGTGGCGTATTTCGATCTCCTGGCTGTAAGTTTATTAAAACCTCCTGAACCTCACATTGTCACAAAGTCATTTTAGCCTAGGGTGCAATGTTCCCTCTAAGCTGAGCGCGTGAGCGATCGCTCACACGTATTCAGAGCGTCGCTTATACTACACGTACGATCACTCACTCCGACCGGACGACATCGCTTAAATCGCTCGCAAATTTTGGCCTCAAACAAAAAATGTCGCTCAGAGACAAAATTTCTTGCTCACTTCATACCACACCTTACAGGGAAAATTGCAGTAGGGTGTCAAATTTAACTTCCATGTACCCTATGGCAACGATATAATCGTGCCATAACATGAATACACCAGGAGTAGAACATATGTCTCGCTTAATTCAAGTAACAACAGATATAGCCCAATAGTAAAACATGTCTCGCGAATTGTAAACATTCAAATAACAACAGATATACCCCAGAAGTAAAACATATGTCTGGCTGAATGTAAACATTCAAATAACAACAGATATACCCCAGAAGTAAAACATATGTCTGGCTGAATGTAAACATTCAAATAACAACAGATATACCCCAGAAGTAAAACATATGTCTGGCTGAATGTAAACATTCAACTAACAACAGATATACCCCAAGAGTAAAGCCTATGTCTCGCAAAATGTAAACATTCAAATAACAACAGCTATGCTTTAGAATTTTAATTATTTCACAGAACCAAAAAATCCTGTCTCCATTATCAGTGGAGCCTATAGAACCTGTCTAATTCCCATAGAACCTGTCTAATTCCTATAGAACCTGTCTAATTCCTATAGAACCTGTCTAATTCCTATAGAACCTGTCTAATTCCTATAGAACCTGTCTAATTCCTATAGAACCTGTCTAATTCGCCTGTACATCAGAACATTTCTGGCAGAGGCCTTGCAATATTCGGAGGTTCTCGTAAAAATATTTGTCAAGGCCCAGCATGAGATTCGTCCCTGGGGCTAGGGGAGCCAGAGTAGTCCCATAGAATACCTAGTTTTCTTTCTACCATCTAAAAATATCTCAATGTCATGTTGGTGTGATGAGTCATCATGGGCCCTACAATACATTTAACCCATTCATATGGGCTCTCCAAGGTATTACATCAGACCTGCTATATATATATATATATATATAAATATATATATATATATATATATATATATATATATATATCACAGACCTGCTACATAGTGTATATCACAGACCTGCTATATAGTGTATATCACAGACACAGACCTACTACATAGTGTATATCACAGACCTGCTATATAGTGTATATCACAGACCTGCTATATAGTGTATATCACAGACCTGCTATATAGTGTATATCACAGACCTGCTATATAGTGTATATCACAGACCTGCTATATAGTGTATATCACAGACCTGCTATATAGTGTATATCACAGACCTGCTATATAGTGTATATCACAGACCTGCTATAAAATGTATATCACAGACCTGCTATATAGTGTAAATCACAGACTTGCTATATAGTGTATATCACAGACCTGCTATATAATGTATATCACAGACCTGCTATATAGTGTATATCACAGACCTGCTATATAATGTATATCACAGACCTGCTATATAGTGTATATCACAGACCTGCTATATAGTGTATATCACAGACCTGCTATATAGTGTATATCTCAGACCTGCTATATAATGTATATCACAGACCTGCTATATAGTGTATATCACAGACCTGCTATATAGTGTATATCACAGACACAGACCTGCTATATAGTGTATATCACAGACCTGCTATATAGTGTATATCACAGACCTGCTATATAGTGTATATCACAGACCTGCTATATAATGTATATCACAGACCTGCTATATAGTGTATATCATTACTGACCTGTTTTGTGGCATCCACGACTCTCACCAGATAAAGAGTTGGACGGTTATCATTATAGGTATTGATGCTTTTGACAGCGTTAACCACAACTTGGTCTGTAGGGCCAAGGTTTACTTTTTGGGGAGGTTCAGCAGCAGCTGACGATATTGCTAAACACAGCAGACACAGCGCCAGAAAGATCATTCTATATAATCAAAGTAGAAAGAAAGCTCTGAATAATTTTAGTTTCGCATTAAAGCACAACGCGTCGTCTTTAAACATATTATAAAATGTCATTTAAGTATTGAATTTGAATAGCAAAATATGAAAATTTTTATCAACATTTTTACGACGTCTAAAAAGTTCAGGAAAATATTAAAATTAAATTAAATTTCAATAATTTCAAAATTCCTAAATGAACCGTACAAAAAATTAGATGTTTATAAATAATAAGACAGTAAGCTTGTATGCATACCAATAGCCATCACACGGGTTAGTTTCGTACAATTGTTTTATTACCTGAACTTTGAAAACTTGGTCGAAGATTTGAAAGAGAAACAAACAGCTGTTCTGTTCAACGAGTAGATGGCTATGTAACCTCAAACTATGTTGTCGGATTATATAAGGGGCAGGTAACATGTGATATAACGTGAACATTATCATTATAATTAACCCACACCCCATACATCATGACGTTCTATGGCACATATTAGGGCCCCTACCCCACTAAGTAAATAACTACTCCCCACCTGCATTCTTTCTCCATTCACCCTGTGCAAATTTCCCCGTTGCCATTACATATAGATAAAGGGAATTAAGAGAAATTCAATTTGTATAGCAACAATAAAGCATGGGACATTGTTATATGAGTAAATGCATCGTTGAAACATATGTTGTATTGTGTATGGTTATAAATAAAAATGAGTATAACTCCACTGAATGAAGTTTTCGCCTTAATGTATTGTTATCTATCATTACAGTGGACAATTGTTAATTAACATCTAATGCATAAATATGAATATTTATATAAATATGATCAATAGAATAATTTTCTTTTTAATAATTTCAATACACCAAATGATAATTTTGTATATACATTTTAGTTTTTATATAATGAAACTTTTCGTTGAGTATTGCAAACTACGACATAAGTGAATTAGTTCACCATTACATGTATTCATGTTTCTGTTAGCTCACAAGGGTAACATGAGTACGTGGGTGATGATAGAAAGTTTACTGCAAAACTTGAGTAATCATAGAAGGTTATTGCAAAGTATTGATAGAAAGTTTACTGAAAAACTTGAGTAATCATAGAAGGTTATTGCAAAGTGATGATAGAAAGTTTACTGCAAAACTTGAGTAATCATAGAAGGTTATTGCAAAGTGATGATAGAAAGTTTACTGCAAAACTTGAGTAATCATAGAAGGTTATTGCAAAGTGATGATAGAAAGTTTACTGCAAAACTTGAGTAATCATAGAAGGTTATTGCAAAGTGATAATAGAAAGTTTACTGCAAAACTTGAGTAATCATAGAAGGTTATTGCAAAGTAATGATAGAAAGTTTACTGAAAAACTTGAGTAATCATAGAAGGTTATTGCAAAGTAATGATAGAAAGTTTACTGCAAAACTTGAGTAATCATAGAAGGTTATTGCAAAGTGATGATAGAAAGTTTACTGCAAAACTTGAGTAATCATAGAAGGTTATTGCAAAGTGATGATAGAAAGTTTACTGCAAAGTGTGAGGGACGTAAGAAAGATTAGTGCCAAGTGTAAGAAATGATAGAAAATTTACTGCAACGAGTGAGTGATGAAAAAAAATGTTTACATCAATGTGTGAGTGATGAAATAAGGTTTACAGCAAAATGTGAGTGATGAAAGAAGGTTTACATCAATGTGTGAGTGATGAAAGAAGGTTTACTGCAAACTGTGAGTGATGAAAGAAGGTTTACTGCAAGCTGTGAGTGATGAAATAAGGTTTACTGCAAACTGTGAGTGATGAAAGAAGGTTTACTGCAAACTGTGAGTGATGAAAGAAGGTTTACTGCAAGCTGTGAGTGATGAAAGAAGGTTTACTGCAAACTGTGAGTGATGAAAGAAGGTTTACTGCAAGCTGTGAGTGATTAAACTAGCTTAAATGTGAAGATTGAGTGATTATAGAAGGTTTAGTCCAAAGGGCAAGTGATTATAGATGGTGTCATAGTGTAGTTGTATGTGTGTGTGTGTGTGTGTGTCGGGGTCGAGCTAGCGGTCATGAGGTCAGATTCTGGTTATTTCTAGTCTCATTGAATTGTATTAATAGAAATAATGATGGGCTATTTGTTCTAATGTAACTGTTTGTGGAAAGTTTTATTTGTTATGAAAGTAAGATAAGGTAATAGAGAGAGAGAGAGAGAGAGAGAGAGAGGAAGAGAGGGAGAGAGAGAGAGAGAGAGAGAGAGAGTGAGAGAGAGAGTGAGAGAGGGAGAGAGAGAGAGAGAGAGAGGCATGGAGATGGTTATAGAAGTATAGTGTTTGTAGAATGAGAAGTGATATTGTTTATACGATAAGGGAGATTAGTTTCGATGTATGTGATAACTCATTTCTATATAATTGGATTGTTATTTGTATAAAATTTGTACTCTTGTTTATCGGATTAACAACTTAAATAATTACATTATAATATTTCCATTTGTGTTATTCGTTACATGATATATGATAAAACATGTTAAGAGCTATGAAGCACCACAATCGTCCTTCTTTATTATAAAATATTCGTTACACAAGGCTTCCTGTAAAGTGTGAGTGATGATTCAAGGTTTTTAACATGAGTTAGTGAGTGATGATAGAATGTTTACTGTAAAGTGTGAGTGATGATAGATGGTTTAGTGTGAAGTGTGAGTGATGATAAATGGTTTAGTGTGAAGTGTGAGTGATGTAGATGGTTTAGTGTGAAGTGTGAGTGATGTAGATGGTTTAGTGTGAAGTGTGAGTGATGTTGATGGTTTAGTGTGAAGTATGAGTGATGTTGATGGTTTAGTGTGATGTGTGGTTGATGTTGATGGTTTAGTGTGAAGTATGAGTGATGATAGATGGTTTAGTGTGAAGTGTGAGTGATGATAGATGGTTTAGTGTGAAGTGTGAGTGATGTTGATGGTTTAGTGTGAAGTGTGAGTGATGATAGATGGTTTAGTGTGAAGTGTGAGTGATGATTCAAGGTTTTTAACATGAGTTCGTGTGTGATGATAGATGGTTTAGTGTAAGTGTGAGTGATGATTCAAGGTTTTTATCATGAGTTCGTGAGTGATGATATATGGTATAATGTAAAGTGTGAGTGATGATAGATGGTTTAGTGTAAAGTGTGAGTGATGATAGGATGTTTGCTGCGAAGACTGCTCCCACACACACGCACGTACACAATCTTTTTCTTGATTGAGTGATTGGTGCAATCTCAATAAAACACGTCAGAGAGTTTGGGCCACGAGCTGGTCTAAATTGGTCGCCAACTGGTCTGGACTGGTCGCAAGCTAGTCTGGACTGGCCGCGAGCTGGTCTGAACTGGTTGGCCTAAAATGTTAGTTATTACTTGTTCTAGAATATACAAAATCAGAGCCGCAGCTAGCTCTATTGACGCCCTGTGAGTGTTTAATTTAAGGCGCTCTACTTTCGATCTGTACAGGGCCCAAACTTTATCTGCGCTCTTTTGGCGCCACTTTTTAGCTCGGCGCCCTGTGCTACCGCACCACCTGCAGTACCCGTCCTACGCCACTGCATATAACTAATGTTACAGTAGTTTTACAGGTGTTACAGGTGTTACATGTGCTACAGGTACTACAGGTGTGTCTGACCTTTTTGGTTGTGTGCATGTGGGTAGTGGCTTAAACAGCAACACATTGATATCCGCTGGAACTACCGTGATGCGGGTAACAGTGACGTCATACGTGCACATATGCAGTGGCGTCACTATGGTTGGTGTCATCCTGTTCGGAAAGTTCAGGGTGACACCCCTCCCCCCTCAAGACTTCCACTATGAGCAGTGGTACATATTTTGATTTTCTTGCACTAGACCTCAGAGAATTCGCTTTAAATACTTAAGCGATAAAACGGATGGTACACGGATTCCATCTCCAGCAAAGGACCCATGGTAGGACCCAAGGTAGGACCCATGGTAATATCATGTTATGCTGAAAGTTTCCTATATATATATATATATATATATATATATATATATATATATATATATATATATATATATATATATATATATATATATATAAATATATATATATATCTCCTGTGGTGCTTCAATGACCATTACACTAACTGAAGGAAAGACACCATCAAAACAGTATCACTAACGGTTGTTAGTATTTAGGATATTTCATCTCAAACTTACATGGACTTTCAACTGATGATTGAGGATGAAGGGAGGGATGGTCGTGCGGTCAAGAGCTACCATTGGCGTATCATTCGTCTACCCCAGTTGTTTTCAACAGGCGGTTCGCGTATTCCCGAGGGGTTCGAGAAAAGGTTATGCAGTGGGGGGGGGGGGGGGTTTACGCAGCGACATGCAACTTCTGTTTTAAAACAAACCAAGAGTTTAAAGACATTTCTCCAGTTTGATGCGTGACTCAGACCACGTGACCCAAGTATCGCGATAGGAAGGTGAGCACATTCCGTTATGAGAATACTAGTTGAAAAGCCTGCTGAAGCTGGCTGCTTGCTACCTGCGATATCATAAAAAAATTCTTGTTGTGTTTAGATTTCCAGTTTTAGCCGAGCAAGGGAGCTAACTCCGAGCAAGAGAGTTAACTAATACAGTGATAATGGAGTTGTATCCCTTTGAACATCAGCTTTATTAAGTGAGACTAAAATTTAGGAATTCCCCAGACTATTTTTAGCCGCGGAAGTTATACACACGGTCGAACGTACGTCTAGGCTAGACGATTATGTGTTAGAAGTTTTTTTTTTCTCAGGAACTTACGTGTGAGTGGTGCCCCCGGCATAACTAGCTGTGGGGGGGGGGGGGCAGAGTCGCTAAACAGGTTGAGATCCACTGGTCTACCCACAATTTATCAGTTGCACAAAAATGAAGCTAGGCTCAGGTTATTTTTTTTTAAGGGGTTGAATGTCATGCACAATTTGACATTCGACCTCCATTGGAACTGGTGACATTAATAAAAGGAAAGCGGGGAGAGGGGCTGCTGTTGTAGTGTCTCATCTAAGAATGACCAAGTGGTCTTTTTTAAGAGTGACCAAGTGGTCTTATTTAAGAGTGACCAAGTGGTCTTATTTAAGAATGACCAAGTGGTCTTATTTAAGAATGACCAAGTGGTCTTTTTTAAGAGTGACCAAGTGGTCTTATTTAAGAATGACCAAGTGGTCTTATTTAAGAATGACCAAGTGGTCTTATTTAAGAATGACCAAGTGGTCTTATTTAAGTGTGACCAAGTGGTCTTATTTAAGAATGACCAAGTGGTCTCATCTATGAATGACCAAGTGATCTTATTTAAAAATGACCAAGTGGTCTCATCTAAGAATGACTAAGTGGTCTTTGCTTAGTAAACTTATTAAAAGCGAGTAATATAAAACAATGGAAACAGATACCAAATGAATATTTACTTTTTTAATTCAGATTTTATTTGTAACAACATAAACACACACACACGCACACACACAAACAGACAGGTGAAGAATGAGGCACGGAAAGGTAAACAAATGAATCCAAAGGTTTCAAGATTCCATGACGTAGCAAACAATAAGAACGTCACCTGTGATATCAATCTTTTATTGAGCTGTAAGAGTAAATATAATTTGTTAATGCACAGAACACGTCAACAAGCATTGCAACAAGTCAGTAATAAATGACAAAAAAAAATTTTAAAAAAAATCAGCACAGAGAACAAAGATAAGTTCTATAATAGATTGTGAAAGAAAAGTCCTTATAAAATATCTAATACAATAATAATAGCGCTTTGGGTTCTGCGTTAAATCGAAAGTAAAGAATTAATACAACAGTATTCCAGTTTAAAATACAATCATGAAAAAAATCGGATCTGCCCGAAACCAAAAAAAATAACCTAGCCTCCCGATCAGGCCTAAGGGGATATAACTCTATGCAAAAGGTTTTGCCGGGTACAGCTAGTAGTGTAAATATTACTAATTTATCAAGCGTAAAATTTACATTGCTATTATTACACACAGGGTTGTGACAAGAGAATCATACCAAGTCTTATTGTTCCACTGGGAAGCAGTCAAGAATTAAAACAGTAACATTCAGTGGAGCTGGGTACCATGGCTGGAGGTAAACTTTAATCTTACACGACTCAAACTGAAGAATATATTTGATGTGATCAGTCAATAGATTACACTTAAAGCAAACGTTGAATGTAAGCAGATAATTTTTTGTTTGTTTAAACTGAAACAAACATTGAATGTAATCTGTTAGCTATTTTTAGTTCAAACTGAAGGAAGTAATGAATGTAATCAGTTAGCTATTTTTAGTTCAAATTGAAGGAAGTATTGAATGTAATCAATTAGCTATTTTTAGCTCAAACTGAAGGAAGTATTGAATGTAATCAATTAGCTATTTTTAGTTCAAGCTGAAGGAAGTATTGAATGTAAGAAGTACGTTTATTCTTTTTTAGTTCAAACTGAATAAAGAAAATATTGTGTGAAATAAGATGGGTTTATAAAATGAAGTCTCATGCTAGTGGTTAAATTTTTACAATTTTGTAATGTCTGAATGTTTCAAGTATTGTGGGTTTACATTATTGTCACAGCTGACAAGGTTAAGTGTGTAAAGAATGAAAGAAGGTTTACAGCGAAGTGTGAGTGATGATTTAATGTTTACTGCTAAATGTGAGTGATGATGGGATGTTTACTGTTAAATGTGAGTGATGATGGGATGTTTACTGCTAAATGTGAGTGATGATGGGATGTTTACTATTAAATGTGAGTGATGATGGGATGTTTACTGCTAAATGTGAGTGATAATGGGATGTTTACTGTTAAATGTGAGTGATGATGGGATGTTTACTGCTAAATGTGAGTGATGATGGGATGTTTACTGTTAAATGTGAGTGATGATGGGATGTTTACTGCTAAATGTGAGTGATGATGGGATGTTTACTGCTAAATGTGAGTGATGATGGGATGTTTACTGCTAAATGTGAGTGATGATGGGATGTTTACTGCTAAATGTGAGTGATGATAGGAGGTTTATTGTTCCTTGCGAAGTCGATCAATGTCCAAGCGCAACCCGTAGGTGCGAACAAATGCTCACTAGAGAATGCGTGTGCCAAAATCAGGCACTTTGAACGAACTCAGTGGTTCTGGAGTTGGTAAGAATGGGCGACTGCCAACCAAAAAATATAGCTAACAATGTCAAATTTAACAATGTAAAACATATATAAAAAAGTAACACTGAAAAGTAGGCTTGAACTGACCTGATTTTTATTATGCGTCAGCAAAAGATCCAGTCTAAAGACGATACCAGACATAAACTAAAATAAACAAATGAAAATTAAAAATTATTAAAAAAAAAACCAGAAACAAAACATCATTTCTTTTTTGCTTTTTTTTTTTTTACTGGAACTTTATTTAAATTAGAACTTTAGCTTCCGACTGTAATCTTGTAGCGAGAGTTGTTGGTGGACCTTTTGTAAAGATACGTTTGGCGACTTTGGCAAAGATTCATTCGGAGACTTTGGCTAATATTCATTCGGAGACCTTGGCAAAGATTCATTTGGAGACCTTGGTAAAGATTCATTTGGAGACCTTGGCAAAGATTCATTCGGAGACATTGGTAAAGATTCATTTGGAGACCTTGGCAAAGATTCATTTGGAGACCTTGGCAAAGATTCATTCGGAGACATTGGCAAAGTATCATTCGGAGATCTTGGCAAAGATTCATTTGGAGAACTTGACAAATATACATGTTAGCAAACTTGCAGGTGGCAGATTTTGAGTACTAATAGTATAATAAACCTCGGGCCTCCCTGAACCTCAAACTGTCAAAGTCATTTCAGCCCGGGGGTGGGGGGGGGGTCCTCAATGTGTCCTTCCGTGTGTCAGAAATGTTAGCGTGCAAAAAACGTGAATACCTCAGGAGTAAAGCGTGTGTCTCGCTAAATGTTAAGATTGAAATAACAACATGTGTCTTTAAGTTTGTATAAATTTATAGCAACATAAATCTATGGACTCCTCAACATTGTAGCCTAAGAAAGCCTCCAAATTAGTCATCCATAAGAACTGATCTGGCTGAGGCCTTTAAATATTTGTCGTGGCCCGGTATGTGATATGTGATTCGGCCTTGGGGCTTAGGGTCCTGAGTAGTCACCCCCCTCCCCAATACATTGTTGTTGTTTTTTTTTCTACAATCTAAATGGCATACAGATGTGATGAGTCTCATTGTGTCCAAGTATAAATACGACCCTTCATGAAACATCTTTACCACATCATTTTGTTTTTTTGTGTTCGATTTTTAATTATAATAGCATACAGACTTAGTTCTACACTTGGGCCACCCCGCCCCTCCGCCCCCCCCCACCACAAATCGGTTCTACTCTTGGGCTGTGAAAAATTGATGTACATTTAGGCCCTCAACATCTGTCTTACATGTGGGTCTCCAAATACTGATTCTTCGTGTGGGTCTCCAAATACTGATTCTTCATGTGGGTCTCCTAATACTGATTCTTCATGTGGGTCTCCAAATACTGATTCTTCATGTGGGTCTCCAAATACTGATTCTTCATGTGGGTCTCCAAATACTGATTCTTCGTGTGGGTCTCCAAATACTGATTCTTCATGAAAGATATTATATCAGACCTGCTATATACTGTATATCACATACCTGCTATATAGTGTATATCACAGACCTGCTATATAGTGTATATCACAGACCTGCTATATAGTGTATATCACAGACCTGCTATATAGTGTATATCACAGACCTGCTATATACTGTATATCACAGACCTGCTATATAGTGTATATCACAGACCTGCTATATAGTGTATATCACATACACAGACCTGCTATATAGAGTGTATCACAGACCTGCTATATAGAGTGTATCACAGACCTGCTATATAGTGTATATCACAGACCTGCTATATACTGTATATCACATACACAGACCTGCTATATAGAGTGTATCACAGACCTGCTATATAGTGTATATCACAGACCTGCTATATAGAGTATATCACAGACCTACTATATAGTGTATATCACATACCTGCTATATACTGTATATCACAGACCTGCTATATACTGTATATCACAGACCTGCTATATAGTGTATATCACAGACCTGCTATATAGTGTAGATCACAGACCTGCTATATAGTGTATATCACAGACGTGCTATATAGTGTATATTATTATTGACCTGTTTTGTGGCCTCCACGACTTTGACCAGTTTACGGACCAAATGTCCCCTCAGGCTGGAATAATACTGGTTGATTTTTCCGACAGCGTGTAGCACAACTGGATCGTTAGGGGCAAGATCAACTTTTTGAGGCATTCCATATAGTTCAGCATCAGCAGAGGACAGTAACAAACACAGCAGACACAGCGCCACAAAGATCATTCTATACAATGAAATGACAAAAAAAAGCTCAGCATAATTTAGTTTCGCATTAAAACACAAAATTTCGTCTTTATACAGTAGAAAATCGTATTTAAGTATTGAATAGTAAAATATGACAATTTAAATAGACATTTTATGACGACTTAAAAATATTGCAAAATAATAAAATTAAATTAAATTTCAATAATTTTGAAAAAAGAAAATGAACCGTATGAATATTTAGACGTTAAAAAACAACAACATTTAACAGTCATATTGTTTGCTAGTACCTAAATACAAGTACGGGTCGTACATTGGTTCTATTACCTATACTTTGAAAACATTGTTGAAGTTTCGGAAGAGAAACAACCAAATAATTACAGCTACTCTGATCAACGAGTTAAGTGCTGGATGTAATATCAAACTGTTGTCGTATTATATAAGGGGCAACTAACATGTTATATAACACAAAAGTTATCAATATACTCTAACCCTTCCCCACCCCGTATGACACATCTTAAGAGCCCACCTTACCCCCCCCCCCCTCCAAGTAAATAACTTAACCCCTCCCCTTCCTTGGTCCATTCACCCAGTGAAAATTTCCCCATTGCCAAAACAGACAGATAAAAAACATAAATACAATTTGTATTGCAACAATAAAGTATGATAAACTGTAATATGGAAAATGCATCATAGAAACATATGTTGTTGTATTGTGTATTATTATTGAAATTATATGCATTTTTATCATAATAAATATGAGCATATCTCCAATGAATTAATGTTGTATTGTAATGTACTGTATTCTACCCATATGTGAAGGACCCCTGTGAGGAATCCTTAAGCTTGTCGTCTTTGGTGTATGAGTCGCTGACTTTTTTGGACTCGTATTTATATTTTGTCTCCGCCACAGCGTTTCACATGCGACCAAAACGTACAAGACGTGAAGAAGTAAACTAACAGGCCTTGTGTAACAAACAATACGTATAGCTTTATTTACATGAAGGCACCTGTCCTAAACAGGGTCTGGTGGCTTTCAAAGATAAAACAAAATAACCCAACAAAAGTGAATAGTACGTCCTCTCGATCTCTCTCTCTCATGAGTGTAGGACAAAACTACCCAGCGGACAAAACCCCCACGGACAAAACCCCCACGGACAAAACTCCCCAGCGGACAAAACCCCCCGGACAAAACCACCACGGACAAAACCCCCAGCGGACAAAACCCCCAGCGGACAAAACTCCCCAGCGGGTAAAACCCCCACGGACAAAACTCCCCAGCGGACAAAACTCCCCACGGACAAAACCCCCCAGCGGACAAAACTCCCCAGCGGACAAAACCCCCAGCGGACAAAACCCCCAGAGGACAAAACCCCCAGCGGACAAAACCCCCCAGCGGACAAAACCCCCAGCGGACAAAACCCCCAGCGGACAAAACTCCCCAGTGGACAAAACTCCCCACGGACAAAACCCCCAGCGGACAAAACTCCCCAGCGGACAAAACCCCCAGCGGACAAAACCCCCAGCGGACAAAACCCCCAGCGGACAAAACCCCCAGCGGACAAAACCCCCCAGTGGACAAAACTCCCACGGACAAAGAGAAAACTCCGATCACAGAGCCTCCGATCGTAATGGACATTTGTGACGATACTTTGTTAACCATGATCCGGAGAGAAGATACACCAAGACTGGATTTCACCCGCTATCCTTATCACCCCCAGTCAGTAGAGATAAATATCAAGTTAGTTACAGAAGCTTCCAAAGTGGTGTGCGGTCCAGAAAAACGCAACGGATTCATAAAAGCACGATTGGAATCGAGATCGAAAATGCCAAAACTAAACACCGAAGCCCAACATCATTTGTAGCTATAAAAACATGTTAGACAATTTTCATGTGTTTTCCCTTCAAATATATGGCTCTTTTTACATGTAACGTTTGTATAGACTGTTAAAAAGGTAAACAACAACATGAATATGTTGTATATATAAAATTGGTTTTTTAAAGATTATTGTTTTTTTTATCGAAATATGCCTATACTTTAGGTCAACTGCGGAACTTCAAGATAATCTTTAAATTATCTAATTTTTTGCCACTTTACTAAATGCATGCGTTAGCAAGTTTTTATAGCTATCCAAACAAGATATTCAGAATTTTATTTCACTCCACCCTAGTGTAGGCCTACATGTTTCTCAGAGTGTAGGGCAAAACCCGAAGCGGGCGAAATCCCCAGCGGACATAACCCCCAGCGGACTAAACCCTCAAAATATTAAGATCGAATTTAAGTCAATATTAGTGATACTTCTATATAAATAATTTTGACCATGGTCTAAGGTAAATGCATATCGATATAAGAGATTATGTTTGTCAACATAATAAATCAATAGGCATGTTCCTATGTTGTTTTACTTAAATAAAGAATTGACTTTCGACCACTGTGATTTTTATGCTATTTGTTTTACCTTCGGATATAAAATGTGTGTCTGGCGTGAGAAATAAAAGGTAGAACATAGGTACGGTCAATCTTGAACTTGGACTAAAACTTTTACTTTTGTTTGTTTTACCTGGTAAGTTAAGCTTCCTTTTAATGTTAAGTTAACAAGGAATTGACTTTTGACCTTTGTGGTTCGACGGGCTAATGCAGCTTACTGGGGTATTTTGAAAAAAACAATTCACTTAAAATACGTATTTTTATAGATATTTTCATCCAGGTATTGCATATTACATTTTTTAATAAAAATGATGGTCGAATAATATATTTTTATTATAAAAGTATGGGATAGGTCCGCTGGGTGTTTTGTCCGCTGGGGGTTATGTCCTCTGGGGATTGTGCCCGCTGCGGGTTTTGTCCGTGTGGCTGACTAGGTAAACATGTGTGTGTGCGTGATGATAGAAAGTTTACTGTGAAGTGTGAGTGATGATAGAACATAAATTAAGTGTGAGTGATGATAGAAAGTTTACTACAAAGTGTGAGTGGTGATAGAAAGTTTACTGTGAAGTGTGAGTGATGATAGAAAGTTTACTGTGAAGTGTGAGTGATGATAGAAAGTTTACTGTGAAGTGTGAGTGATGATAGAAAGTTTACTGTGAAGTGTGAGTGATGATAGAAAGTTTACTGTGAAGTGTAAGTGATGATAGAAAGTTTACTGTGAAGTGTGAGTGATGATAGAAAGTTTCCTGTGAAGTGTGAGCGATGATAGAAAGTTTACTGTGAAGTGTGAGTGATGATAGAAAGTTTACTGTGAAGTTTGAGTTTGGATAGAACGTTTACTGTGAAGTGTGATTGATGATAGAAAGTGAAGTGTGAGTGATGATAGAAAGTTAATTGTAAAGTATAAGTGGTGATAGAAAGTTTCTTGTGAAGTATGAGCGATGTTAGAATGTTAACTTCAAAGTGTGAGAAACGATAGAATGTTAACTTCAATGTGTGAGAAACGATAGAATGTTAACTTCAAAGTGTGAGAAACGATAGAATGTTAACTTCAATGTGTGAGAGATGATAGAAGGTTTCCCGTTAAGTTTGAGTTTTGATAGAAAATTAATTGTTATTGTAAAGTGTGAGTGGTGATAGAAAGTTTACAGTATAGTGTGAGCGACGATAGGACGTCATGTGTGAAGGTTCTTCTATCACAGTGTTGTCCAACATTTTCGGTTTCATGGACCACACCGCATACGCATCCGCGCGCGCACACACACACACACACACACACACACACACACACACACATCATATATTTATTGATTGATGCACGGTTCTTGCTTATTAAAACAAAGTCTGAACTGGGTGGGGCCTAAAATGTTTGTAATGACGTAATCGAAAATCATTCCAATCAGAGTAGCCACTAGTTTGTGTGTCGCCCTGATCGAGCATAATCAGTTAACAGCGCTCTTTCGGCGCCCCTTCCTCCCTAGCGACCTGTACAACCCGCAGTACCCTCACTACGCCACTGTTTATAATTAATGTTAGTGCTGTTGCTGTTTCTGCTGTTGCTGTTCCTGCTGTTGTTTTTTGCTATGTTAATGCGTGACGCAAAATGCTAATAGGTTTCTGTGTGGTTTGAAAATAGCCAAATATCGAGAACGACCAGGAATACCATAATGCGAGACAATATGGAAAGTAAACAACTAGTTCTTAACAATTTAATTAATGGAAAGTAAACAACTAGTTCTTGACAATTTAATTAATGGAAAGTAAACAACTAGTTCTCAACAACTAAACTAATGGAAAGTAAACAACTAGTTCTTGACAATTAGACTAATGGAAAGTAAACAACTAGTGCTTGACAATTTAATTAATGGAAAGTAAACAACTAGTTCTTGACAATTAAACTAATGGAAAGTAAACAACTAGTTCTTAACAATTAAACTAATGGAAAGTAGACAACTAGTTCTTGACAATTAAACTAATGGAAAGTAAACAACTAATTCTTGACAATTAAACTAATGGAAAGTAAACAACTAGTTCTTGACAATTAAACTAATGGAAAGTAAACAACTAGTTCTTGACAATTAAACTAATGGAAAGTAAACAACTAGTTCTTGACAATTAGACTAATGGAAAGTAAACAACTAGTTCTTAACAATTAAACTAATGGAAAGTAAACAACTAGTTCTTAACAATTAAACTAATGGAAAGTAAACAACTAGTTCTTAACAACTAAACTAATGGAAAGTAAACAACTAGTTCTTAACAACTAAACTAATGGAAAGTAAACAACTAGTTCTTAACAACTAAACTAATGGAAAGTAACTAACTAGTTCTTAACAATTTAACTAATGGAAAGTAAACAACTAGTTCCTGACAACTAAACTAATGGAAAGTAAACAACTAGTTCTTGACAATTAAACTAATGGAAAGTAAACAACTAGTTCCTAACAATTAAAGTAATGGAAAGTAAACAACTAATTCTTGACAATTAAACTAATGGAAAGTAAACAACTAGTTCCTAACAACTAAACTAATGGAAAGTAAACAACTAGTTCTTAACAATTAAACTAATGGAAAATAAACAACTAGTTCCTAACAACTAAACTAATGGAAAGTAAACAACTAGTTCTTGACAACTAAACTAATGGAAAGTAAACAACTAGTTCTTAACAATTAAACTAATGAAAAGTAAACTTGGTACATTTTTATAGCTTATAGAAAAACCATTGTTTCAGTGGGTAGATATGTGCTAACTATTTTGTTTAAATTGCCTTCTTAAATAGTTACAACAGAAGTGATAGCAAATCACTACCAGCCAAAAAAAAAAAAACAATTAAATTTGTCTACCCTGTCACCTAAAACAATATAAAACAAAAGTACAACAAAATAACTCATTGTATTGTATATGTCACCGTCAGCTCCAGTCTATACACGACACAGTACAACAACAACAACAACAACAACAACAACAACAACAACAACAACAACAACAACAACAACAACAACAACAACAACATCAAAAAGATAAAATTCATTTTAACAAAAAAAAAAAGAACCGTTTGTATTTGCATTTTTTTTTCAAACAAGAAACACTTGCAACTGTAATATTGTAGCAAGAAACATTTGCAACTGTAATATTGTGCAAGAAACATTTGCAACTGTAATATTGTGCAAGAAACATTTGCAACTGTAATATTGTAGCAAGAGATGTTTTGTTTATCGGTGGGCTATTTTGGCAAAGATCCATTATTCAAATCGTGAATTGCCATGTTGTATCTACATGTGGGCCAAATTTGATCATCCTCACTTCATGAGAACATGCCAAACAGGAAAAAAATTAACCGTTCAATATGTCTATATTTTTAAAGGACCCAATATTTATCTCTGCGACCGGGCCTCAAATGATTTAAGTCCGTATCGGCTCACTGCCATCAGGATGTGACGTAGTACCTAGATGACATAGGAGGGAATCAGTCCAGTCATTGGTTCAATTAGAATCGATAGTTATTTCCCTTAGCTTGACCGTTGTGCCGCCAAACTTATGACGTAAAACTGTCCATTTGGTTCTACTCAGAAAATTTACACCAAGCGTGGAATAGAAAACAATAATAAATAATAATAAAATGACTATTTAATTTGTCTGTACATATTTTGTTTGTAACAGCTAAAACACACACATACACACACTCACACACACACACACACACACACACACACACATTCACACGCACATCCCCTATGACCATTTTGCCCTTTACCATAACAGACAAATAAAAGGCGTGAACATCAATGTATTATTTTTGTAATACAACCATAAAGCATAATGCATAGTAATTTGGAAAATACATCATAGAAACATGTGTAGCATTGCGTATTGTTATTGAAATCATATGCATCTTTATGTCTATTGAAACGAGTACATCTCCGATGAATGATTATATTTCGTAAAGTATTGTATTCTATCAAACAGCAGACAGTTGTTACCAACTAATGTAATGGTATATTTAGTTCAATTTATTGTAGTCATCTCCCATGCTTTTAGTCCGAGTCATGGTGATTTATATAAGTAAGATCTACAGACTTATTTTCTGTTTAACTTTATAGTTTATTTTAATGAAACCTTTTTTAGTTTGTTTTTTAAAAAAAAGGTTTTCTCTTATTTTTATTTTTTTCAAAAGATTTTTTTTTTACTATTTTGCGTATTTCTTCACCAGATCTAACCATTGTATTGATTTTGACATAATAATCTGAAGACGATTTTTTCCCCATTAAAATATTTCCTAAAATGTTATTACCTTTGAAATTCTACAAGATGATGATCCGTTTACACGGAAGTCTGGAAATAGGGTATGGTCAAGTTATATCTACACATGTACAATATGTCATCCATCTCACTCAATAACAAGTCCAAGAGGCAAAATATAACACTTCTACATATAATATATAATATATATATAAAGGGGCCCATAATTTACCCTGCAACCAGTCCTCAAATGACCTAAGCCCGTATATACTATCTGCCATAGAATCTTGAAGGCGGTGATCTGCTTGAAGAGATTCAGTCCTGCCATTTGTTCACATAGAGTTACTTCCCTTAGCTAGTTAAACTACCAAACCAATGACGTCAAAGCGTCCAACCATAGATATAATATGGCCAACTTATCTTACTCTCAAAGAATTTACTACAAGAGAAAAATAACAAACTATTAAAAAAATTACAAATGAACAATCAATTTTTCAGTTTAAGTTTTATTTGTAACAGCCATAGATATAACGACTAGATCGCTTATGCTTACTTAATAGAGGCCGAACAAAAGTTAAAATTGCGGACCCTAACTTAAAAAAAAAAGAGAATAGTGCTATTCTGTACAGTTCTTTATTTATTTTTTTTTGTTACCACTAATAATAATGAAAAAATCCCCATTCATTCTATAAGTTTCCGTTTTTAAAATCTACTAATGTATCCAATGGCATTATACTCAACGTTTATTGAAAAAAAAAATTTGAAAATTTTTTCAAGGCAAACAATGCAAAATGTCTTCTGCTATTAATATCGATTACTAAAGATTTCTTTGTGTTTTACGTCATCATAGTTACAAAGAATTTGTAAAAATATCTAGGTTGTACTCATTATATTCGAGCACCGACCACATAACACGTCTACTTAGCCCGTAAACGATCTAGTCTTATATATCTATGGTAACAGTAAAAGCACACACTCTCAAACACACACACACACACACACAGGTGAAGAATCACAGAAACAGAGTTAAAGTATGAAGCCAAAGGTTTCAATAGGTCACGACGTGGCAGACGATAAGAAGTCAGCTGTCATATCAATCGGTTGATTTTTATTTGAGCTGTAAAATAAGTTTTTCATTTTTAATGCACATGACACTTAAAGAAACATCGCAACAAGACAATAATAAATGAATAAATTAACAAAATAATTCATCATAGAAAACAAAGAGAAGTAATTTACTATAAAACTGTAAAAGTAAATTTTGCATTTCAATACAAGTTAACTATTTGTTAAAATTTTGTTTGAATAAATAGCTAAAAAAAAGTAAGCTTGAATTGGCTGAGTCAACAATACAACTTTTAGTGAAATAAATTAGAACTTTCCAGGAAATATATATTTGTTTTACTTAAACGGAACAAACTACAAATGTTCTATTTCTTTATTTCATAAAACACCGATTTGTTTTGTCATATATTATCTTCCCACACTTTTACGAGATTTAAAAAACAGCCTGTGTTGATATACTCATTGTAAAAGTGTAACATCTACTACATAATCGTCTAACGTAGTCGACCGTATGGGCGGTAGACCGTGAGCCGAATTGGACTTGCCCGCGGGGGCTGTATGTGAAACTCAAAATTACCTTCGGACTGCAAAATAGTTATAAATAATCTATGACGTCATTTCCCAATGGTACAATTTCTTTCAGGATGGAAACGCCGTAGCTATAAATAAAAACTCTCTGTGACGTCATTTCTTGATGGTACATTTTTTTAAATTTTCCTACTAATAAAGCCGTATGGTGTTGAACGAGACAACTATGCCTCGAAAAAGAACATTCGATGAAGCCAAATTTGTTGACATTCTAAACACAACAAGCATTTCTTGTTATTTGTCGTGAGTATTTAATACTTCTTCTTCGTTGTGAGTATTTACTATTTCTTTTTCAACTGCACACATTTATAGACATTCACGTGTTGATATTTATTCGCGTGTTGAACGAGACAACTATGCCTCGAAAAAGAACATTCGATGAAGCCGAAATAGCAGAATTTAAATGATATGGAGAAATGTGCGCAAATTATGTAAAGTTGTTACGTTTGTATGATGAACATGATAAAACAAAAGGAAGAACTGTTTGGAAATGAGTTCTTTAAAATAATATTGATGAATTGCGATTTTTAAATGATATGGAGTAGTGTGCGCAAATTATGTAAAGTTGTTATGTTTGTATGATGAACATGATAAAACAAAAGGAAGAACTGTTTGGAAATGAGTTCTTTAAAATAATATTGATGAATTGCGATTTTTAAATGATATGGAGTAGTGTGCGCAAATTATGTAAAGTTGTTATGTTTGTATGATGAACATGATAAAACAAAAGGAAGAACTGTTTGGAAATGAGTTCTTTAAAATAATATTGATGAATTGCGATTTTTAAATGATATGGAGTAGTGTGCGCAAATTATGTAAAGTTGTTAGGTTTGTATGATGAACATGATAAAACAAAAGGAAGAACTGTTTGGAAATGAGTTCTTTAAAATAATATTGATGAATTGCGATTTTTAAATGATATGGAGTAGTGTGCGCAAATTATGTAAAGTTGTTATGTTTGTATGATGAACATGATAAAACAAAAGGAAGAACTGTTTGGAAATGAGTTCTTTAAAATAATATTGATGAATTGCGATTTTTAAATGATATGGAGTAGTGTGCGCAAATTATATAAAGTTGTTATGTTTGTATGATGAACATGATAAAACAAAAGGAAGAACTGTTTGGAAATGAGTTCTTTAAAATAATATTGATGAATTGCGATTTTTAAATGATATGGAGTAGTGTGCGCAAATTATGTAAAGATGTTATGTTTGTATGATGAACATGATAAAACAAAAGGAAGAACTGTTTGGAAATGAGTTCTTTAAAATAATATTGATGAATTGCGATTTTTAAATGATATGGAGTAGTGTGCGCAAATTATGTAAAGTTGTTATGTTTGTATGATGAACATGATAAAACAAAAGGAAGAACTGTTTGGAAATGAGTTCTTTAAAATAATATTGATGAATTGCGATTTTTAAATGATATGGAGTAGTGTGCGCAAATTATGTAAAGATGGGTGTTAGATTCAAAGTTTAATAGTCGGGGGTTGTTTTTGTTAAGCATCTGTAATAAGGATTATTTTCTTTGGGATGAACTATAAAAATATGAATTTTATTTGATGTATTTTAAAGTGTCCCTTAAATGTTTTTTGGCTACAATAATCTGTTCATGTCCTTTGGGGCCACTTCGAGTACATAGACATGTTATTTTTTGCATATAGACTGATTGTTAAGGAACTCAAATATATACCACCATTTTCAACTCCAACTGCGTGCCAAATAGCCGGTCCGGGTACCGGGCGAATGTTTACTAGTTCATAAATGCTAAATTACAGAGTTGTGAGAAAAGAGTCATACCATTTCTTATTGTTTCACTTGGACGCACTGAGGGACCGTCCAAGAATGTGATTTACGGCTATACTGGGTAAATCTAATCTTACAGGATTGAAACTGAAGGAAAAATTGAATGTAATCAGTCATTAAATTAATGTAAAGCAAATATTGAATATAATTAGTTATTAAATTAATGTAAAGCAAACAGTGAATGTATTCAGTCATTAAATTAATGTAAAGCAAACAGTGAATGTAATCAGTCATTAGATTAGTGTAAAGCAAACGGTGAATGTATTCAGTCATTAAATTAATGTAAAGCAAACAGTGAATGTATTCAGTCATTGAATTAATGTAAAGCAAACAGTGAATGTAATCAGTCATTAAATTAATGTAAAGCAAACAGTGAATGTATTCAGTCATTAAATTCATGTAAAGCAAACAGTGAATGTAATCAGTCATTAAATTAATGTAAAACAAACAGTGAATGTATTCAGTCATTAAATTAATGTAAAGCAAACATTGAATGTAATCAGTCATTAAATTAATGTAAAGCAAACAGTGAATGTATTCAGTCATTGAATTAATGTAAAGCAAACATTGAATGTAATCAGTCATTAAATTAATGTAAAGCAAACATTGAATGTAATCAGTCATTAAATTAATGTAAAGCAAACATTGAATGTAATCAGTCATTAAATTAATGTAAAGCAAACATTGAATGTAATCAGTCATTTGATCAAAGTGAAGCAGACATTGAATGTAAGCAGATAATTTTTCGATGGCTCAAACTGAAACAAGCTTTAAATGTTAGCAATTAGCATAAAATGTTAACAATTTGTTGCTCCATAATCTATACAAAAAATAGGGTACACAACAACGTGGTCATATGTAAAAGTAAACATTTTGTTTCATTTTAATTGCTAATATATTAAGTTGTTATTTTTAGTTGGTAGCCAGCTGTCTTTTTATTATCTTTTTTTTAAATAAAAATAATTAGCTTTAACAGACGTAAGATGGCAGACGTAAGATGGCAGACTAGGTTGGAAGACTAGGATGGAAGACTAGGATGGCAGACTAAGATGGTAGACTATGATGGAAGACTAAGATGGCAGACTAAGATGGCAGACTAAGATGACAGACTAAGATGGCAGACTAAGATGGCAGACTAAGATGGCAGACTAAGATGGCAGACTAAGATGGCAGACTAAGATGACAGACTAAGATGGCAGACTAAGATGGCAGACTAGGATGGAAGACTAAGATGACATACTAAGATGGAAGACTTGGATGGAAGACTAAGATGGAAGACTTAGATGGAATACTAAAATGGCAGTTTAAGATGGAAAACTAAGATGGCAGACTAAGATGGCAGAAATAAGATGGTAGACTTAGGATGATATTAGAATTGGGATATAGTCGTAACGGTATCAGAATGTAGAAATCTCAAAGAAAATCACAACACGATATGGTCGATAAACAAGCCGTGACGTCACTGCCAGTCTACAAATATTAATCAAATTCACCTGTAACAATGTAAAACAAACATAACACACAAAGAATACATATAAGAAAGCAGCACATAAGAAAATACTGACCTTATAATTAGCATCTTACAACAACAGTTCCAGTCTATAGATAAGAGCATTATCAATCTAAGAAAAAAATAGTTTACCAGGATTATTTTAAAAATGTACCAGGATTATTTTAAAAATTTACCAGGATTATTTAAAAAATTTACCAGGATTATTTAAAAAATGTACCAGGATTATTTTAACAAATACCAGGATTATTTTAAAAATGTACCAGGATTATTTTAACAAATACCAGGATTATTTAAAAAAATGTACCAGGATTATTTTAACAAATACCAGGATTATTTTAAAAATGTACCAGGATTATTTAAACGAACCAAACACAACAAAACTTCATTCGTTTTAGCTCGTGGGAAATGTTAAACTCGCCGGCGGCGTATTTCGATCTCCTAGCTGTAAGTTTATTAAAACCTCCTGAACCTCACATTGTCACAAAGTCATTTTAGCCTAGGGTGCAATGTTCCCTCTAAGCTGAGCGCGTGAGCGATCGCTCACTCGTATTCAGAGCGTCGCTTATACTACACGTACGATCACTCACTCCGACCGGACGACATCGCTTAAATCGCTCGCAAATTTTGGCCTCAAACAAAAAATGTCGCTCAGAGACAAAATTTCTTGCTCACTTCATACCACACCTTACAGGGAACATTGCAGTAGGGTGTCAAATTTAACTTCCATGTACCCTATGGCAACGATATAATCGTGCCATAACATGAATACACCAGGAGTAGAACATATGTCTCGCTGAATATAACATTCAAGTAACAACAGATATAGCCCAATAGTAAAACATGTCTCGCGAATTGTAAACATTCAAATAACAACAGATATACCCCAAGAGTAAAGCCTATGTCTCGCAAAATGTAAACATTCAAATAACAACAGCTATGCTTTAGAATTTTAATTATTTCACAGAATCAAAAAATCCTGTCTCCATTATCAGTGGAGCCTATAGAACCTGTCTAATTCGCCTGTACATCAGAACATTTCTGGCAGAGGCCTTGCGATATTCGGAGGTTCTCGTAAAAATATTTGTCAAGGACCAGCATGAGATTCGTCCCTGGGGCTAGCGGAGCCAGAGCAGTCCCATAGAATACCTAGTTTTCTTTCTACCATCTACAAATATCTAAATGTCATGTTGGTGTGATGAGTCATAATGTGCCCTACAATACATTTAACCCATTCAAATGGGCCCTCCAAGGTATTACATCAGACCTGCTATATAGTGTATATCACAGACCTGCTATATAGTGTATATCACAGACCTGCTATATAGTGCATATCACAGACCTGCTATATAGTGCATATCACAGACCTGCTATATAGTGCATATCACAGACCTGCTATATAGTGTATATCACAGACCTGCTATATAGTGTATATCACAGACCTGCTATATAGTGTATATCACAGAACTGCTATATGGTGTATATTATTACTGACCTGTTTTGTGGCATCCACGACTCTGACCAGATAAAGAATTGGACGGTTATCATTATAGGTATTGATGCGATCGACAGCGTTAACCACAACTTGGTCATTAGGGCCAAGGTTTACTTTTTGGGGAGGTTCAGCAGCAGCAGACGATATCGCTAAACACAGCAGACACAGCGCCAGAAAGATCATTCTATATAATCAAAGTAGAAAGAAAGCTCAGAATAATTTTAGTTTCGCATTAAAGCACAACGCGTCGTCTATAAACATATTATAAAATGTCATTTAAGTATTGAATAGCAAAATATGAACATTTTGATCAACATTTTTACGACGTCTAAAAAGTTCAGGAAAATATTAAAATTAAATTAAATTTCAATAATTTCAAAATCCCTAAATGAACCGTACAAAAAATTAGATGTTTATAAATAATAAGACAGTAAGCTTGTATGCATACCAATAGCCATCACACGGGTTAGTTTCGTACAATTATTTTATTACCTGAACTTTGAAAACTTGGTCGAAGATTTGAAAGAGAAACAAACAGCTGTTCTGTTCAACGAGTAGATGGCTATGTAACCTCAAACTATGTTGTCGGATTATATAAGGGGCAGGTAACATGTTATTCAACGTGAACATTATCATTATAATTAACCCACACCCCATACATCATGACGTTCTATGGCACATGTTAGGGCCCCTACCCCACTAAGTAAATAACCCCCCCCCCAACCTGCATTCTTTCTCCATTCACCTTGTGCAAATTTCCCCGTTGCCATTACATATAGATAAAGGGAATTAACAGAAATTCAATTTGTATAGCAACAATAAAGCATGGGACATTGTTATATGAGTAAATGTATCGTTGAAACATATGTTGTATTGTGTGTGGTTATAAATAAAAATGAGTATAACTCCACTGAATGAAGTTTTCGCCTTAATGTATTGTTATCTATCATACCAGTGGACCATTGTTAATTAACATCTAATGTATAAATATGAATATTTATATAAATATGATCAATATAATAATTTTATTTTTAATAATTTCAATACAACAAATGATAATTTTGTATATACATTTTAGTTTTTATATAATGAAACTTTTCATTGAGTATTGCAAACTACGACATAAGTGAATTAGTTCACCATTACATGTATTCATGTTTCTGTTAGCTGACAAGGTTAACATGAGTACGTGGGTGATGATAGAAAGTTTACTGCAAAATTTGAGTAATCATAGAAGGTTATTGCAAAGTGATGATAGAAAGTTTACTGCAAAGTGTAAGGGACGATAGAAAGATTAGTGCCAAGTGTAAGAAATGATAGAAAATTTACTGCAACGAGTGAGTGATGAAAAAAAAATGTTTACATCAATGTGTGAGTGATGAAATAAGGTTTACAGCAAAATGTGAGTGATGAAAGAAGGTTTACTGCAAACTGTGAGTGATGAAAGAAGGTTTACTGCAAACTGTGAGTGATGAAAGAAGGTTTACTGCAAGCTGTGAGTGATGAAATAAGGTTTACTGCAAACTGTGAGTGATGAAAGAAGGTTTACTGCAAGCTGTGAGTGATGAAAGAAGGTTTACTGCAAGCTGTGAGTGATGAAAGAAGGTTTACTGCAAACTGTGAGTGATGAAAGAAGGTTTACTGCAAGCTGTGAGTGATTAAACTAGCTTAAATGTGAAGATTGAGTGATTATAGAAGGTTTAGTCCAAAGGGCGAGTAATTATAGATGGTGTCATAGTGTAGTTGTATGTGTGTGTGTGTGCGTGTGTGTGTGTGTGTGTGTGTGTGTGTTGAGGTCGAGCTATCGGTCATGAGGTCAGATTCTGGTTATTTCTAGTCTCATTGAATTGTATTAATAGAAATAATGATGGGCTATTTGTTCTAATGTAACTGTTTGTGGAAGGTTTTATTTGTTATGAAAGTAAGATAAGGTAATAGAGAGAGAGAGAGAGAGAGAGAGAGAGAGAGAGAGAGGAAGAGAGAGAGAGAGAGAGAGAGGGAGAGAGAGAGAGAGAGGGAGAGAGAGAGAGAGGCATGGAGATGGTTATAGAAGTATAGTACTTGTAGAATGAGAAGTGATATTGTTTTTACGATAAGAGAGATTAGTTTCGATGTATGTGATAACTCATTTCTATATAATTGGATTGTTATTTGTATAAAATTTGTACTCTTGTATATCGGATTAACAACTTAAATAATTACATTATAATATTTCCGTTTGTGTTATTCGTTACATGGTATATGATAAAACATGTTATGAGCTATGAAGCACCACAATCGTCCTTCTTTATTATAAAGTATTCGTTACACAAGGCTTCCTGTAAAGTGTGAATTATGATTCAAGGTTTTTAACATGAGTTAGTGAATGATGATAGAATGTTTACTGTAAAGTGTGAGTGATGATAGATGGTTTAGTGGGAAGTGTGAGTGATGATAGATGGTTTACTGTGAAGTGTGAGTGATGATAGATGGTTTAGTGTGAAGTGTGAGTGATGATAGATGGTTTAGTGTGAAGTGTGAGTGATGTTATATGGTTTAGTGCAAAGTGTGAGTGATGATAGATGGTTTAGTGTGAAGTGTGAGTGAAGATAGATGGTTTAGTGTGAAGTGTGAGTGATGATAGATGGTTTACTGTGAAGTGTGAGTGATGATAGATGGTTTACTGTGAAGTGTGAGTGATGATAGTTGGTTTACTGTGAAGTGTGAGTGATGTTGATGGTTTAGTGTGAAGTGTGAGTGATGATAGATGGTTTAGTGTGAAGTGTGAGTGATGATAGATGGTTTAGTGTAAAGTGTGAGTGATGATAGATGGTTTAGTATGAAATGTAAGTGATGATAGATGGTTTACTGTGAAGTGTGAGTGATGTTGATGGTTTAGTGTGAAGTGAGTGATGATAGATGGTTTACTGTGAAGTGTGAATGATGATAGATGGTTTAGTGTGAAGTGTGAGTGATGATAGACGGTTTAGTATGAATTGTGAGTGTTGATAGATGGTTTACTGTGAAGTGTGAGTGATGTTGATGGTTTAGTGTGAAGTGTGAGTGATGATAGATGATTTACTGTGAAGTGTGAGTGATGATAGATGGTTTAGTGTGAAGTGTGAGTGATGATAGATGGTTTAAAGTGAAGTGTGAGTGATGATAGATGGTTTAAAGTGAAGTGTGAGTGATGATAGATGGTTTAGTGTGAAGTGTAAGTGATGATAGATGGTTTACTGTGAAGTGTGAGTTGTGATAGAAGGTTTTGTGTGAAGTGGGAGTGATGATAGATGGTTTAAAGTGAAGTGTGAGTTGTGATAGATGGTTTAGTGCAAAGTGCGAGTGATGATAGATGGTTTAGTGTGAAGTGTGAGTGAAGATAGATGGTTTAGTGTGAAGTGTGAGTGATGATAGATGGTTTAGTGTGAAGTGTGAGTGATGATAGATGGTTTAGTGTGAAGTGTGAGTGATGATAGATGGTTTACTGTGAAGTGTGAGTGATGATAGATGGTTTACTGTGAAGTGTGAGTGATGATAGTTGGTTTACTGTGAAGTGTGAGTGATGTTGATGGTTTAGTGTGAAGTGTGAGTGATGATAGATGGTTTAGTGTGAAGTGTGAGTGATGATAGATGGTTTAGTGTAAAGTGTGAGTGATGATAGATGGTTTAGTATGAAATGTGAGTGATGATAGATGGTTTACTGTGAAGTGTGAGTGATGTTGATGGTTTAGTGTGAAGTGAGTGATGATAGATGGTTTACTGTGAAGTGTGAATGATGATAGATGGTTTAGTGTGAAGTGTGAGTGATGATAGACGGTTTAGTATGAATTGTGAGTGTTGATAGATTGTTTACTGTGAAGTGTGAGTGATGTTGATGGTTTAGTGTGAAGTGTGAGTGATGATAGATGATTTACTGTGAAGTGTGAGTGATGATAGATGGTTTAGTGTGAAGTGTGAGTGATGATAGATGGTTTAAAGTGAAGTGTGAGTGATGATAGATGGTTTAAAGTGAAGTGTGAGTGATGATAGATGGTTTAGTGTGAAGTGTGAGTCATGATAGATGGTTTTCTGCGAAGATCGCTTTAGCCCACACATATACGCACGTACACAAACACAATCTATTTAGTGATTGAGTGATTGGTGCAATCTAAATAAAACACGTCAGAGAGTTTGGGTCACGAGATGGTCTAAATCGGTCGCCAACTGGACTGAACTGGTTGGCCCATAATGTTCGTTATTACTTGTTCCAGAATATACAAAAGCAGTGACACAGCTAGCTCTTTAACGCCATGTGAGTGTTAAATTTACGGCGCCCTACTTACTATCTGTAAAGTGGCCCCAAACCTTTAGCTGAGCACTTTTTATGCCACTTATTAGTTCAGCGCTCTTTGCTGCCGCACCACCTGCAGTACCCTTCCTAGCCCACTTCATATAACTAATTGTAGTAGTTTTACAGGTTTTACAGGTGTTACACGTGTTACAGGTGTAACATATGCTATAGGTGTTACAGGTGTTACATATGTTACAGGTGTTACATGTGATACAGGTGATACAGGTTTTACAGGTGTTGCATGTGTTACATATGTTACAGGTGTTACATGTGTTACATGTTTAACATGTGTTACAGGTGCTACATATGTTGCATATGTTGAAGGTGTTACAGATGTTACCGATGTTACAGGTGTTACATGTGTTACAGGTGTTACAGGTATTACATATGTTACAGGTGTTATAGGTGTTACAGGTGTTACATTTGTTACAGGTGTTACATGTGTCACAGGTGTTACATGTATTACAGGTGCTACATTTGCTACAGATGTTACATGTGTTACATGTGCTACAGGTGTTACATGTGTGTTTGACATTTTTGTGGTATACATGTGGGTAGTGGCCTGAAAATAGCAAAACATTTGAGATCCACTGTAGATACCGTGATGCGGGTATCAATGACGTCATACGTGCACATAAGCAGTGACGTAACTATGGTTGGTGTCATCCGGTGCGGAAAGCTCAGGGTGTCACCTCCCCCCCCCCTTCAAGACTTCCACCATGAGCAATGGTACGTATTTTAATTTTCCAGCTCTAGACCTGCGAGAATTGGGCTTAGATACATAAGCGATAAAACGAGAGTATTACTGATTGTATTTCAGAAGGATAAATATAGCCCTCTGTTGTTCGCAGTGAACAACGCAAGAAGTCGTACCATTGTCCATCTTCCGAGCACATGGTCGCCTTTTGTCTTCGCTCCACTGACCACGTTTCTTCTTTACCCTTGTTGGGGTGGGGTATAAAGGGGACATAAGATGGTGGTAGCCGTGGTATGTAGGGGACATAAGTTGGTGGTAGCCGTGGTCTGTAGGGGACATAAGTTGGTGGTAGCCGTGGTATGAAAGGGGACATAAGATGGTGGTAGCCGTGGTATGAAAGGGGACATAAGATGGTGGTAGACGTTGTATGAAAGGGGACATAAGATGGTGGTAGCCGTGGTATGAAAGGGGACATAAGATGGTGGTAGACGTGGTATGAAAGGGGACATAAGATGGTGGTAGACGTTGTATGAAAAAGAACTGTGATCTCAAAACAACGCAACTCGGAAGAAAAAAAAAACATCCGAAAAAAAAGTTGTCTGCCCTTGTTTTGTAGAACACGTCACCGTTGATTCCAGCCTATATGTAACATTAGCAGATTAAGATAAACATATGATGTTCATGAATTGTCATAATTTTATCTCACACAGTTTTTTTTTCAAACTTAATATTTTTTAAATCAGAACTTTATGTCCAGTACTAATCTAATAGCGAGAGGTTAATTTTTTTTTTATCATTACACCCCATGTCAAAGATCCAATTATCTCCCTTAACACCAGAGGGCCATTGGGAACGTCAGATCAATGCCGCAGAAACATGTTGTAATAGAATGATAATAATAATGAACCAACGTAAAACTGTAACTAGCCTGTATGCATGTATGCCATAGTCTTACCAGGAGTAATGTTCGTACATTTATTCTATTATCTGTACTTTGAAAACTTGATTTGAAAGAGAAACAACCAATAAATTCCGTCCAACGAGTTGATTACTTTGTAATATCAAAACAAATCATTTGTTTTATACAGGAAGCAGTCACATGTCACGTGGTATAGGACGCAAATAATCAATCAAAACAATTTACCGTTGGCCACTGTAACATTCTAGAACAACCCAGCCCTTCCCTGAATATACAGCTAGAACAACCCAGCCTTTCATCTAAGTATACAATTATAACAACCCAGCCCTTCCCCTATGTATTCAACTAGAACCCAGCCCTTCCCCTATGTATTCAACTAGAACCCAGCCCTTCCCCTATGTATTCAACTAGAACCCAGCCCTTCCCCTATGTAATCAACTAGAACAACCCAGACATTTCCCCATTACCATAACAGATAAATAAATGCGTGAACATAAATGCAATATTTTTGTAATGCAACAGTAAAGCATTATACATTGTAATATGGAAAATACATCCTAGAAACATTTGTTGTATTGTGTATTGTTATTGAAATCATATCCATTTTTATTGCTATTGAAATGAGTACATCTCCGATGAATGATTTTACGTCCTAAAGTATTGTATTCTATAAATACAGCAGACAGTCGTTATCAACTAATGTAATGGTATATTTAGTTCAATTTATTCTAATGCCCGTAATTTGAGTCAGTGTAGTGGTGATTTATATAAGTATGACTTATTTTCTGTTTAACTGCTTTACTCGTAATTCTAGAAATAGTGTATGGTCAAGTTATATCTACGCATGAACAATATTTCATTCATCTCACTCAATGACAAGACCAAGAGTAAAAATATAACACTTATATATACATATATATATATATATATATATATATATATATATATATATATATAGAGAGAGAGAGAGAGAGAGAGAGAGAGAGAGAGAGAGCCCTTTGTCAACATCGGGAATCGGAACTCGCACAGTGGCTCCCAAAGGCGCAGGAGGAAATTTTTTGTCCGAATCCTAAGTAAGAGCATTGGCTCGTACTTTAGATAATTCATCGTAGAACCGTCGTTGCATGTCGACATGGCGTGATTCCTGTCCTAGCACTACATTCTCTTCCAACATGTTTACTCAGTAATCGACACTAGAACTATTCTTGTAACTCCCGTCGCTAACTAATGTCCGAATACAGTCGTATTTATACTTCTAACGTCCCCACCTATATAAATATATGTAACCGGCAAAGTGTGATATCCGGCATTCTATAAAATGCCTAGGCAATGTATCGAATGCCTGAATTTTTCAGGCAAAGTATGAAATAAATTGCTATTTCATACATTGCCTAGGCATTCTATAAAATGCCGAGTTCCCGTTTGGCAAAGTATGTAATTGGCCTTGTTAGGAACTAGATTAGATTTAGAGACAGGCAATCCCCTTCGACGTTGTAAGATAAGAAGATATATCAGAAGTAGGAGTAATGAGAGGCGCCGAGAGCCAACTAGGACCCCAGGGCAGAACATCATTGCGGGCCACTATTTAAACAATGAGTCGTGAAAAAATTGACATGGTCGGGGCGGTCGGGCCCCCTTACAGATGCGGGCCCCCGGAAATGACCCCCACCCCCTCTCGGCGTGCCTGAGAGTAATGCAAATAATGGTTGACAAGGTGACAGACGACTTAGGACAAGGTGGTCAGAAAACAATAGAGTAGTAAACAGCAAAGGTGTGACGACTCTAGAATTAGACCGGGAGGCGACAACGAACAGTTTAGGAGAGACAACAATGACGATCAGGGGGCGCTACTTAGGTGAGAACTATTCTGAAGGAGACTGTGACGTAATTAGGGAAATTAAGGTGGGGACGTTAGAAGTATAAATACGACTGTATTCGGACAATAGTAAGCGGGAGTTAGGAGAATAGTTCTAGTGTCGATTACTGAGTAAACATGTTGGAAGAGAATGTAGTGCTAGGACAGGAATCGCGCCATGTCGACATGCAACGACGGTTCTTCGATGAATTATCTAAAGTAAGAGCCAATGCTCTTACTTAGGATTCGGACAAAAAATTTCCTCCTGCGCCTTTGGGAGCCACTGTGCGAGTTCCAATTCCCGAAGTTGACAAAGGGCGGGGAGACTCACGAAATCTGTTGGCAGTTGTTATGAGCATGACAGGAGATGGCTTTTACCACCTTGGAACTGCACATGGAATCTTGAAGCAACTATATGCCAGATCAGAATTCACCGTATGTCCAAAAGATTTAATAAAAGCGGAAGACATTCCTGACCTTGAAATAGCTCTCCGATCGGCTGCTACGTCTCAGTCTACAGGAAGCGGCCAAGGATTCGTCACATGTATATGAAAGACAAAATGCCAAACTATGAGGTGTCTTTGTGTAAAAAAGAAAATTAAATGCAAACCAAAATGCCATTCTAGTCTTCCCTGCTGCAACAAGTAGCTCATTCCAGTTGTGTTCTGCTTGTTTTCACCAAAAACATCTTTTTATTATTTATCAATTCTTCACTAATTCGTGAAATATGAACATGACAGATCAAAGTACCAAAATATGAAATGTTTTGTGTAAAAGAAGAAAATTAACTACAGTACAAGTCAAAGTGTGAATCAAGTCTTACCTGCTGAAGCAAATACTTCAATCTCAGCTCTCCTGTCCTTGTTTTTTTTTTCCGGTATGAACATCATATGCTTTATTTTGCATTCATTCCATATTTAAATACGTTTTTATCAATAAAGGCTTTTGTTGTTCTTTTCTGATACTTTGCCCAAACGACACTAGTCATTTTATACAATGCCTAGGCATTGTATAGAATGCCTAGGAAAAGTATGCACAATTTAAAAACATTTATACTTTGCCAAAACGACACTAGTCATTCTATACAATGCCTAGGCATTGTATAGAATGCCTAGGAAAAGTATGAACAATTTAAAAATTTTATACTTTGCCTAAAACCACCAGGCATTCTATACATTGCCTAGGCATTCTATAGAATGCCGGCATTTCACACTTTGCCGGTAACATATATATATATAGAGAGAGAGAGAGAGAGAGACCCAATATTTTCCCCTGCAACCAATTCTCAAATGATCTGCATAAAGAGAATCAGTCGTCCCATCGGTTCATTTAGGGTTACTTCCCTTAGCTAGTTGTGCTGCCAAACCAATGACGTCAATGTGTCCAATCATGGATATAATATGGCCGACTTATCATACTCTCAAAGAATTTACGACAAGCGAAAAAAAAAAACAATAAAAAAAAATACAAATGAACAATCAATTTTTCTGTTTAAGTTTTATTTGTAACAGTAAAAGCACACACTCTCAAACACACACACACACACACACACACACACACAGGTGAAGAATCACAGAAACAGAGTTAAAGTACGAAGCCAAATATTTCAAGAGGCCATGACCTTGGCAGACGATAAGAAGTCAGCTGTCATTTCAATCGTCTGATTTTCATTTGAGCTGTAAAATAAGTTTTTCATTTTTAATGCACATGACACTTAAAGAAACATCGCAACAAGAATAAATAAATAAACAAAATAATTCATCATAGAAAACAAAGAGAATTAGTTCATTATAAGACTGTTAAAGTAAATTTTGCATTCCAGTACAAGTAGATTATTTTTTTTTAATTTGTTTGAATTGAGATTATTTATTTATTTTTTGCTTAACAAGTAATGTAAACACATACTTAATTATGATTATTGTAATCACCCACACTTCTAATCTTAGCAATGGCAATGTATATAGATATTTGTATAATACAATAAACTTTTTACTTTACAGTTTAGAAAAAGTTAATCTTAAGCTTTATTATTTCCAGCTTTTCTCCACATGTTCTAGCATTGTATATAATTTGACATGACAATATCAGGCACATATTTTTCCAACTGCATTCTATACTTTAATGTTATTAACTTTGTCATTGAACAAGATTTTAATTCATGGATTTAAAACTTTTATTATCGAAGGATATACATATGTTTTTTTACTTCAACGGAACAAACTACAAATGTTCTATTTCTTTATTTCATAAAACATCGATTTGTTTCGTCATATCTTATCTCCGAACACTTATAAGAAATTTTTTAAAAGCCATTATAAATTGTGTTGAGGTACTAATTAGTCAAGTGTAACATTTATAGTTGTTAAATTACAAACAGTTTTGACAAAAGAGTCATACCATTTGTTATTGTTTCACTGGGACGCAGTCTGGCTTCGACAGTGTAATAGTGTCTTCCTGGCGGACAACTTTAACCTTACAGGACTCAAGCTGAAGCAAACATTGAATGTAATCACTCATTAGAGTTAAACATTGAATGTAATCAGTCATTAGATTAATGTGAGTTAAACATTGAATGTAATCAGTCATTAGAATAATGTGAGTTAAACATTGAATGTAATCAGTCATTAGATTAATGTGAGTTAAACATTGAATGTAATCAGTCACTAGATTAATGTGAGTTAAACATTGAATGTAATCAGTCATTAGATTAATGTGAGTTAAACATTGAATGTAATCAGTCATTAGATTAATGTGAGTTAAACATTGAATGTAATCAGTCATTAGATTAATGTGAGTTAAACATTGAATGTAATCAGTCATTAGATTAATGTGAGTTAAACATTGAATGTAATCACTCATTAGATTAATGTGAGTTAAACATTGAATGTAATCACTCATTAGATTAATGTGAGTTTAACATTGAATGTAATCAGTCACTAGATTAATGTGAGTTAAACATTGAGTGTATTAACTCATTAGATTAATGTGAGTTAAACATTGAATGTAATCAGTCATTAGATTAATGTGAGTTAAACATTGAATGCAATCAGTCATTAGATTAATGTGAGTTAAACATTGAATGTAATCACTCATTAGATTAATGTGAGTTAAACATTGAATGTAATCACTCATTAGATTAATGTGAGTTAAACATTGAATGTAATCAGCCACTAGATTAATGTGAGTTAAACATTGAATGTAATCAGTCATTAGATTAATGTGAGTTAAACATTGAATGTAATCAGTCACTAGAATAATGTGAGTTAAACATTGAATGTAATCACTCATTAGATTAATGTGAGTTAAACATTGAGTGTATTAACTCATTAGATTAATGTGAGTTAAACATTGAATGTAATCACTCATTAGATTAATGTGAGTTAAACATTGAATGTAATCACTCATTAGATTAATGTGAGTTAAACATTGAATGTAATCAGTCATTAGATTAATGTGTAGCTAACATTGAATGTAAGCAGATAATTTTTGACTGTTCAAATTAAAACAAGCCTTGAATGCTAGCAATTAGCACAAAAATGTTAATAATTACTTGCTCCAAAATCTACCCAATAAATAGGGCACACAACAACGTGGTCAAATGTAAAAGTAATTACCTTGTTTCATTTTATCTGTTAACAGATAAAAGTTTTTTTTTTTCAATATGTAGCTGTCTAGTAGCAATCTTTTTTTTCTGTTTGTATTTTCTTAACAAATATAAATAAATAGGCATAACAGACCTAAGATGGCAGACGTAAAATAGCAGACGTAAGATGTTTTACGTTGATGCGAAACGATCGTGTGCAGTACAGAGAAAGCAGTGCTAACAGAGTTATGGGCCCGTCAGTCAATGGAGGCAGCGACTGGGAGGTAACCCGGGGCACGGCTATATATTGACAGATATCGATACTTATATATTGACAGATATCGATACTTATATATTGACAGATATCGATACATATATATTGACAGATATCGATACTTATATATTGACAGATATCGATACTTATATATTGACAGATATCGATACTTATATATTGACATATATCGATACTTATATATTGACAGATATCGATACTTATATAAATCTACTTCACCCCATTCTTATCTCATTCCCCCCCCCCCCCAAAACGAAAAAAAAAATTAGAAAGTTATGACTTTTGTACAACGTCTATACATTGTAATTCCAGTCATACACTCCTGCCTTGATACGAGTACAAGAAATAGATCATCCACCGCATAGACTTCAAGCACTAACGCAGTTATCGCTATTTACATTTTTGGCGGGAAACTTCCCATGCTAAAAGATGATATGATGTGTCAAAAAATGGACTATGCTGTGGTTCAAAAACAAGAACATATCAGACACCCGTAGAGAAGACACATCAGGAACATATCAGCCACCCGTAGAGAAGACACAACAGGAACATATCCAGACACACGTAGAGAAGACACATCAGGAACATATCCAGACACACGTAGAAAAGAGACGACAGGAACAGATTAGACACCCGTAGAGAAGACACAACAGGAACATATCAGACACACGTAGAGAAGACAGAACAGTAACATATCAGACACACGTAGAGAAGACAGAACAGTAACATATCAGACACACGTAGAGAAGACACAACAGGAACATATCAGACACACGTAGAGAAGACACAACAGGAACATATCAGACACACGTAGAGAAGACAGAACAGTAACATATCAGACACACGTAGAAAAGACACAAAAGGAACATATCAGACACACGTAGAGAAGACACAACAGGAACATATCCAGACACACGTAGAGAAGAGACAACAGGAACGTATCAGACACATGTGTCGTTGAGTGCCTAACTTAGAGCAATAGTCGTAACGATAATAGAATGTACAAATAGAATGTACAAATAGAATGTAAAAATAGAATGTACAAATATAATGTACAAATAGAATGTACAAATAGAATGTACAAATAGAATGTACAAATAGAATGTACAAATAGAATGTACAAATAGAATGAACAAATAGAATGTACAAATAGAATGTACAAATAGAATGTACAAATAGAATGTACAAATAGCGAAGACAAATAGAACATACTATGGTTGATGTACGAGTCATGACGTCACTGCCAAACATATAACATATGCAAAAAAAAAAAACACATATATAAAAAAGCAGCACATAAGTAAGTAGACAAACTGACCTTATTTTTAGCATACGTCACCAGTAGTTCCAGTCTATAGGTGACACCAGAATCAACCTAAACTTGCATAAAACATTTACCAGAATTATTTAAAAAACAAAAAAAAAAAATAAACAAAAAAACATCACTTGGGGAAAATGTTAACAAATGTTAACAAACTCGCCAGCGGCCAGATTTTTGAGCTCCTAGCGGTAAGTATATTAAAACTTGGTCCTTTCTGAACCCCCAATTGTCACAATGTCATTTCAGCCTAGAGGGGCAAAGTGCCCTTCCATGTAGCGTATAGCAACAGTGTGAACGTGAATACCCCAGGAGTAAAACATATGTCTCGCTGAATGTAAACATCACGATAACAAAATGAATACCTCAGTATTTTTTTTTTTAATTTTAGAACAACGAAAACAAAAAAAAAAAATTCTTGCTCCGTTCTCAGTGTAGCCAAAAGTACATGTCTAACTCGCCTTAAGAACATTTCTGACAGATGCCCTTGAGATATTTGGAGGTTCTCTTACAAGTATTTGACGTGGCCCAGCATATGATTCGGCCCTGGGGCTAGGGAAGCCAGGGTGGTCCCATAGAATACCTAGTTTTCTTTCTACCATCTAATTATATCTATAATCTAAATGTCGAGCTGGTTTGATGGGCCACATTGAGCTTTGACTAAATCAGAACATCTTAGCTTTAACCATATCATTTGTTTCGTTTTTTTTTTTTAGTTTTTGATTTTTAATCATATTTACAAACATTTGGTCTACACTGGGGCCCCCAAAGTCGGTTCAATTATAAGGTCCCCAAAAAGACATGCTATATAGTGTACATCACAGACCTGTATAGTGTACATCACAGACCTGCTATATAGTGTACATCTCAGACCTGCTATATAGTGTACATCATATACCTGTTGTATATTGTACATCACAGACCTGCTATATATTGTACATCACAGTCCTGCTATATAGTGTATATCACATACCTAATATATAGTGTATGTCATTATTTACCTCTTTTGTGGCATCCACGACTCTAACCAGTTCACGAACCAAAATGTCCCCGTGATTGGAGTAAAACGTGTTGATGCGTTTGACAGCTCGAAACACAACTGGATCGTCAGGACCAAGCACAATTTTTTGGGGCTGTTCAGCAGCAGCAGACGACAGTGCTATACACAGCAGACATAGCGCCAGAAAGATCATTCTATATAATCAAATGACAAAAAAAAAAGTGCTCAGTATATTTTTAGTTTCGCATTAAAGGACAATTCATCGTCTTTATATATATTATAAAATCGCATTTAAGTATTAAATATGAATATTTGGATCCACATTTTTAGGTCGGCTAAAAAGTTCAGGAAAAAAAATAAAATTAAATTTCAATAATTTTTAAATTCAAAATGATTGGTATAAAAATTTAGATTTGTAAAAATACAATAAACAATAAACTTGTATGCATGCAAATAGCCTAAACACGAGTCAGTTTCGTACATCTGTTCCATTACCTGAACTTTGAAAACTTGGTCGAAGATTTGAATGAGAAACAACTAATAGATACAGCTATTCTGATCAGCGAGTTGATTACTATGTAATCTGAAACTATATAGTCGCATTATATAAGGTGCAGCTAACATGTTATGTAACGCGAACATTTTCATTATAATTCACCCCCACCCTAGTCCTCATGACATTATTCTATGATACAATTAAGAACCCCTACCCCACTAAGTAAATAACTTAACCCCTCCCGCCAGCCTCTCCTTTCTCCATTCACCCGGTGAAAATTTCCCCATGACCATAACAGATAGATAAAGGGAATCAACATAAATACAGTCTGTATAGCAACAATAAAGCATGATACATTGGGATATGATAAATGCATCATTGAAACATAAGCTGTTGCATTTTGTGAGGGTATTGTAATTACCAGCATTTTTATCATAATAAAAATAAGTTTAATTCTATTAAATGAAGTTTTCGCCGTATTGTATTGTTGTCTATCATTATAATGGACAATTGTTACTTAACATCTAATGTATAAATATGAATATGTATAGATATCTGATCAAGAGAATTTTTTTCCCTTTTTAAAAATCGTAATTAATTGAATGATAATTTTTTTATATACATTTTAGTTTTAAAATATTAAAACTTAACATTGTTTCACACAGCTGACAAGGTTAACATGAGTGCGTGAGTGGTGGTAGAAAGCGTATTGCCAAATGTGAGTGATGGTAGAAAGTGTATCGCCAAATGTGAGTGATGGTAGAAAGTGTATTGCCAAATGTGATGATGGTAGAAAGCGTATTGCCAAATGTGAGTGTTGGTAGAAAGTGTAATGACAAATTTTTTGTACAAAGTGTGAGTGATGGAAGAAAGTTTCGTGTGAAAAATTAGTAATGACAAAAGGTTTTCTGCAATGTGTGAGTGATGATAGAAAATTTACTGTGAAGTTTGAGTGATGATAACCCTAGTGTGTAGTGTGTTTATAAAAAGTTTAGTCCGATGTGTGATTGGTCATACAATGTTTTTTTTTTTTGCGAATTTTGATGATAGAAGGTTTACTGCAAAGTGTGAGTGATGATAGATGGTTTAGTACGAAGTTTGATGATAGAAGGTTTGCTGTAAAGTGTGAGTGATGATAGATGGTTTAGTGCGAAGTGTGAGTGATGATAGATGGTTTAGTGCGAAGTGTGAGTGGGGATAGATGGTTTAGTGCGAATTGTGAGTGATGATAGATGGTTTAGTGCGAAGTGTGAGTGAGGATAGATGGTTTAGTGCGAAGTTTGATGATAGATGGTTTAGTGCAAAGTGTGAGTGATGATAGATGGTTTAGTGCGAAGTGTGAGTGAGGATAGATGGTTTAGTGCGAAGTTTGATGATAGATGGTTTAGTGCGAAATGTGAGTGATGATAGATGGTTTAGTGCGAAGTTTGATGATAGATGGTTTAGTGCAAAGTGTGAGTGATGATAGATGGTTAAGTGCGAAGTGTGAGGATAGATGGTTTAGTGCGAAGTTTGATCATCTAAGGATGACCAAATGGTCTTATTTAAGAATGACCATGTGGTCTTATTTGAGACTGACCGAGTGGTTATATTTAAGAATGATCAAGTGGTCTTATTTAAGAATTACCAAGTGGTCTCATCTAAGAATGACCAAGTGGTCTTATTTAAGAATGACCAAGTGGTCTTATTTAAGAATGACCATGTGGTCTTATTTTAGACTGACCAAGTGGTTATATTCAAGAATGATCAAGTGCTCTTATTTAAGAATTACTAAGTGGTCTCATCTAAGAATGACCAAGTGGTTATATTTAAGAATGACCAAGTAGTCTTATTTAAGAATGACCAATTGGTCTTTTTTAAGAATTACCAAGTGGTTATATTTAAGAATGACCAAGTGGTTCTATTTAAGAATGACCATGTGGTCTTATTTAAGAATGACCAAGTGGTCTCATCTAAGAATGACCAAGTGGTCTAATTTAAGAATGACCAAGGGGTATTATCTAGGAATGACCAAGAGGTCTCATCTAAGAATGACCAAGTGGTTTTATCTAAGTAAACGTACTACAAGCGAGAAATTTAAAACAATGGAAACATATACCAAATAAATATTTACTTTTTCAGTTCATATTTTATTAGTAACAACATAAACACACACACACACGCGCGCACACACACACACACAAACAGGTGAAGAAGCAAACACTAAGAACGTCACCTGTGATATCAATCTGTTTTTGAGCTGTAAGAGAAAATATAATTTTATCATGCACAGAACACGTCAACAAGCATTGCAACAAGTCAGTAATAAATGACAGAAGAAAAAAAATCAGCACAGAGAAAAAAGATAAGAATTTCTATAATAGATTGTGACAGAAAAGTCCTGCGTTAAATTGTAAGTAAAGAATTAATACAACAGTATTCCAGTTTACTATACAGTCCTGAAAAAAATCGGATCTGCCCGAAACCAAAAAATAACCTAGCCTACCGATCAGGCCTAAGGGGATATAACTCTATGCAAAAGGTTTTGCAGGGTACAGCTAGTAGTGTAAATATTACTAATTTATCAAGCGTAAAATTTACATTGTGTCTTATTACACACAGGGTTGTGACAAAAGAATCATACCAAGTCTTATTACACACAGGGTTGTGACAAAAGAATCCTACCAAGTCTTATTGTTCCACTGGGAAGCAGTCAAGAATTATGCCAGTAACATTCAGTGGAGCTGGGTACCACGGCTGGAGGTAAACTTTAATCTTACATGACTCAAACTAAATTAGCTATCTTTAGTTCAAACTGAAACAAACATTGAATGTAATCAATTAGCTATCTTTAGTTCAAACTGAAACAAATATTGAATGTAATCAATTAGCTATCTTTAGTTCAAACTGAAACAAACATTGAATGTAATCAATTAGCTATCTTTAGTTCAAACTGAAACAAATATTGAATATAATCAATTAGCTATCTTTAGTTTAAACTGAAACAAATATTGAATGTAATCAATTAGCTATCTTTAGTTCAAACTGAAACAAATATTGAATGTAATCAATTAGCTGTCTTTAGTTCAAACTGAAACAAACATTGAATGTAATCAATTAGCTATCTTTAGTTCAAACTGAAACAAACATTGAATGTAATCAATTAGCTATTTTCAGTTCAATCTGAAGGAAGTATTGAATGTAAGCAATACGTTTATTTTTCTTTTAGTTCAAACTGAATAAAGAAAATATCTAGTGAAAAAAGATGGGTTTATAAAATGGAGTCTCATGCTAGTGATGAAATTTTTACATTTTTGTAATGTTTGAATGTTTCAAGTATTGTGGGTTTACATAATTGTCACAGCTGACAAGGTTAAATTTGTAAAGAATGATATGAGGTTTACAGCGAAGTGTGAGTGATGATGGGATGTTTACTGCTAAATGTGAGTAATGATGGAATGTTAACTGCTAAATGTGAGTGATGATGGGATGTTTACTGCTAAATGTGAGTGATGATGGGATGTTTACTGCTAAATGTGAGTGATGATGGGATGTTTACTGCTAAATGTGAGTGATGATGGGATGTTTACTGCTAAATGTGAGTGATGATAGGAGGTTGATTGCGAATTGTAAGTGAGGATAGAAGATTTATTGTTCCTTGCGAAGTCGATCAATGTCCAACTACAACCCGTAGGTGCGAACAAATGCTCACTAGAGAATGTGTGTGCCAAGATCAGGCACATTGAACGAACTCAGTGGTTCTGGAGTTGATAAGAATGGGTGACTGCCAACCAAAATATATAGCTAACAATGTCAAATTTAACAATGTAAAACATATATAAAAAAGTAATACTGAAAAGTAGGCTTGAACTGACCTGATTTTTAGGATGCGTCAGCAAAAGATCCAGTCTAAAGACGACACCAGACATAAACTAAAATAAACAAATGAAAATTAGAAATTATTTTTAAAAAACCAGAAACAAAACATCATTTCTTTTTTGCTTTTTTTTTTACTCGAACTTTTTTGAAAATTAGAACTTTAGCTTCCGACTGTAATCTTGTAGTTGTTGGTGGACCTTTTATAAAGATACGTTCGGTGACCTTGGCAAAGATTCATTCGGAGACTTTGGCAAAGGTTCATTCGGAGACCTTGTCAATGATTCCTTCGGAGAACTTGGCAAAGATTCATTTGAAGAACTTAACAAAGATTCATTTGGAGAACTTGACAAATATACATGTTAGCAAACTTGCAGGTGGCAGTTTTTGAGTTTTAATATTATACTAAACCTCGGGCCTCCCTGAACCTCAAACTGTCAATATCATTTCAGCCCGGGGGTGGGGGGGGGGTCCTCAATGAGTCCTTCCATGTGTCAGAAATGTTGACGTGCAAAAAACGTGAATACCTCAGGAGTAAAGCGTGTGTCTCGCTAAATGTCAAGATTGAAATAACAACATGTGTCTTTAAGTTTGTATTAATTTATAGCAACATAAATCTATGGACTCCTCAACATTGTAGCCTAAGAAAGCCTCCAAATTAGCCATCCATAAGAAGTGTTCTGACTGAGGCCTTTAAATATTTGTCGTGGCCCAGCATGTGATTCGGTCTTGGCGCTTAGGGTCCTGAGTAGACCCCCCCCCCAATACATTGTTGTTGTTTTTTTCTACAATCTAAATGAAATGCAGATGTGATGAGTCTCATTGTGTCCAAGTATAAATACGACCCTTCATGAAACATCTTTACCACATCATTTTGTTTTTTTGTGTTCGATTTTTAATTATAATAGCATACAGACTTAGTTCTACACTTGGGCCACCCCGCCCCTCCGCCCCCCCCACCACAAATCGGTTCTACTCTTGGGCTGTGAAAAATTGATGTACATTTAGGCCCTCAACATCTGTCTTACATGTGGGTCTCCAAATACTGACATTACATCAGACCTGCTATATAGTGTGCATCACAGACCTGCTATATAGTGTATATCACAGACCTGCTACATAGTGTATATCAAAGACCTGCTATATAGTGTATATCACAGACCTGCTGTATAGTGTATATCACAGACCTGCTATATAGTATATATTATTATTGACCTGTTTTGTGGCCTCCACGACTTTGACCAGTTTACGGACCAAATGTTCCCCCAGGCTGGAATAATACTGGTTGATTTTTCCGACAGCGTGTAGCACAACTGGATCGTTAGGGGCAAGATCAACTTTTTGAGGCGTTCCATATAGTTCAGCATCAGCAGACGACAGTACCAAACACAGCGCCACAAAGATCATTCTATACAATGAAATGACAAAAAAAAAGCTCAGCATAATTTAGTTTCGCATTAAAACACCAAATTTCGTCTTTATACAGTAGAAAATCGTATTTAAGTATTGAATAGCAAAATATGACAATTTAAATAGGCATTTTAAGACGACTTAAAAATATTGAAAAATAATAAAATTAAATAAAATTTCAATAATTTTGAAAAAGAAAATGAACAGTATGAATATTTCGACGTTATAAAATAAACATTTAACAGTCATATTGTTTGCTAGTACCACCTAAATACAAGTACGGGTCGTACATTTGTTCTATTACCTGGACTTTGAAAACATTGTGGAAGTTTCGGAAGAGAAACAACCAAATAATTACAGCTACTCTGATCAACTAGTTGAGTGCTGGATGTAATATCAAACTGTTGTCGTATTATATAAGGGGCAACTAACATGTTATATAACACAAAAGTTATCAATATACTCTAACCCTTCCCCACCCCGTATGACACATCTTAAGAGCCCACCTTACCCCCCCCCCTCCAAGTAAATAACTTAACCCCTCCCCTTCCTTGGTCCATTCACCCAGTGAAAATTTCCCCCATTGCCAAAACAGATAGATAAAAAACATGAATACAATTTGTATTTCAACAATAAAGTATAATAAACTGTAATGTGGAGAATGTATCAGAAACATATGTTGTTGTATTGTGTATTATTATTGAAATTATGTGCATTTTTATCATAATAAATATGAGCATATCTCCAATGAATTAATGTTGTATTGTAATGTACTGTATTCTACCCATATGTGAAGGACCCCTGTGAGGAATCCTTAAGCTTGTCGTCTTTGGTGTTTGAGTCGCTGACTTTTTTTTTGGACTTGTATTTATATTTTGTCTGCGCCACAGCGTTTTACGGGCGACCAAAACGTACAAGGCGTGAAGAAGTAAACTAACAGGCCTTGTGTAACAAACAATACGTATAACTTTATTTACACGAAAGCACCAATTCTAAACAGGGTCTGGTGGCTTTCAAAGATAAAACAAAATAGCCCAACAAAAGTGAATAATACGTTCTCTCTCTTTCTTTCTCTCTCTCTCTCTCTCTCTCTCTCTCTCTCTCTCTCTCTCTCTCTTTCTCTCTCTCTCACAAACCCCTCCCCAGCGGACACCCCCACGGACAAAACCTCCCACGTACAAATCCCCAATCGGACTAATCCACCAGCGGACAAAACCCCAGCGGACAAAACCCCAAAATATTAAGATTGAATATAAGTCAATATTATTAATACTTCTATATATATACGAAGTTGACCATGGGCTAAGGGAAATGTTTTTCGATGTAAGAGATATCATGTCTGTCAACGCAGTCTATCATTAAGCATGTTCTACGCTGTTTTACCTAAATAAAGGATTGGTGGTTCTTATGCTGTTTGTTTTACCGTCTGCTATACAATGTGTGTCTGGCGCGAGAATTAAAAGGTAGAATTAAGATACGGTCACTATTGACCTCCGGCTGAAAACTTTAATATTGTTTTTTTTTTACCTTGTAAGATAAACTGCCTGTTGATGTAAAGTTGACAAGAGATTGACTTTTGACCACTGTGACTCGATGGGCTAATGCAGCTTATTGGGGTAATTTGAAAAATAAATTCCTTAAAAATACGTATTTATGAATATCTGAGACGTCATTCACAGTTACGTGGCCACATATAATATATGTATATATATATATATATAATACCTGACACATCATTCACAGTTACGTGGCCACATCTAATATATATATATATATATATATATATATAATACCTGACACATCATTCACAGTTACGTGGCCACATCTAATATATATATATATATATATATATATATATAATACCTGACACATCATTCACAGTTACGTGGTCACATCTAATATATATATATATAATACCTGACACATCATTCACAGTTACGTGGCCACATCTTATATATGTATAATACCTGACACATCATTCAAAGTTACGTGGCCACATCTTATATATGTATATATATATATAATACCTGACACAGCATTCACAGTTACGTGGCCACATCTTATATATGTATATATATATATAATACCTGACACATCATTCACAGTTACGTGGCCACATCTAATATATGTATAATACCTGACACATCATTCACAGTTACGTGGCCACATCTAATGTATATATATATATATATATATATATATATATATATATATATATATATATATATATATATATATAACCTGACACATCATTCACAGTTACGTGGCCACATCTAATATAATATATATATATATATATATATATATATATATATAATACCTGACACATCAATCACAGATACGTGACTACATCTAATATATATATATATATAAATATATATATATATAAATATATATATATATAATACATGACACATCATTCACAGTTACGTGGCCACATCTAATATATATATATATATATATATACATGTATATATTTATTTATTTTATATATATAAATATTACACAACACCTGTATTCTATTTCCAGCAAAGTACATGTAGTGTAATAAAAGTCAGCTAAGCCATTTTTTTATCGGTTTGAAAAACGAAGACAAAACAAAATACAGTCGATTCCGCTTAATCGGGACACATCGGGACCTATGCTTTTTGTCCCAATTAAGCGGCTGTCCCAATAAAACATACAAATTTACTATTGGCTTCTTGGTTTGGTTTCTTTGAGATTTGTCCCAAATAAGCGGCTGCCCCAACTAAGTGGTGTCCCAATTAAGCTGAATCCACTGTACTTCGATTTATTGATCGGTTAATCATTTATAATAAAACATATCGAGAGTCAAAAGCATAAAAATGCGTACCTTTTTTTTTTAACTACGCTTTTATTACAGTTATAAAAAATTCTATATATAATACATTTTTATAAACTATCAATACTAATTATATCAGCATGGTCTCCTATCTAGATATATAAATTATCGAATTATTTAAAAGCAATATCAAGTGTTTAAAAATTTTCAGAAAAATGAAAGTTTTATATTGTTAATTTATATTACTTTGCATTGTCTATGATTTTTTTAGCTAATTTTTGTTATTGTCTAATACGCAAAAGAATGTTCAACCCAACAACGAAATGTCCATTTATGAAATGTCGCTGACCAAATTGTACACGTTTTATTTCAACTAAGTTTACAACGAAATGTCCATTAAGTTAATGTCATCAACTGTCTTCTTTCTCTTCTTACCAAACAGCCGGGCGCAAACCAGTTTAAAAATGTCCTCCTGAATTTGGTGTTCCCCAGAACATACACCAAGAAATTGCACATGCTGTTGATGTCGATGAGGACGAACCGGGAATAGTCCATCACAGTGATCAGCCAGTAGTCGAAGATGTCTCGATCATTGCCCAATACGTAGATTAAAAACGAGTATCCGTAGACCACGGCGAACGCTATAGAGATGACCAGCAACAGCTTCGTCGTGCGTAGGCTCGATCTTCGGTCTACGGGGCCCGCGACGAGCTTGACCCTCCTCTCTTGGGATTGTCTCAGGACGACGATGAAGGTGGACTGTAGCTCAACAACGAAAGACGAAGCACAGAACTGCGAGATCTCCACCGACGCGCCTTTCATCGTGCACAGGGACAGGACTATCTCTATCAAAATGTTGTACGGGATCCAAACGAGGAAGGCGAGGGCGGAGGCAATCCACACCCGCCTGGAGGTGACGACCCTGGGGTACCGGAGAGGGAGCATCACCGCCAAGCAACGGTCGACGGTGATGAAGACCACAATGGTGCACGACGCGTACATGCCGATGTGCTCAAGGACCGTCACAATTGAGACCGCCGCGTAGAATTCGGGGCCGCAGTCGGTCAGCAGGACGTTCTTGGTGTAAAGCTGCGCCACGCTTATGATGTCGTTTCCCCGCAGGGAGTACATGGTCTCCCCCACGGTCAGACACAGCACCAGGATGTTCGAGGGGCTCTTTAGATTGCTGCGGTAGAAGATGAGAAAGCTGAAGACGTTGCAGAGGAAGCCGAAGACCTTGACCACGATGTCGACGATGAAGACAGCCTGCAGCATGTTCCCCCAAAGTCTTTTGAATATGTAGGCCACCACAGCAGCCCGAAGGTCACCATTGGTGTCCACACTAGCTGCAGCCATACTATCAGTAGTCGCTCGCATTCGTGGCTCTTTGATTTAACTTTTCTTCATGGTTTGTGCAAAAAAGCCCCTACAAAAGTGCAATTTGCTGTTAATTCTTGTTTCAACTTGAAAGTAAAGAGCCACCTTAGTCCGATGATGTAAAGTTATAAAGAAGTACGCATTAAAAAGACTTGCACTTATTTTATAAAACAAGAAACGTGCGAAAATGTAATTTTGATTTATTTCTGCATGCAGTTCAAATCTTGATCTTTTATATGTTCTCTGGTTAAAGAAAAAATAAAAATTTAAAGATATAACAAATTAGAATGTAATTCATGTGATTTTTTTCTTTTATTCAATAAACACAATCACTAACACAATCACTAACGCATCTATCAATACAATCACTAACACAATCACTAACGCAATCACTAACACAATCACTAACGCATTTACCAACACAATCACTAACACAATCACTAATACAATCACTAACGAAATTACTGACACAATCACTAACAGGATCACAAGCACAATCCCTAACACAATCACTCACACAATCACTAGCACAATCAATAACACAATCACTCACACAATCACGAACTCAATGACTGACACAATCACTATCACAATCACTATCCCAATCAGTAACGCAATCACTAACACAATCAATAACACAATCCCTCACACAATCATTAACAGACAATCCATAGTTCAATCATTACGAATTAGATGCGTTCATATAGATAGACAAAGAGTGCGACTGGCTGGGGAGTCCACTTTTAAAGAGCTCCTGTGACCATGGATTCGAATTATTCATGTGAAGTCGTCCGCAATAGACAATTTAACTCAAATATTAATGTAATATACACTGAAACGAACAACAACTGCACTGTGTGTATTAACGCGAAATGAAACAAAAACAAAATGGTCAGTGTTAGTTACTCAATCTGGGGACGGGCAGTCGTGCGGTAAAGCGCTCGACTGTCAAAGTTCAAGACATGGTGTAAGTTCCCTTTACGTCTCAGGCGGTTCGAAAAGTTTATCTACCCCCTGGTCTAGCCCCACCCACCAGAGCACCTGACCCATATTTATCTCAAGAACTGGTGGACTCAAAGAAATATCTCAAGACTGTCAAAGTTCAAGACATGGTGTAAGTTCCCTTTACGTCTCAGGCGGTTCGAAAAGTTTATCTACCCCCTGGTCTAGCCCCACCCACCAGAGCACCTGACCCATATTTATCTCAAGAACTGGTGGACTCAAAGAAATATCTCAAGACTGTCAAAGTTCAAGACATGGTGTAAGTTCCCTTTACGTCTCAGGCGGTTCGAAAAGTGTATCTACCCCCCTGGTCTAGCCCCACCCACCAGAGCATCTGACCCATATTTATCTCAAGAACTGGTGGACTCAAAGAAATATCTCAAAACTGAGCCAAAATGGGGGTTGAAGTATAACCTACTTCCCTATTCATCACGGCGAACACATTGACAATGTCATTAATAATATGAATGATATACAAAGACTTAATTTAGAATGTAGTTATGTAAAGACAAAGCTCTGATGCATTATATAAGACGCTGCTAGGTAAGCTAGGCGCGATCTCTATCCAGTATAGACTATGAATCATTGAAAGCATGACAACAGAGATGTATAGAGTATAAAATAGTCTTTGCGTTAAATTAGTACGACATATGCTTACAGAGTAACAGGCGTAGACCTACAAAGCAACAGACGTAGGCCTACAGAGCAGCAGACGTAGGCTTTAAGAGCAGCAGATGAAGGCCTACACAGCAGCAGACGTAGACCCACAGAGCAGCTGAAGAATTAACATTGTCAGTTCTATTGACAAGCGCTATATCATCATCAATCAAGGCTTACTTGTGTTGTTCAACAGTTCAACAGTTTACAATTCCACCAGTGGAGTCTACAAACAAAGTTTCATCTGTCCTATGTACCGATGGCTGTTTTTTATTTTTTTTTTCGTTTCTATCAGAGTTTCTCTCTACATTTTTTCTCTAACTCTCTCTATTTCCCACTATTTCACCCCGCCAACACAACATTCTCGGTGTTACCCTAAAGGCCACATTTTTAATGAGTCACAAGATTCGACAATGTATACTTGTGTGTGTGTGTGTGTGTGTTTGTGTGTGTGTGTGTGTTAGTGTGTGTGTGTGTGTGTGTTTGTCTGATCGAGAGAGTGTATGAATAATTTAAAGCAATATGAACACAACTTTTTAAATACAAAATAATAACATTAACTTTCAAATAACGTTATTTCTCTGACCCAGACAATTGTATTTCAGTAACAAAGGGACGACACCAAGATTGAAAGTTTGAACTATGCAAATAACAATAAAAGAAAACAATATCACTGATATAAACAGTGGCTGAAGCAATATCATAATTACAGATATCCATTGATATGTTTATGTGTACACAATGTGTATAGCATATTTATTGTTATGAGCTTCCCCCATTATTTTTATACAAATTCTATCAGCCATTTGACTCATAACTATTAACATTTTCAAGAAAAATATTTAATTGCGTTATTTACTTTGAAAAAATATGTTTGTTTGCTTTCTAAAATATAAAATTCTGAGTAGCAAATATATATTAAAATTAAAATAATAATTAATATTTGATATCACAATGAACAGAAATCTGGCCTACAACAGGCTTAAAACCATTTTTAGATTAGGCCATTGCAGGGAAAGACGATAAAAGATATTTTGATTTACACTCCATAAAAACCATTGACGTCTGCTGTAAAATGCCTCTCGTGGGCACGAGTTTTTTGGGTTAGTGAATTAAACTATTAAGATAGACTACCCTCCTTCCCCGATACACTGTTGTGTATTGGTAACTCACATTAATTATAAGCTGTTCAATACAAAATTGTATCACAATTGTTATATATTTTTATGTAATTTTTTAAAATCTAAGTTCACCACGACAATTAATTCGACATACATACATAGAAAAATAAATAAATTCCAGCTTTTATGAACTATATTGTTGTATATGACCTTTAAACTTTGGCTCTTTTATAGGTCAAATAATGTAATAATAAAGACTTGCTGTTATCGTCTGCGCAATCGAGGAATGAAAAATATTTACAAACGAGATACATGACTTTGTGGAACAATTATTCAATGGTCTTGAACGGGTTTAACAGTTTCACCGAGATTTGCAATGGTCTAAATGTGATAGATACTTATATAAGTTTCTTTACTGGAAACTCACACTGTCAAGTTTCAGTTTGTCTGTAGTAAATATTTGACTTTTTTCTGTTTAACATTGACAGACACACATATCAACAAGCAGTCGCAAATTAACATAGAAGCAGATATCTAGTGAAGTAGAAGTTTATAGTAGCAGGCGTTTGTGGTAAATGATTTTCAGCGCAGCAGAAGTACATATCAGCAGACGTATACAGTGGCAGACGTACCGTAGATACTCATGTATAACTTACTCGCCGCAACTTACGAAATTTGTTATGACCCACCCATAATTCGAGGGACAACTATCATATTCCTTAAATTTCAAAAATTATACTGCTGGACATCAAACAGCCAGGTGGACAGTACTTGGCCCGCAGGCCACATTTAGCACGTGTCAGATCTAGACAGAGCTACCAATGATATTTTCAGGTCTTGGGCTTAAGTCCCCGCTATATCTCCCGTGGTGCCTCCATGGTCATTGCACTATCGGCTATGGTGGGGATGAAAAAAGGGCACCATAAAAACCGTCCCATTTAGTGGCCTATAGGATCTAAGAGATTTCATCTCATCATTACAGGGACATCACACACACACCAATACCTTCAAGCACCGCCCCTTGCTGTCAGCTATACCTAATACGGTTGCATGCTGGGAAAGAGTCGGTTGCATGCTGGGAAAGAGTATCACCACTTATCAGAGCCGAGGTCTAGTGAACAGTGTATCCAAGCAGCGCGGATTCAATTCCATCTATGACCTACAGGTTCTTACAACTTTTAATTTGACACTGCAGCGATCATATAACGAGAAGTAGTTAAAGAAACAAAAAAAAATGAATGTTTACAAGTCAGCCATAGTGAACTAAGACACATTGCTGCATGAGGAGAAAATTGATATACGACATATTTAACAGGTTTTGTTTGAATAATTTACTTTCCCAGTTTGATAACATAACTTAGTGAAACTTTTAACACACTGAGTAATTTAAATGAATGAGAATATGGAAAAAAAACTTCAGCACTTACGAAAATCAACGCAATTATCCTATTAAATAGTGTTCCTTATAAAGCCTTTACAGACCATCGGGTTAAGATGAAGTGTGTGTGAAGTCCCTGTAAGGATGAGATGAAATCTCTTAGATCCTATAAACCACTATTGGGACAGTTTTTTTTTATGGTGCCCTTCTTTCATCTCCCCCATAGCCGATAGTGCAATGGCCATGTAGGCACCACGGGAGATATAGCGAAGATTTTAGCCATGACCTGATAAATTGTTCTTGGTCCTCACCGGAGATCGAACCGGTGTTCTAGTGTTGTTGGTGAGTCACGCATGTAGTTAGTCCGATGGAGACGTATGGAGGACGAGTAAAGATGATTCTAGGTGTTAAAGTTTATTGGTTGATGTTGTGTTCAGATGGTGCTGATATTCACTGATGTTGTGTTCAGGTGGTGGTGATATTGTTCAATATCTTTGTAAATATCTTGAGTTTGTTGTACCATAATTTCGGAATACAATTGTGATAGGACAACATTCTAAGCTAACATTAACTCAGTGTACTTTGAATCAACCTAAACAAACAGAAACCAGATAACATTCTAAACTGTAATAAAATTATTATATCATACATATCCCATTATTTGTATTATTTTTTCAAAAAAGAGTCAACACTGAAGATCTATAAATATTAATTACTGTAGCTGATAAAAAAGGTAAACAAAAAATAAAAACAAAATTAATTTTGTTTCTAAAAATAAACTTTTATTAAAATGAACTGAAAAGTAAAAAGAAATAATAACTCATTCTATCAAGCAACTATTCATATGAATCGGCTCAAAATGTTAAAAGCGTGGGCGCCCATCAACGCTGCACAACTCCCATGTGTCTTTCAAAGGATGTTGTGATGATCCCTTAACCTTAATGGCAACACAACTACCGCAGCTATTGTTGTGCCCCTCCGGTCACCAGTGTTACTACCAGCAGTCAGCTACCGGCTAACATGCAGGCGGAATTCAACAGCCGTTCGGGTACAAACCCGAATATACTATGAATGTAACAGCTCCCAGCCTAATAATGGCTACTTTATATTACATTGCAATTTGTTTTGTGTGTGTGTGTGTGTGTGTGTGAATAGTTTATCTCTACATTGAAATACAACTACTGAATACTATACACGATTAAATAAAATAACCACTTTTTAAACAGGGAAGCTAAATGTGTATGATCGTGTGACAACAGGGGAGCTAAATGTGTATGATCGTGTGACAACAGGGGAGCTAAATGTGTATGATCGTGTGACAACAGGGGAGCTAAATGTGCATGATCGTGTGACAACAGGGGAGCTAAATGTGTATGATCGTGTGACAACAGGGGAGCTAAATGTGTATGCTCGTGTGACAACAGGGGAGCTAAATGTGTATGATCGTGTGACAACAGGGGAGCTAAATGTGTGTGATCGTGTTACAGACCAGTGGTTCTTTAAGTGGGTCACGCTGACATTGTCCATAATAACTTAACCGCGAGATTTACAATGAAATTTAGATGAACTTTCTTGGGTCAGGTTTCTTGCTGGGTTTGAAATTTTCAGAACCATTGCTACTGATAATTGATTTGTTTCAAGATGAGATAATACTTCAAATGAAACTAATATTAAATTTGACATAATAAGACGATACTTACTTTGGAGCTGGCCAAAAATATTTATTCACAAGTGAAGACTATTAAGTCAGAAATTAAAAATATACACTTTAAACTACTTAAACGGACACACTTCACACAATCACACTTCACAATATTGACAGACAATTTCCACACTTAATAGTATTCACACAATCACACTTCACACCATCAACACTTCACACCATCACACAATCACACCATCACACAATCACAAATCACGCAGTTCACAGACAATTTCCACACTTCATACTATTCACACAATCAACTTCACACAATCACACTTCACACAATCACACTTCACACCATCATACAAACAATTTACCGCAGACGCTCAAGGTCGATAAGAGCCGAACCCAGTAAATAATAACATACATTAAAGAACTGCACCATCATCATAATATTAACATTGAGTGCCAATTCATAAAACTGTAGAAACGACTGACTCAATGAGAGCCACACAGAACTGAAGGCAGAGACTTTTGTGGCTCTGAGTGCCACATTGGGGCCACCTCTGTAATAAAACCATCGTCGGCCGACACGCAATGGCATAATCGTTTAATAAATTTAAACCCCACTCTAGCTCTGTATTGTTGTCAAACACTGTCCTCTTATATATCTTCCCTTCGATCTTATCGTCCTCACGTTCACACATTAGAAATTTACCTGTGCTTTCCTGTCACTACGCAAATACTCAAACCGCTTTTCAGCTGATCATTTTCAGACCTGACCTGACTTAACGTGTGATCTTCTCACGATGTTTTTGTTTTGTGTAAGCACTTTTGTGTATTTAGCCCACATACTGCAATACATTGACCTTACATGACCAGAGCTGCAGCCAGAAAAGTCAAAGGCTGCTCAGTATTTTGCATACATTTCCAACGTAAATAAATGAAAGCGATGGGTCCCGGCCCCGGAAAAGTATTCGGGTTGCCCCAGGGCCCATCGCCGAAACAAAGTTTACCATCTACTTTATGTTTTATTTACAAAGCTCATCATGAGAAACGAGGAAGAAAATTAACATCTCCATATCAAATACTTTCTTGACAATGTTACATTATGACAGGAGCTAATTATCTTACATGTGAATTTAGAATAAAACAGGCGTAAGATAGTTGATAGTGGAAATGACCATATGGAATATAATCTTACATATGAATTTATAATAAAACAGACGTAAGATAGTTGATAGTGGAAATGATCAGATGGAATATAATATTACACGACAAATAATCCTATAAACAGTCTGGTACATTATAGTTTCATGTTTCACGTTGACAGTGGGGAACTGGTGACTACATTTTTTATTTCACAAAGTTTCACCCGGTTTACTGGCGAAGTTGCTGCCTTCTGATCCATCGCTTTAAGTCTGGGTTTCTTCTGAGTTTCCCCTCGCCCCATCATCACCAGTAGCGTCTCCCTGTATTTCGTGCTCATCCTATAATACACCACGATGGTTATGCTCGAGTTCACCGCCTCCATCTCCAGGGCGCAGGTGGCCACGATCCAGTTGATGTTGGAGTACACGCCGCTGATGCTCAGCTGCGGGACGATGGCCCTGGCGGTGAGCAGGGCCGAAGACGGGATGAAGCAGACGATGAAGATCACAGACACCGTGACGATCATCACCACCATCTTTTTCTCTTTCAGTGACACCTCCGCCCCCGGGGTGGCGGTCATCATGGCCGCCCCGGAAGTCGCCTGCCGCCATATTGCCGCCCTCTTCAGCCGGAACCCGATGACGATGTTGCAGATGATGATGACGGAGAAGGCGATCAAAGGGACGGCGAAGTTGGTCAGGAAGAGAGACGGGCCCAGGACGTCGTTGATATTCGGGGTGTAGAATATCCCCAGGACAGTTTTGTTCAACTTCCGGTCAAACTTCCAGTCATAGTACGCCGTGTAGTACACAGGGAACATGGTCAGTGCGATGACAAAGAACACGGTGACGTTAAACACCAAGGCCAGGTTCTTGGTAATCAATCTCCTGACCTTGAACGGCAAGGTCACACACAGGCAACGTTCAAACGCCACGAAGGCCGTGATGAACCCGGTCACTTTGACGAAGTAATTGTGAGGATAGCCAGCGGTCAAGCTCTGGATCTCTAACGGTAGGAAGGGAAGGTCAAGGCTGAGGAACCAAGGGTTGACGATGACGTTGAACCACTGAAGCGTGACCAGCGCGCCAATGTCGCTGACCGCCAGTGCGGTCAGACTGATGTTGACCGTGTCACCGAACCCCATTCTGCTGAAGACAATGACGTTCACCACGTTGGCCACTATCCCCAGCAGACCGACGATCTCGCCGAAAAATATATTGGACGTCACGACGATTTCTCGGACCTCATAACTCACCAGTCCGTTTGGCACTTGACCATTGAGAGACACCGGTTTTGAAAAGTTTGTATTATTCTGGATATTAAATAACGTTTGCATTATATCCTATAACCCAACTGTATTAATATCTTTAAAAAAACCTCTTTATAAACCGCAAACATTCTTCTGTGTAAACATGGTTAAATGTAAACTTCTTGCAATAAACATTTTAAATTCCAAAATAAAGAGCACGACCCATATAATATACATTCTGCGGTATGACCTAGATATAATTGGCGTCGCTGGTAACGAGCTATCCACACATTTATTGTTTCTTTCCAGTGGCAGCTCGATACACAGGCTGTAACGAAGATTGCAAAATTACATGCCAGGTAAATTGTAGAGTTCTGGTTGGTACGGTAAAACATTATAATTAAATTAAATGTAGGACCACCGGTGAATCGATGGACGCAAACAATATTTTATCTGTTTAAGACAGATGGAAATATAATATTATGATTACTTATACAAACAAAGATCAGTTAACAAGTTCAAGGAAAAATAAAGTTACTTTTACCAATATTAATTTTCTTTTCTTACCATAATTTCTAAATTATAAATTTTGACTGAAAAAAAATATTGTTGAGGTAAACATCAAATTAATTTTTTTAAGAAGTTTTAATAAATTTATAATTGTTAATTTAAGGGCAGCAAACATGTTTGTGTGTATTATGATTCAAAATAATTTTTTTTGCAGAAAACTGTAATTATTTTCTTCTGGTAAATAGTACATTTGTGTTTGGCTGGCAGGTACCCCCCCCCCCACCCAATCCCCAACCTCGCCCCTAACTGACTGATTTCTAAATAAAAAATGCGACTGTTAATTACAGACCTGAGGGGGGAGTACGGGTGGGAGGGGGGGGGAGATATTAAACGATTTATACATTTTGCTGAGAAAACGTGCATAGGATGTACACAATAACAGTACATTACTAATTATTTAGTAAGTATTTTAACACAAGCCTAATTAGTAAAAAAAACGATTCTTTAAAAAATAACATAAAAACATTGTATCAGTTAGTTAGGGAAAGTGTAATAAATTGTTGTTTTTTAACCATAATTATGTCATTATTGTAACAATTCTTTCTTTTTATCAGCAGTACTGATAACATGTACCTCAAAGTAAAACACACACACACACACACACACTCACACATGCACATGCTTTATACTGAACGTTAATTAATCCTTCGGTTTACAAAGAAAAAATTTCCAGTATTGGAGTACAGTTTATTGAACCATTGTACTACTGTGCACTGCAATGCCTAAAGGTTTAAGGTCTCTCTCTCTCTGTCTCTCTCTCTCTCCCCCTCTCTCTCTCCCTCTCTCTCTCTCTCCCTCCCTCTCTCTCTCTCTTAGTTCAGTTGTTTCATAATCTCAGTGGCAAATTTAGAAATTAATGTTTGTATTTCTAAAATTATACTAAAAAATGACTTTTTTTTAAATGTACTAAAAAATAAAAGAAATAAAAATTCCTTAGATTATTCACATATTTATAGAAATTAAAATAGAAAACGTGAGAACCTTTATGGATCTTTTATTTCATTTCTTTGTCTTTCAGTTTTTTAATGAATTCATTAATTCCCAATAGTTCTTGTTTAATTTGGGATGAATAGAGCTATAGAGGACAGGCTTATTCCATAATATTTTGAAGTTATAATTTTGTCACTTCATAAATACAGGAAATACAAACTGGTCTAAAAAAATGGCCGCCTCATTCAAGTTCCAACCGGTGCGGACCCCCCCACCTCCTCCGCCCCTCCATATTAACGCCACTGCGCTCCCGTCCATCAACCCCAAAGCTATTTTATTATTATTATTATTTGTATAAGTAGATCAATATTACGGTACATTTTATTTTATTTTATAATCAGGGTCGACACATGGGTCTAGACTTTTCCTCGACGGCCCTGCTAGTAGAAATGTTAAGTTCCTCTAAGACAGTCTCTTAGTTCCTACAGTCTCTTAGTTCCTACAGTCTCTTAGTTCCTACAGTCTCTTAGTTCCTACAGTCTCTTATTTCCTACAGTCTCTTAGTTCCCATCAACCACTTTGGGACTGTTTTTCGTTGAGGTCTTCTTTCGTCACCCACCATAACTGATAGTCCAACGGCCATGGAGGGAAATTTTACCCAAATTCAGTTGGTTCTCAAAGGAGATCTAACCCGGTAGGTATTACATTCTAATTTTTTTTTTTTTTTTGGGAATGAAAAAATCGAGCCAAATTCTTAACCCACCACATAAAGACATGTGGCAGTAGTCCTAACAAAAATAAAATACAAAACTATGTTGACGTTAAGTCACTTATTAATATTTGAATTGTAGTGTCATAATTTCATAAATATATATGTCAGGCCTGGCCAGACGATACATTGAGCAGCAGACAATGCACGTGCATCCCCTACAAGGCAGTGGCGTAGCGACTCACTGCATAATAACTTTTTAGCGCCCCCCGCCCTTCAAAAACCATATATTATATGTAAATTATACCATTTGTCGCCCCTTTGTGAGTAGCGCCCGGGGCATGATGCCACCCTTGCCCACCCTTGGCTACCCCTCTGTCAACCACACATAGTTTTTGTATACCAATAGTTTCATTTCCTCAATATTTATTTTGTATGAGTTTTTATCTGTGCATGATTTGTTCAGTTACGTCATCCAATATGGCGGTGTTTCGAATAATAATTAAAAAAAAAATCAACAAAATATTTTTTAAGTCTTTCTTGTTTTAATTTCAATTAGTCCACACATAATGTTGTTTATAATTAAACATTAGCTATTTATAGAGTCAAGATGGATACGTTGCCATGGTAATGTATGCTGTGTTTACATTTTGATTCATCATTTTAATTATTGTTTTTGTTTATTCAAAGGGGGAAAAAAATAATTTCATTCATAGAAGAAAAAAAAAATTCAGTCAAAATTTAAAACAACTCTGTCATCACACTCGTACAATAATTAAATGTAAACATACATTTGATCCAAGACTTTGAATTTTCATTCGGCTCCAACATATTCATTGGAAGCAAAAAAGAAATAAACCTTAACTTGTTTTATTTTGAGAAGTGGATGAACTGGCAAGATAATCACTTTTAATAATACAGGGGAAGCAACCATCCCGATTATTTCCCTTGGATTAAAATACTACTCTTATTAAACTTTACATATTATCGCACCGAAGCAGTGGCGTAACGAGGGGGGGGGTACATATGTCCCCGGGCGCCGAGGTTCAGGGGCGCCAAATGGTATATTTTATATATAATATTATATGGTTTTCGAATAGGGGGGGGCGCTAAAAAGGTATTAAAAAGGTAAAATGCCCCGGCGCAAGTTGCCTTGCCCCCCCCCTCGCTACGCCTCTGCACGGAAGCAAAGACCTGTATTCAATTTTTTTGTTCAATCACTACCTCGATGGTTTAAAATATAGCAAGTCAAATGGTTGGATACAATGATATACTGTTGACCAGCTGTAATAAGGACACAGTGTAGAATACAATAAGCTTTATTATTAAAGTGGTATTTTGTTTTTTCTCAAGTGGGTGTTGTACATCACGTGATGTGACTGGGATTGTCTTTTATTTAAATGTGACCGTGAGGGACATTACTCTTCCTTCAGCGGACTGTCTTCTGATAGAGTTGTCTGCAGCTACTTCAACTAGCCAGTAAACAGTTCAATGATAGTTGAATTCGTTTTTTGTTTTAAGTATTTGTACCTGTGGGATATTTAAACAAAGTCAACCAAATAACATATGTGTCTGTTATTCATCATAGGTGTCAGTTAGCCAATGTGCAAAGTAGGAAGGTTGTCTCACCGTGGCAGAATTTCATGGCAGTTTCAAATCTTGAATTGGTGAATTAATTCAGCGGTCGGCAACATTTAGAACCTCGTAGACCACTAAATATTCGTGACCTTTTTTTTTTTTTACTGCGGTCCTCTAGATTCATCACTTTCACTTCATCAAACCGATAAATTCATCACTTTCACTTCATCAAACCGATAAATTCATAACTTTCATTCCAGCGGACCGCAGAATTAATAACTTTCATTCCCTTTGGACCACTGAATTCATTAGTCTATACCTGCGGATAACAAAGTTTATCATTTTTATTCCTTCATTTATAGATTTTTGATGAAGAGTGTGAATCTTTAAATGTAAACACAAAAAAGCGTCAACCAATCAATCAGAACTTTAACTCGATTCCTGCAATCGTTTCTGTTTGATCACGTGGTCGCTTTTGTTATTCGGACCAGCAACATTTTCTTTCAGACCACAGGTATCTGACCGTTGTAATGACAGTGAATGTTGGAGTACGGTTAGCATATGAAATGTTACTAAGCAGTATCTCAAGTCTCAAATGTCAGGCTGCGGCATTCATTGAATAGGGGAGAGAATTATCAGACGTAGAGAGACTTTGTTGACACCTAAGATCAGGGTCCAGTTTTGTAATAATACATAGGGGCGGCCTCATCGGACAGCACCGCAAGTGAGACTGCATTGGACAGCACCACAAGAGAGGCTGCATTAGCAGCAAAATCTAATTTTATTTCAAAGAAGAGCTGCATCATTCTAAAAATAAATCTACATCACGACCGACCCAGCCAATGAGCAGAAAACACAGTTTCTCCAAGGTAAACTATAATGAAAGCAGCTGAGTGGTCTTCAGGTATATTATCAGAGGGACTTGTAGAGCCAATGTCGATAATATGGCTTATTGTTGCCTTCATAAAGCTGGAAAATTACTTGTTCTAGTCACAAGGCCCATTGGTCACTGGTGGGGAAGTTTGACATCATAGTAACTGACAAGTCACGTGGTTCCCCGCAGTAAGCCGATTCCAACCTAAATGCTACCGTATCAAAGTTTTCTTCAAAACCCAAGAATAGGCTAAGGAAATAAAGCCAAGATTACAAACTGCAACGGTACTTTTAAATTCGAACAACTTGAATCACGAACTCTAAATTGAATAAAGTTTCGCTCAAAAGTAACTCAGTATCTTAGGGGATGTGTGAGTAGAGGGGGAACCCAATCAATGGCAGCCGATTTTTTATCCCAGAATGCTCCTCAATGTGTGTGTGCAGGTTTTATCTAGAGTGAGCAGTTTTAAATCTCAGACTTTGAAATAAACCCACATAACAAACATATATTATTTAAAGTAGATTCATAATGTTAAGTCTATCAAAAAGTAAAAAAAAAAACCGTTACAAGAAGTGACACAAATTAATAACTAGCCACTTTCGTATGACTTTATACCGATCATGAATATTCACAATCACCCATGTGGAATATTTGATCTCTGATAAGAACTAAGGTGTCGTTCATGTCATACTGAAAATTCCCAATTGTTTACTGTGGGGATGAAAGAAGAGTTCTACAAAACCACCTCATCACCGGTTTATAGGATATGCATCTCACCCTATCAGGGTCTTAACTGAATCAAACACCAGTGTAGAGATACTTAACTTTAACCTGTTGATTCAAAACGTATGCATTACTTGAACTATCATTAAAATAAAACTCAACTCAAATGATGTTTGAATTTTTTCATTGAATTGCACACAGTAAATAGGGAAGAGAGAAGAATAAAATATTGAAATAAAATGAACCACAAGAATAAAAATAGAACTCAGGGTCTTCGAGAAACGTATTCATGTATAATGACTAGGTGGGCTGGTGTACCATAAAAAAAACTATAATACACAATAGAATCAGAAAATACAAAGCGGATGCACTGAATATAACTTTTACAAGTACGACTAAACTTGAAATGTGACACCATTTCAAAATAAAACATTCCTACAGGACAACGTGATTGGATTGCAATTTTTAATATTTTTTGATAGTCAAAAGTAAAAATTTTGTTTTTTTTTGCTCAATGAATAAAGTGTATAGGAAATATAAACAGTAAAAAATGAATACTTAAGTACACAGAATTTGATCTCGTCTTGACAATTGAAATACATCAGCTGCAACTGATTTACTACAAGTTTTATTGTAATAACAAACATTTGCTAAAAATCAATCAAGTATCCAATTTTTTTTTCTTCTAAAATTCCACACATGATGATTTCATTGTGTGTCAACTCTAAACTGACATTTTAACATCAAAAGTTATTAAAATGCATTTCTACAAAACTTTCTAATTTTCTCTTAGGAATAAAAATGTAAAAAGCTGTAAGTATTTGATTTATGTAAACATTAGAGTTTGAAAAAAGAAAGACTTTATGCGGTCCACATTTTTGAGACGTTTACAGTAACAATTTTTTATTAAGTACATTTATAAAAAAAATCGTTTGATATCTAATAAGAGTATTAATACTTTAAAACATATTACAACAATATTTATACTCAGAACATTATCATTTTAAATTAAACTGCAGTATAAATGTGTATTACAATTACTGTAAGGTTTATTTTTTTAACAAAACAAAAAATGTTGAATTATTAATGTCAAGAATTCAGAATACTATTCAAGGATGTTAACACATCAGAATATGTTAAACAAGAAAGCAAAAAAAAAAAAAAATTATATTTTGCTGTAGATATAAAAAGAATATTTTAAAACCACAATTTTTGTATAATTTTAGTCAAAAAAAAATGTAAAAAAAATAAAATGTAACTTGTTGAACAGTCAAATGTGTATCACAACCTTAGACTTGAGACAAAGAAAAAATAAATAAAATTTTTCTTTCAAGCATCAACAAAATAATTGAACATAAAAGGACTGTCCAATGTTATGCAGATTTTCAAGATAGAACGGAATTAAAGATTTTCTAAGCAAAGTGAATAGAAAATTTTACTGAACAGAATACATTAAATTAAAAAAACAATATTTAATTTTTTGACTGTAAGAACTGAAGGGGAAAAATATATTTCATAAGTCACTAGTACTAAATGACTTCTTAACTGTCAGATAAAGCTAAGGCTTCTGTATAATTTACACTAGAAAATATGGCGGTTTGGTTTCTTTCATGATCAAGGCTCCTGTTTAAACAAACTACGCATACAGGGGAGCCTACAGTTTACTTTAATGTCTATGGTTAGTATAAAAAATAATGAGTGTCATGAAAAGAGTTTGAATACTGCCATCTTTCAATAACATTACAAAAAGTGAATATTGAAGACAATGTAAAATAAAAGTGTCATTTCATATCCGATGTTTTGACTGACTAGAGGAATATATAGTCCAGTGTTTTGACTGACTAGAGGAATATATAGTCCAGTGTTTTGACTGACTAGAGGAATATATAGTCCAGTGTTTTGACTGACTAGAGGAATATATAGTCCAGTGTTTTGACTGACTAGAGGAATATATAGTCCAGTGTTTTGACTGACTAGAGGAATATATAGTCCAGTGTTTTGACTAACTAGAGGAATATATAGTCCAGTGTTTTGACTGACTAGAGGAATATATAGTCCAGTGTTTTGACTGACTAGAGGAATATATAGTCCAGTGTTTTGACTAACTAAAGGAATATATAGTCCAGTATTTTGACTGACTAGAGGAATATATAGTCCAGTGTTTTGACTGACTAGAGGGGTGACATAAACGTTTTTATTTAATAAATCTTATGATTAATATTAAAAAAAATGTAACTTAATAAACGTGGAAATGTAAAATTAAAAAAAAAATAAAATCAATAAATATAATATAAAATTGCCGAAAAGATAAAAAAACAAACAACAAATTCTTAATACTCCCACCTCACAAAATAAGCACTTTAAATAAATGAACGTATAATTTTTTTTAATAACAAAATAATGAATACCACAAATTAATTTTATAAGATTGTACCCTCTTTGAAACAATGCTAGTTAAACACCATTCTGTGCTAGTTTAAACAATATTTTTTTTTACAAAGTACAGAAAAATTGAATTGCTTTACTAAGTTAAGAAAATAAGACCCAAATGATAGACCCAAATACTTGTATAAATATTTCTACTATAAACATTTCACATTTTGCTGTTACACGTACAACAAGTTATAGAGTCTAAAAAAAAAGAAATCCATCTATATATACTGATGATTGCTGATTGATTGACAGATCACAACTTTTCACTGGAAGAAGAAACTATCATGGAATGATTCTTAACTGTACTATCATATTTAGAGTTTCTGAAATCAATAATAATTTAAAACAAATATCACAAAGCACCGAAGAAGAGAAATAAGTTAAGTACAATCAGGCATCAAATGGAAGCGAAAATACACAGTGAAAGAAGAAAATGTTTTAAAGGGGGGCAAGCAAGTTGTTGAAAGAAAGACCAATAAAGTAACATGCAAGTAAATCAAGACTATCAATACAACATTTACAAATTTTTTTTATCTGGTGTACAAGGACAGAAAAAATATTTTCAAAAAGTTTTTAGGAATTAGAACATAAATAAATGAAGAACAAAAAATACCCAAATTAATTTTAAATTAAATAAATTTGACCATTTTTTTTAAGGTAATATTAAATTCTCTAAGTGAAATGCAGAAACAGACATTTATGTATAAAGGTTGGTCCCACATCAGTTATCACAGAAAAATTTCTGAGATTATACGCTCCAAAAAAAAACATTTCTTAAATAAATTCTTCGACTAATTCAGCATTTGAAGTAAACAAATTTGGGAAATAAACAAATAATCAAGAGATCAATAACAAATTAAAGCCAAAAAAAAAACCTTTTTAAAAATGTTTCTTTCTGGTAATTTGGTAATTGACAAGTAAACATGTTCATAGCCTAGATACGTGATCCATAAATAATATTTAGCTAATTACAATGGAGAGTTAAATGTGGTTCAGAAAACATCGTGTACAAATATCATAAATAGAACAGGGTATTTTTTTTTCCAATTATCGGATTCAGTTAAAATTGTTCTTAATTTTTCCAATGTTTTTAACAGAGCATCACACAAAAATACTACTAAAACTATTAAAAGCTGAGAAGTAAAATCAATCAACAATGCATTAGTCTTGAACTGTTAATAAATTCGGAAAGTAAAGCCAAATTAAAAAAAAAAAATGATAGGATAAAAATACCCTTAAGTACAATAAAGAATTTAAAAAATATAAACTTGAAAAATGTACAGATTTTGAACAGTCCTTTGAAGCCAAAAATATTAACAAAAATGTAGCGGATGCAAAAGAAAAAAAAAATTGTTGTCCCGAAGTCAAACTGGTACAGCTTCAAGAATTTAAGCAACTTGCTCATACTTGGCTCTGTTAATTGACTTGGCCAGGCAAAATGCCAGAATAGCACCAAGTACCTAGACAAAAACAAATTCATGACATCATCACAAAAATAAAGCGGAGTACACTGAATTAAAAAAAAACTTCTATCCGTTAAGGCAGATAAAGTGTAGAATTCATCTGTGTCTGTGGAATATTAAGGGATTTTGTGGCTAGCACACAACTTCAAAGGTACCCATTTATAGCTTTGGTTCTTACAGAGGATCAAACCTAGGACCCTCAGTTCAACAGTCAAATACTCTACACTGCTTGACACCCAACACTGAATTTACTGGTATCTTAATTTACTCCAATAATATACCACAGAAAAATGGAGATCATTTTCTATACCATCAGACATAGAAAGATATGTATGTGTAAGTTAGTATATATATATATATCATTAACCCAATCTCGTTTGTTTGTTGTGGTAAATTACTACAGATTGGAGAAAGGGATAGATTTTCAAATGACATTACTAAAACTGTATGCATAATAAAGTACCAAATAATGAGAAATATATTTTTCAAAAAACCTGTACCTGGAAGAAAGAGATCCCTAGAGCCACTCCACCTATGGGGCCCATATTTCCATTAATGAAGTCAACAACAAACATGTGGCATCCCTGTAAAAATACAATGATATATTTGTTTATTTTCAATTTTTTTTTTAAACAAAATAAAAGATACCTTAGTTTTTTGAGTGCTCAACTACACAAATTTAACTGAGCATGTGGGTTTAACTTACAGTATGCATTAATAATCCAATAAGTTTCAACTCTATTAAAGTTGTACATAAACAATATTATCGATTTTTTCATTTTGAGACAAGACCTATAAAAAAAGGATGTATACCTGTGTGTGAATGTCTGTTACGTTGGTCAGGTTCAGATGTTCACACTTGTTCTTGTTACGACAGCAGGATTCTGGAACAGAATTAGTTGGTTGGCCCTCCTTTCTAGCAAATGGTGTGTTGAACCAGTCAGCGTAGCTGTCAATGCCGCAGCAAACAAGCTGTAATTTTTTAAAAAATGAAGTTCAATTAACAAATGAGAAATAAATAACATTACACAAAACCAATAGGTTTATATTTTTTTAAAGTTTACCAACACACTATTCCATGAAATAAAATTATACTAACAAAATACAACGAAGTGAAAAAAACTATTAGAAAGTATTACACTGGTGTTAAGTCTATTAAAAAATTATCGGCAAATAACACTACGATTTAAGGTATGATTACATATAAACTGAGTCTAACACAGCCAGATCATTTTTTCTTTAGATTATTTAAAAACCAAATTTTGGGGGGAAAACTTAAAACTCTGAATGCTTCATTTTTAAAGGAAGTGCGTAATGCTCCAATATTAAACCAATTAATTTAGACAAGAAATATTAAAATAGTTCTGCAAAGAACGATGGATAAAAGTGTAATTTTTACCTTCTCTTGAAGTTCATCCATTGCCACAGTGATCTCTCTATTTCCTTTTGTGTCGTAGAGTTGTAGAGCTGACTGAAGACCCTCTTTAAACCCTGTCTCCAGCTGAACAAAAATGTATTATGAGCATTTTGAACATAACTAAAAATAAATAAATAAAGCATTCATTTCTGATAAATAACTTAAAAAAAAATAAAGATATTATTGAAAAGATCTGCCTTTTGTATTTTCCAATAAGAAAAACTAAAAATTAGACGTGAACTCTGACCTTGCCTCTGTAGACCAGGAGAGCAATCCCAGCACTGAGCTCGATAATAAACACAATAAACAGGAAGCCACAGAACTGCAATAGAAACATTTAAAAAACAACCACATTAAAATGCAAAACTATAATGAAAAATAAATTGCTACAATAGAAAAAGGCAAACAAATAAACATAAGACAAAAACAACAACAACAGCAGAACAGACAAACCTCAGTTTATGAGTTACTCTGTTTGCCAGAATTTCAGAAGACAAGCAAAAAATTGTTATATGATATATGAGCAATGTCTTGCAAGACGTCTTTTAAAAATTCCTTTCTAAGTGGAAGCATGAGCAAGTCTTGCAGTTCAGGTAGAGCATGCCTGGTGCTAATTTTCCATGGCCTAATGTGATCACTACTGAGCCTGTGATTCTCACTCTGCTATGCTTGGTCTCACTCAGACTGCTTCACTGTATAGTCACATTTGTGAGAGCTAATATTTACTTAAAGTTTTGTAACTGTTGCGACTGTGTACATGTATTTACTATACAGGAACATTAAACCCAAAGAGGCATAAAAGTCATCCCTCAATTCAAACCAAATAAGGGAGATATTTAACATGTGGGAAACATCCCACAAGTAATACACAGAAGTATGAGTAAATAATCTATTTTACAGCAGATTTTGCAAAACCCTTATAAAGAAGGCAAAAGTAGGTGTCATTAACAACATTACTAGATTAATTCCATGTTAAAATCACACTGAAAGAAAAAAAAACGACTGAGCAACAGAGATTCCATTAGTAAGAGCTGAAGCGTGCTACACAATAATTAAATTTGATTATTCTATAATTAAAAAATGTTTAGTTTGAGCTGCAAAAGAACAAATATATATATGTTCAAATATATATATGTTTTTTTTTAACCACTTATCAGTTTTTCTATAATATATCATGGGGGAAATCTGCTTTGACAGACAAACAAGACAAGATATTAAAAAAAATGCAGAATTAAAAGCAAGTAGACAAAACAGTGGTGAACCACAACAATTATACACAACACGATGAATATCAAAATTACATGATGAATATCAAAATTACATTACTATTCAGATTTATAAATAATTAGTAAAAGAAAAATATTTTTTTTTCTAGCTGGAAATTTTAGAAATGTGTACTCACCATATACAAGAGAAGAGAGTGACCCTTTATAGTGCAACAACATCCCAGCGATCCAATGAGAACAATGACCGCTCCAACACCAATCAGGACATATGGGGCTTCTGGCTGGTAGATGGATGACAGCTCAAGGTATTTGTACAGGTCAACTTTGGTCCAGATACCAATTGCAAGAATAACAATACCAGTTACCTGTGTGAAAATAAAAACAAAAATAAAATATCCTATTTTAATATTTTTAACTTTTCATTGGCCAACTGTCCAAGAAAAATACAACAGTGGGCAGCTAAAAGCGGCAGCCATGACACCCATTATTCTAGTTTCAGTTGTCAGGCTAATCCAGGCTCAAGGGTGACTAATCACGACACCCATTATTCTAGTTTCACTTGCCAGGCTAATCCAGGCTCAAGGGTGACTAATCACGACACACATTATTCTAGTTTCAGTTGTCAGGCTAATCCAGGCTCAACGGTGACTAATCATTTAGAAAGTTATACACGGTTTTGTATAGTTCAAACATTAAGTCATGACTGTAGATTTAATCCATGGGGAATGATGCAGTGGGGACACTGGACTAAGGGAAGTCGCTGCCCTGGTGAGCAAAATGTTGCAACTGGGAATGAGTTCAAATTCTAACTTACAAATAGCCAATGAACCTATGGAAGCCCCATGGACCTATGGACGTACTCCATGAAGCAACATAATTAAAGTCTAGGATGTTTTATTCACAAAAGGGATAAAATGATGTTTTATTCCTAAGCTACAGATAAACCATGAAAATCATTTTTCCAAAGTCATAGATAATACCTGGTATCTGATGAGTTTCCTCTTGCATCAGTGAATTCAGTCAACTTATCAACATTTTATTACGAAGTTTCACAAACACTGAATTTTATTTACTCATATAGGTCAATGCCTCAGCAAAGTGATTTTAATGTTAACTTAAAAACCAAAAGACACAGATTTTAACTAAACAGAAGAAAAATGAAGACCCCATCTATTTTTTAACTGATTATGTCACAAAACTATTTTTTTTGTTCATTTTCTTTTATGTCTGTGGTGAGATTTACTTGCTTTAAAGTCCCTTTGCCCTGACATTTAGAATGCTACTGAGACTAAACCCAATTACACTCCAACCAAATAATCAATAACAAAAAGGCCTTGTGGGAATGGTGTTATTGTTGAAGCTGCAGTCAAATTAAAAGCAAATAAAAGTGATGTAAGTAATGTTTCCCTTATAATGTCTATAACGACCATTGAGGTCAAATGAAATTGAGTTCATCTGTTTATGTAGCCCCAGCTATTCTATGGGATTGTATGGATATTACAATGTCCAGCCACCTTTACTCATTTTCTTGATGCTGGGTGGACATAGGGACATCGATTGGATCAGAGAAAATATTAGGCTCTCACTGTGGATCTCCTGGTTAGCTCTACCACACTGCCAAAAGTGGTATATTCTTCTTAATAAGTACTTGGAACAATGTAATTTTGCAGTTGTCAGTTCATGGTAGTTCCACAAAAGCTCATCTCCTTGTAAGTTACTTAAAAAAATATCTAAGGCTTAGTCACCCACATCCTTCTTTGGTTAATATAAATATATTTCCTGATTATAAGAAAATAAAACTAGTAAATTCAGTAAAGGTTTCCAACATTGAAAATTCAGTAAAGGTTTCCAACATTGTAAATTCAGTAAAAATTTCCAACATTGAAAATTCAGTAAAGGTTTCCAACATTGTAAATTCAGTAAAGGTTTCCAACATAGTAAATTCAGTAAAGGTTTCCAACATAGTAAATTCAGTAAAGGTTTCCAACATTGAAAATTCAGTAAAGGTTTCCAACATTGTAAATTCAGTAAAGGTTTCCAACAGCTGCGTGCAGCCTCCTTACCAGCTACAGTAGCCAAAAAAACATTTTGTGTGGAACACTGGTTTAAAGCAATGGTGATGATAATTTGTGCTCAAGAAGTAACTATGCCTTTATGCATGCATATTTAGCTGTCTATAAAAATCTCTGTAAAGGTAAAGAGCCTGACACATAGGATCACAGTAAAAGTAACCAGTTACTTAGCAATACAACTTTGTTGTAACTTTGAGACATGATCACTTAAAACAGTAATCTTGGGACCTTAAAAAATGTAAACAACATATTCGTCTACACTACATCATATGGATACTACTCAACATATACAAAGATACACCATCTTAGCAACATAATTAATAATAATGCTAATATTTTTAAGGTCATAGAAAATATATCTGATACACCAACATATACAAGACTAGGGGGGACAAAGAATATTGAAATGTCCCAAACTGCAGTCGTCATTAAGAGAGAGTTTTAAAACATGTTTAACCTAATATTTTACCCATTTTATTCTCTCAGTTCTCTTAGTTGTTACAATTTCAGAGAAGTGATTTGGGGAGGGGGGGGGGTCTTAACAACAGTGAACTTGACCATATTAAGTAAAAGCTATTTCTCCTGTTACCCCCTTTACGACTAAAACTGTGGGAAACAAACATATCAAGGATGAAATAAATTGAGTACAGAGGGGGCTATTAGTGAGGTCAATGGGGCGTATTTAATGTTCTTAAAATTAGAAGCTTATTTAACCACTTAAAAGCACTTCCTCCCAAATTACCTATATTATTGGTATGAAAAACATTGATTTTTCAATATAAAAATGGCATACATTATTACGCTGAATTTAATTTAACAGTACTATTCCAGAACTTCCTCTTCAGTTAAAAAAAATCTTCAAATAATTAAAAAATATAATATTTGTAAAATCAAACAAATGGACCAGATTTATAAGTTTCTCAAAATAAACTGTGAAAAATGTACAAGGGAGCAGTTCTTTACTCAACAAAAATTCTCACGCTGCTTTTAAAAGCCACATGTATTTGACCAGAGTTAGTTTAGTAACAATACAGTTCTGCATACTAGTCAGGCAAATGCAGTTTAGTATTGAAAAGAAGCAAAGATAGACATCTGAATGTTTTTAATATCATAGATTTTAGAGGTAAAAAAATTGCTTAATCTGTTACAATTAATTATAACTCTTTCATGAATTAAATTTAAACTGACTAGTGAGTTGTTTATTATGGTAATGTTATGTTAGAATATAATGGTATTATGGACAAAACAAGTATGAATATAAATAAATAAAATGTATTATTATTATAAATAATATATAGACAATATAGTCATGACTCATGTCATTGATGCAACAATAAACAAGCATTCTAGTAACACAATTTCGTCATATGATTCATCTTAACAAATCAAGACATATGACTATGAATGACTCTCGCCCTGCATCAGTCGATGGGCTCATTATTAATTTTATTCGTGTTACGTGTAGTAGTCTCTGTAATGTCAGTACATGTATTGACTAAAAACTGCTTATTAATGAATTTGAATTCTTACCCAAAATATGAAATTAAAGACCATCATTAGAGTTTTCATGCATGTCACAACTGGTGCTGTTGAGAGGGCAGTATCCATTCTTCCTTTTGTCATTTTCGTTAGTTCAAGAAATGTAGATTCAAACAGACTGATGGCACTACCAAATATTTGCCCCAGATTCCAGATGGTGCCAGAGTTACAGTCATTAAATTATAACCGGAAGTGCCCGGAAATGCAAATAGCAGTTCGTCGCATTTTCTATATACATAATCTGGTTAAATAGTAGTTCAAGTTACGTGATATTTTAATTTTGAGGTTTATCACTTATTTGTGCATATTCTAGAGTTGTTTTTATTGATATTTTTTTATTTAATTAAGGCGTAAAGGAATGAAAAAGTTTGCGGTTTTCCCACTAGTTTTCATAGCGGATTACTAGTGTTCCACCTCTGCCCAAATAATTTCACGAATATTCATTATTGTGTATGAAAGTCGTTGGTGTCATTAATCAAATATTATTTTTTTAATTATAAATTTATCTAAATGTATTAAGGCAAACACGATACATTTATGAGTTTGTTATTTTAAGGTGGATATACATCATTACAAAGCTGTTTTTTTTGGGCGGTTTTCTCGTTAAGCTTTGAATTTGTATTGTTTAAAAACATCTGGCATCACTGTCTATCAGGACAAGGTAACCATCTAAACGTGTTAAGTTTTAAACTTTGAAGTAAGGAATTGCTGAGGATTTTACTTTATATATAATACATGTGCTAGTAATTGTATTATTATTGATTCGTTTTCTATATTAATTACCATTTGTGCATATGCCACTTGTTTGAGATTAAACTAGCCTTAATAAACAAAAGTAATAGTAGTCTCACTCTCAGTGAATGAGCAAAATTTATGTGATTTAATTTGGGACAGGCTACGCTTACGTCAAGACGTAATTCGTATTTTTTTTTCCGGATTACGTCAATAGATATTTCTCCACACCCTAACACTGTCCCTAACCTTATCCCTAACCCTATCCCTAACCCCTAACGGCAGTGGCCACGGTAACATCAAGACATAATTCGTATTTTTTTTTTCCGGATTACGTCAATAGATATTTCTCAACACCCTAATACTGTCCCTAACCCTAATATAATTGCCGGTACCCGAAAAAAAATGAGAAATAATAGAATGGCGCTTGACGTAATTGTAGCCACTGCGATTTAATTTTTGCCTTTCGGATAGTGATAGGTAATATTTGTCTGGCATATAATATATATATTTATATATTGATGAATTTCTTCATAATTTTCTAACATTTCTTGGCGAATATAATGTCACGTGTAGTGTTATCTCACCCGTACCGCAACGTTCCTTTGTTAATATTTTTACCAAATCATTTGCCTGGCAGGCAAATGGATCATTGACTGTTATTACTCCTGCCTGAACCTGATGGCAGTGATTGACTTTTTTAATATTATATAATATCGATTTAAAGGAATAAATATTAATAGCTAAAAATAAATTAAAATCATATAAAACATATGACTTATTGTTACTGGCTACTTTTAACTTAAATGTATTGTTTTAACTCATGTTTTAGACATGATTAGGAGAAAGCCTACTCGGATTGAGCTGAAAATTGCAGACATTGAGGAGTATGACTCAATAAAGAAAGAAAGAGAAGCTGCATCAAAATCTTCAAAAACAGATGAGTTCATGTCTCCTGAAATGTTGACAGCTAAGAAGCGCATGGAAGCCGTTCACGCTAGGATAGGTTTTGATCCAAAACCTTTGGCACAGCCCTCAACTTTACCAAATTAAGTAAGTAAAGATGTTAGTGGCGTGTTAATTTTATAATATGTCTTTGTAAAATGATATCTTCAACATCACATGACTGGTCTGGCGTGGTTATTTGGGACTCAATGCTTGCAGTCTCCAGGGGTTCCATATAGGGAATTATTATTTTACGAGGCATTCCATTTTGAACATTTTGCAAGAGGGTCTCAAGTTGTCTGCAACACCACTGAATCAAGTTTTGAATGTACTTGAGGTATATAATTTACATCATTACTGTTTGGTCATCCAGATGATCCTAAGCCTCTAGTTAGAGAGTTAAAGGTATCCACAAACCAAAGGGAATTTCGCGTATCTAGGTAGCTCGTGAAATTCGCTCCTCTTTCGCTGCAATGTATTTATATGGAGATGCTCAAACCGCGGAAAATTTAAGAGCAGGTGCAGAGAAATTTGGCGGTATCGCTTCTTGCCGTTTTTTTTGCGTTTCGCGAGTGTAAACAATCCAAAATGGCTGCCTAGAAACATCGACTCAAATGAAAATTAAGGTTAAAATTGATATAAATGTCTTAAAATTAACAAATAAGACTTACATTTATATAAAGAAACATGAATTATATCAGATTATACCAAAAAGTAAGTGTTTTTTTCACTTTTTACTTGTAAAATACAATAACTGTAGAAAATGTATAACAAGAAGAAAATGTCTGCCGACGTCTTCAAACAAAAAAAAGAAAATTAAAAAAGATCACTATATCTGGTCGGCTGATGCCCGCTTTCGCTTCGCCTAGGTGTAGTGAGGGTTTTTCACGCTTAGAAAAATCTCACTTGAGAAATAGTGCAGCGGAAAGTATCGCTTTGGTATGTGAATACTTTAAAGGTTTTCTCATGGCAAACCTTAGTAGATTGACCCAGAAAACTAATTAGGCAAAAGATAAGAGTTAACATAAATAAAAAGTCATTTCTAGTCTTAACTAGGTCACTTTATAGGAGCATTCACATATTTGTAGCATGGAGCCATTAATCTGTATTTTTTAAACCTGTTTTAACATAAGTATCTTTGAATGGTCTAAACTGATAAAGGTAGAATTTGTATAGTTTAGCTTAGTTAATCTTTGGTAGAAAATTAATTATCACTAACTCTTAATTAAAATTTTTTTTTCTTCCAGTTTTAACTAGAACAAAAAGATGTGTGCCTTTCAGCATCAATCAAAAAGACTTGTTTCATTCTTTAGGATTCCTTTCAGCTTTCAACTTAGTGAGAATTTTGAACCTTGCAGAAAAACTTATCAGAATATGAAGTTAAATTTCTTTTCTACTTCTGGGACTAGTGACATATGGAACAACCATTCAAGTACCAGTACTCTAAACTTAAAAACTTCCTGTAGTGGCCTGATTTCTAAACATCATCTCATTAAAAAAAATGCAAGTAGATATTTTCACACCCAGCATCGTCTTAACGGTCAGTCTTACACTTGTAAAGATAGTTTCTTAGAAATCCAGCTGGATTCAGTGACGCTTAAAATCCCATTAATTTGGCTAAGAGATCACTGTACATCAAAAAAGTTCTACAACCACAGGACCGAACAGAAAATACCACAAAGAAATCTGTCTGTCTTGGATTTAACCCCAGAGAATATCTTCTATACAGACAATCAAAATGCTATTTCTGTTACATGTGAGTATGTGTGCATTATTTTGAGTTTTGTAAAATCAAATACTTGTAGTATGGGACGAGCTGTTAGATTATTCACATTTCTGAAAATATCTTAAATATTTAGTCATTTTTTCACAGTACTCTATTATAAGATGATGATAATGTCTTTATATCTCAGTTAATTATCAATCTCAAATAAAAAATTATCCAGAGCACTGTTATATTAATTTAATGAAAATTGAGATTGCATAAAAAATTTTTTTTTATTTTTTTGTCAATACCGTTATAGTTCATATCTTTTGAGAAAAAAAAAAGATAACTAAGCAAACAGCAATTGACAATAGTCAATGCATTTGTATAATACATAAAAAATTATGACGAAGTATTTACACTAACATCAGTTAAATGCCTTCTGTTAACATAAGTTCAGTCTTTCAGAATTGTGTTTTGGCTAAACATTTCAACCAACCTGTCATTTTCTCTCTGTGTATTATTTGTGTGATGTAATGTTCCTTTAATACAATCCCTCATAGTTTTTGATTGGGAAATATTATTTGTAGCACCTTTCTTCTAAAGTATATTAACTTCTCATCCTCATATTAATTAGGGAAAGACGGTCATGTCTCAACATATGATCTTGAGTGGTTGACTGATAATTTTTACCCTGGGAAGCTTATCAGTCCATCAAAACGAACCTACTGGAACAAAGAGATCATCTCATCTGATGGTTTACCAGTGGTGTCCTATGAAGAGCATGTGAATACAGAAAGTGGTTTGAAGAGCTCACTAGCAAATTTAGTGAAATATGGATTTACTGTTGTCGATGGGGTGAGTAGGTTTTGTTTTTCTCTTCTGGTTGTTCAAATTATGGTAAAGATTCTTTTATAAAGCTTTACAGACTAAAAGGGTCTGTTGAAGTAGTTTTCACCTGATTTTGGAGCCGCATCTATTCTATGAGATTATACGGCAAGTACAATATCCGACTGTCTTTACTTTCCCAGATTTTGGAACATTGATAAGGGTCCTGGCTCTAAGTGGGTCATGAACTTAGGATGTACTGGTTGCCAATCAAGCACTCTTCGACTCACATGCCTTAATTTGCGTGCAGTAATTAAATCAAAACTTTTTTTTTTGCATATGTCATTAATTCTTATAAGATAAACGTTGCATAAGAACATCGTGCCATTAAAGTCAAACGCTCTTATCACCAACACGAAGTTGGATCACTTAAATGGCGTTTTTTTTTAATCAGATGGAATATATTTACCTATGATGTACATACGATTTTTTTAAAACCTCAAAAGCATCAAATTTTTACTTTCATTGCTTGAAAAGTTTATTGTATTTCTTTATTTAACCTAGTCACATTTTAAAATATATCTTGTTTTATTTGGACCAGACTCCAGTGTCACAGGAAGCGACACAAACTGTGGCAGAGAGGATCTCTTTTATTTTAAAAACAGTTTTTGGGGAGATGTGGGCCTTCACTGCAGATGCCTCTCGCAGTGACACGGCTTACACAACACAGAATCTGGGGGCCCACACTGACAACTCATATTTATCTGTTCCTGCCGGGTAAGTTATATTATTTTTTTTTTCTTAATAAAGTGGGGACTCACCGGAGCTGAGCAGAAATTAGATACTTTTGTAGAATTGGTAATGAATTTTGACTATTAGTCTTTTTTTTTTTTTTCGTTCTTAGTTTTATAATGAACAACCAATGGCTTCATGAACATTATTTTTTTCTAGTGAATGTAAACTTAAAATCATTATGTCTGAATATCTTGCTACCTAGAAAGTCTTTTGTTAGATATGTATAGAGATAGGGGACACAGTCTCTAAGAACTGAGAGCGTTGGTGGGAGGTGTGGAGGCATAAACTAGATCTCATAGAAGATACTTGATAGTTACAAGAGATGGGTTGCAAAAGATTTTGGCTTGGCATATTACATATGGAGTGGCTTAAAGACAAAAAAATACTCATGGGTGGGGTAAAAAGCATGGGTAAGTTGGTATTGGTGGTCATGAATGGTTTAGTTGATCCGTATTAGCAACAGATAGATTAATGTTAAAAAGACAGTGCAAAAGGGGTAATTTGTTTTGTGAAAAGATGTACATTATCTTGTGTCTGATACATTTATATACAGTAAATGTACCTTTGTTTTCCCAGAATTCAGGTGTTCCATTGTCTTCAGCACGATGGTACTGGTGGTGAGACCCTGCTGGTTGATGGGTTCAATGCTCTGGATGTGCTGAAAAAAACTGACCGGGCTGCCTTCAACATTTTGGCCACATTGGCTGTTCCTCATCAGTACAAGGAAAGGGCAAGTGCCAACATCCCAGGGAATCACTTACACAGTGTGAGCCCCGTGGCTGCAGTGCACCCGACTTCAGGGGAATACATTTGTTTGAGGTATGATTGATAAATGTATAAAGCAATAGGGTGAATATTTGATGTTTTGTTTACAACTGACAGTTTACAGGTGGACTGCTAAATTTTTTTTAATGACAGCATTTTCTTTACAAGCTGCACCCTGCAAAACCTTTGTGTAACTTTGTTACTTTGACAAAATGTGCAGCAGTTAAAACAAAAATTCTATTCTTAATTTGTGATTAGATCACAAATTTACAAACTGCTATCGGTTAAATGCATTTTTTATCTACTTCTCACGTCCCATAATCATTTCTCTCACTTATTGTGTAACGTCCAAGTTTGACATGGGCACTGATAGAGAATGGTAAAAAAAATCATTCCATAGGTTACTTCATCACCATGTTTTGTTAACAAAAATAATTATGTCACCCTTGGAACTCCACTTTGAATTCTTGAATTTTAATCTCATCAAAACTTTTTCAGGAGCAGGTTTTCTAAAAATTAAACACAATAGATTGATTGCTATATATGTTTTATCATACATGTTTTATCATTTTTGCACATTTAAAAAAAAAAAGTCTGTATTACAATACAACATTTTACTTTTTAAAGGAGAATTTTCACTTGAGCAGGTAGACAAAAAATTGACTTCTTTTGACAGGAAACAGAATTGACATTTTCATTTTGCCAGACTCTTCCTAAGAGCATTATATGTACATCTGTATATGAAGTTTTAAGTAGTTTGTTGCTTAAAAATGAAAATATTCTTTATAAGATATTTGTCTGTCTCATTCAGAAATTCACATGTATTTATAGATTCGTCTAAATATTCACCCTGTTAACATTTGTTACACCTTTTGCACACACACACATATATATATATATATATATAGCCTATATATTTCATGTCTGTCTAATTACATATTGAGTAAAAAAGTTTTTTTGCTAAAAAAAATAAGCTGTATATGTCAGATAAGATCAGAGTGTAATCAATGAAATATTACTTGGTTTATAGCATACTTTGACCCTTTAAACTTTTCTATTTGCATAGAGATGTTTCTGTTTGGATTGTCCTTGACATTTGATAGTAGTCTTTTTGTTTTTCATCTTTCTTAAACTGTTCTGTTTATGGTGAAATACGATAATTTTTTTTTCTGTACAGATTCAACCCATACGACCGAGCTCCTTTGAACACTGTTAGCCCTGAAGACATGGCTGCCTTCTATGAAGCCTATGAGAAACTGTCTGAGATCATCTCCAGCCAGCAGAATGAACTTTGGTTTAAACTGAACAAAGGGTCTGTACTCTTGGTGGATAATTGGAGGGTACTGCATGGCAGAGCAGCTTTTGATGGCAATAGATTTATTTGTGGATGTTATCTGCCTCGAGATGAGTGGATCTCAAAGGCCAGGATGGTGGGGCTTTTGTAGATAAGATTTAATTCGTTTAAAAAAAAAATATTGTCAATCTCATCTTTATAGTTTTAGATAAGCTCGGAAAATAAAATAAAAAAGTATTGTTACATTTAAAAAATGCCAGAAGTGAATTGTTTAAATATTCCTTTTTTTTTTTAAAATTTAGTTATGTAATTGATTAAGCTGAATGTTAAACATGTTGTTTTTGTTTTGTTTTATTGCTGTCTGGTTTGTTGATGAAGAAGATGGCGGCTCTCTTACAAGATAAGATCAAGTTTGTTAATTTAGTTAACAAACAATGAATGACATAATTCATGTACTTGTAGTAGTAGTAAATAATTCCTTCCACGAATCACAAACAATATTATCAGAAATACATTCTTATATTCCAGATGTGAGATTTCAATCTCAGAAGATCTATTCATTCAAAATTGCATGTTTGATATTTTAAAAAACAAGATCACATTTTACAGTCAGCACAAAACATAATTAAAGGTTTAAACAGTTATTACAGCCGGCATAATGCAATACAAGACTTTGTGAAGAGTTATTATTAATGTTTTTTTAATTCACTAGTCTTCATTCTGTGGTGTGCTGTCTGAATTAGTACTACATGTATTAGCCATCATTATATGGTGTGCTGTCTGAATTAGTACTACAAGTATTGGCCATCATTCTGTGTGTGTGCTGTCTGGATTAGTACTACATGTATTGGCCATCAATCTATGGTGTGCTGTCTGGATTAGTACTACATGTATTGGCCATCACTCTATGGTGTGCTGTCTGAATTAGTACTACATGTATTGGCCATCATTCTATGGTGTGCTGTCTGGATTAGTACTACATGTATTGGCCATCATTCTATGGTGTGCTGTCTGAATTAGTACTACATGTATTGGCCATCATTATATGGTGTGCTGTCTGGATTAGTACTACATGTATTGGCCATCATTCTATGGTGTACTATCTGAATTAGTACTACATGTATTGGCCATCATTCTATGGTGTGCTGTCTGAATTAGTACTACATGTATTGGCCATCATTCTATGGCGTGCTGTCTGGATTAGTACTACATGTATTGGCCATCACTCTATGGCGTGCTGTCTGAATTAGTACTACATGTATTGGCCATCATTCTATGGTGTGCTGTCTGAATTAGTACTACATGTATTGGCCATCATTCTATGGTGTGCTGTCTGAATTAGTACTACATGTATTGGCCATCATTATATGGTGTGCTGTCTGAATTAGTACTACATGTATTGGCCATCATTCTGTGTGTGTGCTGTCTGAATTAGTACTACATGTATTGGCCATCATTCTATGGTGTGCTGTCTGAATTAGTACTACATGTATTGGCCATCATTCTATGGTGTGCTGTCTGAATTAGTACTACATGTATTGGCCATCATTCTGTGTGTGTGCTGTCTGAATTAGTACTACATGTATTGGCCATCATTATATGGTGTGCTGTCTGCATTAGTACTACAAGTATTGGCCATCATTCTATGGTGTGCTGTCTGGATTAGTACTACATGTATTGGCCATCATTCTATGGTGTGCTGTCTGGATTAGTACTACATGTATTGGCCATCATTCTATGGTGTGCTGTCTGAATTAGTACTACATGTATTGGCCATCATTCTATGGTGTGCTGTCTGGATTAGTACTACATGTATTGGCCATCATTCTATGGTGTGCTGTCTGAATTAGTACTACATGTATTCGTAACAAAATGAAATATGATGTGTTTTTTTTTTGCCATTCCATAAACATTTTCATCGCTGGATACAAGAGCTTTAATTAATGTTGATGTAACAAAAATGTTACATTTGATGTCACATTTGATGTTACATGTATCAGCTTTTCTCATAAACTAAAGAATACATTTATAAAAAGTCTGTTATAGGGTCACTGTTGATAAAAGTTTTTAGGAATGTTATATTTCCTGATTTGTTAAATAATACATACGTTTGTTTGTTTATTTTTGTCCTGATGTACGGCCCGTTAAGGCTGCATCAATTACAAGACACTTTCTATCATTGTCATTTTTTAAAATATTCAATAAATTACTCAGAACATGTATACAAACTTTTCATAGAAAATGTAAGATAGTGAAATCTTTCTGTAATAATTGGATGGACGATGAATTACATTATTTCACTGCATGTGTTCTAATCAGGATATGTGATACAATAAAAAGAATTTCTTTAAAAAATGTGTACTTTGTTGTATTTGTCTGTGTTTAACTGTATCGTTTTCACCATTGTTTTACTACAGACTGCAACTTATAAAGGTCGACAGATGTTTTTTAGCTCATAATATTCTGATATAGACATTGATTTGGTGGCACTGAGGATGTTGGTCCATATGGCACAGTGAAGGTTATTGGTTTCAACTTCTGTGATATGGTAGTTACTAGAGTCCACTATGCAGCCTCCCTGCCCAGGCTAGGCTACAGTAGGGGTTGTAGGAAGAGAGCCCCCCCTCGCCTCACACTAGCCACTGGGTTGATAGTATACAGACATGGGCAAATTACATGGGACCCGTGTATAAGTTTAGACTTTTATTTATGAACAAATGAATGGCTGGGAGTGTTCTTTTCTCCTAACTCACGTGGCTGCATGCCAGCTTATTTTTATAATACACTTGTTTCAATATTGAGCCTTCAATTGTCTTCCATGTTACTTATGGGCCTTGTGATTTTGGGGCCCACAGGCAAAAGGATCTCGCGGTGCCCCTAGAGCAGTGTTTCCCAAAGTGTGGTAGGCGTACCCCCCCCCCCTCCCAGTACGCGTACCCCAGGAAGAGTTTGGCGGGTGTATGCGCTACACCACACCAAGAAAACATTGGGTAAACATTCACGGCTAAAGTGAAAATATTGAAATAAGGGGAAACAATGACCGAACAAACAATAGGTTAATGTTTTTACAAGGGGTGTTCATTGTTATGAAAAAACAAGAGGAATACATAGATGCCGAATGTTTTCCATATAGCTACACTTTTGATAGGAATGTGTGCTTAAGGGTGGGAGGCGGGGGGCATTTGTAGTTCCCTTAGCACTTAAAGCCATTGAAGCAGACGACGTGTATAACTCATCAGGACTCATCTATTTCTGTAGCCATGGATTGTTTGACGAGCATTAGCCTCAATTTTGTCCCAAACTAAGGTCAGGTACCGTAACTCCAAGCAGGATTGACTAATCGACTTCCCAACAACTTTCAGCAGGTCTTAGATTATCTCGCTTGGTTCTCGCCAAAGATCAAACCCAGGTCTAAATATGGCGGAGAAAAAAAGGTTATGACGCAATTAAAAAATGTGCACACAATGAACGCCATGTTTCTTTAGAAAATTGGTTTCAAACACATTGGTGAAAAGAAATTTTATCAGTGTAAAATTTCAAACACTTTTCTTAATTTCGTTTTTTTTTTAAACATTCTCTTTATTTCAACACTCTTGGAGTAAGTAAATTTAAAAAATGAATTGTTCTGAATCGTTGTCCATACTAATAGACGCTGAAGAAAGAAACCCATTTCGTTTAATTACTTTCCCCTCTATCGACAACCTACCTTGTCAACCAGGATGTAGCCACACGAGTAACTCTTTTAACAAGGATACCAACTTCAGCAACAGCAGACGGAAGAGGTCACTGGGGCGGCGTCCGGTGAGCTACAAGGGCCGCAACGAAAACTCCAGCAGACGACGGCCGCAAACCAGTAATAACAATAACGCTGACGAAGAGGGGGAGGAAGAAGAAGAAGAGGGTACGGCAGAGTCAAGTCTGGCATCTAGCCCGTCTTCTAGATCTGCAACTAGCCCACCTTCCAGTCCTGACGGCAGCGTCATGTCAGAAGATGCAGACGACACATCCCCACCCTCGGGCTCACCCACGTCATCAACGTCCGGCCGAACTTCCGGGTCCAGCGGATCGTCGGGCAGTTCGGGGAGTCGCAGGAAGAAAAAAAGAAAGCGCGGGTTCTTCGCCAGCGTCTGGTACTCGTCACCCGAGGAGTACACGCTTCAAAAAATGGCGCTGTGGTTCCCCGTCGGTATCCTTCTGTCGCTGGCCCTCTACTTCGCCATCATCGACGGGATGGACATGGAAGTCAACACGAAGCGGTTTGTGGGTGCGGCCATCGGGTTGATTCTGTCGCTGACCTTCGCCTTCAGTGTCCAGATGCGCTGCGCCATGACGCTGGTGGTCCCGACGTTCGCCGGCAAAGCTGGGCGCACCTACATCTCGGCCTTCGCCATAATTTACCTCATCAACGGCCCGATTACAAACATTATGTCTAACGGAAAAGTAAGCTCATTATCCCACCCCCACCCTTCTTAACGGCATCTGTCCACACCCTCCCCAACCCCCCGTGGGGGGGAAGCTACCTGAACTCTTGCTAGTCAAGCCTTGGTGACCTGCCCATTACGAAATTTAGATCTTTCAGTTTTATTTCTGCAACCAAGCTGGGTTTTTTTTGTTGTTGAGAAAATGGGGACAGATGGGTCCCATCGTCTGAGATTTTTTTAGCGGCCCTTTTTTTTTTTTGGTTATTGTTGGGGCCCTACACTCTGAAATGTTAACAACACACTACTACCTTACACTCTGAAATGTTAACAACACACTGCTAACTGATAAATATACCATAGGATGGGGTAAGTTATGTTGTTGAACAGAGTAGTCAAACCTGCTCCACACTGGCGGGTATCTTTAGTGTGCTGTAAAACAGGGTGCCCATTTTTCAAAGTCTGTCATGGGCCCAATACATTTCCAGATGCAAATATTTATATATTTATACACTAAATGTTTGCACTATCTCTGTTGAACTTCTGGAGATTCCTGTATCTTCTTAAATGAAATATTTGAGCCAGTCACGCAAACTATGCTAACAACTGAATATTGTGATGCGAAACAATAGATCAATAGATAAACCAAAGTACTTCTTTTATACATTTTTTGACATGTAAGGGAGGAAAGAACCAATTAATACGATAGAGATTATCGCCACTGAATAGCGTCCCCTGTTCGGCAGTATTGACTGCAGGCAGCAAAGCTCATGTCATTTTTAAAAATGTCAGTATATGATCCACTGGCAGAACAGTTCTTTTGGTTAAGCAATTTAGGGGACTACCCCCTCCCAAGAGTCCATAATGCCAAAGAAGTTTTTCCAGTATTTATTTATATTAAAATTGGAGCTGAGAGTCCCAAAGGTACCTAGTTTAGCTCATGTCTGGGGCCCACACAGAGCTAGTAAATCCACGCAGTAGTTCTAACATTAAAAATAAAACAATAACTATAATCTTAATTAACAATAGTCAAAATAGTAGTGTCTGTGTGTACTTCCAGTACTGTCTGTGTGTTCTTCCAATACTGCCTGTGTGTACTTCAAGTATTATTTGTGTGCACTTCAAGTGCTGTTAGTGTGGTACTTCAAGTACAGTATTTTGTGTTCTATACAGGAGATTGTTAGGTCTCTGAGCTGTACGTCATCTCTGCTGGCCAACCACACCAAGACCAAATGGAAACTGCGTATGAGTCCGGTGGAGAATGCGTTTGGCGATCTTGCTAAAGATGGATACATTATGAAGCGGGTGAGTGGTTGCAAGAGATCACTTAGACTTTACCGAAACATGTTTTACATTGTTGTATGTGCATAGACAGACAGTGCAACTTGTATCAAATGTAAACAATGGAACACTGAGCACTGCCTATATATTGTTCCTGTTTAAAATAAAGTCATCACCCTTTCAGGGCCGACGTATATTTGCTGGTGCCCTGAGCAAGATGAAATTCGATGCAAATATAAAGTTGTTTTTTATACCACTCATTTCTGCGCCAATCATTTGTTCTGCATCAATCATTTGTTCTGTTACAATCATTTGTTCTGCATTAATCATTTCTTTTGCACCAATTATTTGTTCTGCACCAATCATTTGTTCTGTTACAATAATTTGTTCTGTTAAAATCATTTGTTCTGCATCAATCATTTGTTCTGCTCCAATCATTTGTTCTGCTCCAATCATTCGTTCTGCTCCAATCATTTGTTCTGCTCCAATCATTTGCTCTGCACCAATCATTGTTTATACATCAATCATTTGCTCTGCAGCACTCAGGTGCTCTGTTCCCATCAGTTTTTTTTCTGCACCAATCATTTGTTCAGCAGCACTATAATATTCTGAGCCAGCCAATTATTTTACACAAATTATTGTCGTGCGCAAATGAATGAATGCCGAGGTTCACTTCCCCTGACCTAATTCCCCAGGTCTCCAATGCCATCAGACGAGCCTTCAAGCCGCTGACTAAAGAAATCGAGGAGGACGACGAAGAAAACCGGAAACTTATGGCCGAGATCATGAAGGCAAAGAAACTCAACCCAGAGGCATTCAAAAATGAAGGGGACGGACCGGAGCTAAATAAAGAAGATGACGTGAAAAATAAAGAATTAGGTGAGACTGACCACTGAGCTAACGATTGACTGATTTCTTAACATAAGCTTATTTCAGTGGGAAAATACATATGGTTGTTTTGGTATGTTTGTTTATGCCATTTACTTTTAACATTTAACAACAAGTTAGGTAACTTGTATTTAAATCTAAACGTCTTACCAGTGACCAGAAACCTCTAACCCAAATGTTTATATAATTAATCAAGACGTGCAACCTCTAACCCAAAAGCTTCTATAATTAAGACTCGCTAAGTTAGAGAACGGAATTCCATCAATAAACAATTTACATCATCTTTTAAACTAGTAGCAATTATCTGGTTAATGTTTTATTTTTAGATCCTTAATTTATTTTCATGGCTGTTTAAGAAAAAAAAACTCTGGAGGAAAAAAAAAACTTACAATATTACTGTCCATTAATTGAAAGAAATACAATGTCCCTACATGGTTTATTATTAATAAGTCCCTTTTTGAACTGAACTTTGGTTTGCAGGTGAGAAAGTTGAGAAACGTTGGGAAAACAAGATGAACTTGAGGTGTGAAAGTGTCTTCAATAAAGGTCAGTGTTGAAGCAGTAGGTACTACACCTTTCTAAAGTATGTTGCAATAAAGGTCAGTGTTGAAGCAGTAGGTACTACACCTTTCTAAAGTATGTTGCAGAAAATAATGCTGCGGTCATTCAGTCTATTGTTACAATTATTTTAGTCTTTCACTCTGTTGTGGCCAGGTTTATCTAACTGCGTCACAAAGATGGGAGAACTCCATAGCCGGTGTATGAGCAAATTGTGGATACTCGGTTATCTCCTCTGTTGGCCATTGAAAGTAAGTTGAGCGTGTGAACATCATCTGACCCCAGTTACCTTTAGAGGCTCTGTAAGGGATTCGTGAACCTATTTTATATTGATATAATCGAATGTTTTGTTTCTATTAAGAAATATATAAATATATCCCATATAGAGCCTCAAAGTGTAAAGAATGAAGAACTCTGGCGAAATGTTTGTACTAATTGCGTGTGTAGTATAGTATATGTTACAGTTGTGTTCAATACTCCATTGAATGAATCCACCATGTTGTGATCTCTACAGATCACTGGCCTGTGTAACCTTCTGAAACTGATCCCTGGCGCCTTTGGCATGAGCTGTCAGTCCATGAATGTCATGAACCCAGGTTTCGGGGACACCTACATCACAGCCAACGCTGTCATAGAGGATATGGACCAGGGCATGGACGTAAGTTGGACATTGTGTGCTGTGCTAGAAGTGAAAGTACCCGTCCTATTCGTGGTAGGCTACAGCGTGTAGTCTTAGGACCGTCACTTGAAGGACTGTCTTACCTGATTGTATGAGCGCCTAGGCAATTGCCCCGGGGGCGTCGAGTATAAGAGGGGGAGGGCACATCCCAAGTGACCGATTCTATTTAATTATTATAAATGTCTGTTGCTGGGGGCCCAAAGCGCTGGGTGTTCTCCGAGGGTCTATAATGCTGGCTAGGTGGCTCTGACTGCTCCTACGGCCCTGTCAGCTCCAATGACTCTGACATCTCAATCGGCTCTGACTGCTCCTACGGCCCTGTCAGCTCCAATGACTCTGACATCTCCATCGGCTCTGACTGCTCCAACGAATCTGACCGCTTCAATGAATCTGACTGCTCCAACGGCTCTGACAGCTCCAACGGCTCTGACAGCTATACAGGCTCTGACTGCTCCTACGGCTCTGACAGCTCCATCGGCTCTGACTGCTCCAACGAATCTGACTGTTCCAACGGCCCTGACTGCTCCAACGAATCTGACTGCTCCAACGGCCCTGACTGCTTCAACGAATCTGACTGCCCAATCGAATCTGACTGCTCCAACGGCTTTGGCTAGGTAGTAAGTGGCGTTCATAATTGCTTTGGCCATGACTAGAGGCCCGTTGTATAATGAAAAAGTCAGGTCCTTAAACTCACACAAACGTCATTCAGGTACACACGGGTATAGATAGACCAGGGATGGCCAACACACGGCACGCCTGCAAAACTTGGTCTGCCGGAAAGTGCCACCCAGTAAGTTAAAGTATGCTCTGTACACCGAGCTATAAGCTGCAATACGTTGATACATACTGCTAAATATTGTTACATACTGCTTACTACTGCTGTTTACTTCTCCACACATCTATACTATGCTTTACACTGCCATACGCGTCTATGTACAAGTCTGAGAACCAGTGACTTATTGGTTTAAAGTGTTGCGTTCAGGGTTTGTTTCTATGGGGCACTAATTGTTCACAAAAGTCATGACTCCTTATACTCCATAATCAATAATATGAAACACATCAACAAGTTATTCATGAAACACAATAGTACAAGTTTAATCTATTCAAGCCACAATAGAACAATCGAGTAATAATACTAAATCATAGACATATAATAAAGTCACCAACGTTCCTACTCTAACACTCATGTACTAAAACATGTGCCGTCAATTAATAACCTCCTGTCCTTTTCGCGTGGTCAACTTCCTCCGCCCACTTTCACCTACAATGACCTTTCACCTATCACCGCCATGCCCTCCTGGTCTCACCCGTCACCCAACACTGAGCCAGTGCCTCCTACAGTACATCAGCGGGCACTGACTCAGCCAGTGCCTCCTACAGTACATCAGCGGGCACTGACTCAGCCAGTGCCTCCTACAGTACATCAGCGGGCACTGACTCAGCCCGGACACAGCCTGCATGTTCCAACCTTTATCGCCCCAACCCCTGCAATCCCAGTCAAACACGTCAGTCAACCATAAACAATACACTACAAAAGATAGATTAATTGATGATAGGCAGAAAGACAGATATGTTTTAAATAGACATATATTTATTGTTAGGTAGAAAGGTGGAATCATAAATCATTGTTGGTAAGAAAGATGAATTGGATAATAGGTTAAAAGATGGATTGGATGATAGGTTGAAAGATGGATAGATTTATTGATAGTTTTTAAAGACATATTGCTAAATAAGCTAAAAGCTAGCTATATATTGATAGGACTAAAGTGAGATAACAAAGTGATAAGATATGATTTCGCCCGACCCTGTTCCCTCTCTGCCCGCCCCCCAGGTGAAGATACAGTACAAAATTGTAGGGGACATGGAGGCAGTGGACTACACCCCCGTGGAGGAGATGAGGCAGGCGGCCATACACGAGGTCAGCGAGAGGGCGGACCTGATGACCTACCTGTTCTCCATGGTGGGCCACCTGCTGACCTTTGTCTTCCTGCTCGTCTTCAAGAGTGCTTACAGTTACAACAAGTAGGTTACTGTGTGTTGCTGTGTATCACATTTACGATAAGTGTGTCAAATGTGTGCTGATATACATTAAATTATAATAAGTAGGTCACTGTGAGCAGATATCTATATTACATTTACAATAAGTAGGTCACTGTGCGCAGATGTGCATTGACTTGTGTTTCCAGGAAGTACCTGACAGACTTGAACTTTGACAACAAATACATCACACCTTACTACCGCCACATCGACGCACGACGCAAAACAGAAGACAAGAAGACTCTGTTGCCATTGAAGAAATACGAAACTAAAGAATATATTTTACCAACTAAAGCCAGTGAGTATAGACCTTTCTCATAAAGTAGTCCCCTTACTGAATTGTTTGTTTAGAGGGGCAAGTTACACTTCCGTTACCAATTAATGTACTTGAATTTGCGATTAATAAATTTCTCTTGCCGCTATTCTTTTAATTTTAATCATGAAAATCAAATTATCAAAATTTAATATATTTTTCAGTGTGATTATTTATTATTATCTTAAAAGTTAAAACTATAACAATGTTTTTCTGATTTTTAATACTATACGATATAATTTTTATAATTAAAGACCACTGCTAACACTAGTGTATGCTCTCGACATTTTAATCTTAATATTTTAATGGGCTGTCTGTAAACAGTTAAACATGTGTTTAATGCAAACAACTTAAACTCAGTAAAAAAGTACAATTGTATACCAATGTATAAAGGTGACATTTTGATTATGACTCATTGTAGTCCGACTTCCTTCAACCAAAAGGCTATGTTTTTTGTTAATTTGTCATTTTTCAAACATTTGTATCTGGCTGTACAGATATAAATTCCCTTCTCGCACCAAAAAATCACTAGATATTTTCATTTTAAAAAATATTAAATAAGTAACATATTTTATTATAATATCATATATTTTTCCTTTTACCTGTAAATTATGAGGTTCGTGATTTTTTCTCTAGCCTCTATAGCATCTAGCTGATAGTTTTACTACATTTCCTAGTGTAGAGCTAAGGTCTGTAACTGTATATTGTTTATTTAAAAAAAATAACACATTGACCATCACCTCATCATAATGAGCAGTGGCGCAACCAGGGGGGGGGGGGCTTGAGGCCCCCCCCCCAGACCAAATCATCAATACATATTTTAATATATAAAGTTACTAAAAAGACTGTCAAACTGTCTTTTTTCAATATGTGAGCCCCCCCCCCCCAGCACTTTTTGCTGGTTGCGCCACTGACAATGAGGTAGTAGTTTCAAACCTTTTACTACCGATTTTTAAATACTATCTATCGCACAATATATGCTAACCAAAAATTTCTGTTTTAACAATCATGGTTAAATAATATAATGTACATGAGTGTTTGTACTAGGGTTTCGGTTAAGATTATGGTAATGTAAAATTAAGTAAAGTTAATGTTGGTGTTACTGTTAATACGTGCCAAGGTTAGGAATGTGTCCAGGTAGAAAATTATGACTTATGTGATTTAAGATAGGTCTAATTCTCAACGTTTGCTGAGGACTGAGCTTTTTACCTTTTAAATTATAACAAATTAAATAAACCTAACGTTAACTCATCCTATCTATCCCTAAACAGGTAACCAGCCCCGTACCGTGAAAATTCTACAGCAGGGGCCAGGCATTTTACAGCAGGGGGGCCAGGCAATAGCAGGGGGGCAAGTAATACATTTTACTAAGTAGAGCAAATAAGCAGGGGGGCCCGGCCCCCTGCCCCCCCCCCGCACGATACGGGCCTGCTGGTAACCCTAATCGTCAATTATAAAAACTTTAAACAACAATTTTAGTGTAAAATGTAACTTTTCATGTCATGGACATACTTCTCAGAGAAGTATTTGTAACCCTTCGTAACTTCTCTCTCTGATATCGGGACATTTTGTGACTTTAAAAACTTGTCAACATCACAAAAATTAAATTTCGGTAATAAATTTAAAGTCATTTTATCATATATTAGACAAAAAAAGTAGGAAAATAATCGAGCTAAGTGTTAATCAAGTATAAACAAAGCGACCGGAAGCCCATTATGACCCTTTCACAAAGACAGCTGACGCGCAGGAATACAAGTGAGAAAGGTCTATAGAAGTCTTACAAACTGAAGTAGGTGTATTGTAGAGTATAGGTTATAGATTTAAGTATACAGTGTAAAGGTTATAGATAAAGGTTCACAGGGTAAAGGTTAAAGGTAAAAAAAAATTACAATGTAAACCCACTGGTTTGTCACGGAAGAATTGTAACTGGGTGGTTACAAAATTTAAAATGACCATTAATACATCCAAAATTGAAAATCTGAAAATCCACAAGTACTTAATTACAACTTTATACCTTAAAAATGTCTGCAGGTTTGCAAAGTAAACTGGGTAGATGAATTTAAAACATCTCGGTCATATTTTTATTCCACTATGGAATTGTTAAGATTATTTTTTTTAATACCGTCCGTTTGCCTGGTTTATCACATGACCCGGATGTTGTTGTTTTACGATAGTCCTTGTCTTAAACGTTTGACTGCACGTGTCACTCAAAAGTAGACACTGTCAAACGTCTTTTATTCTGCGTACTCGCCAGAGCTGACTGTTGCCGAGAAGAAACATTTCACCAGCGCCACCGTGAAGCTGTTGGTTCGAGTCCTAATCAGCGCCTTGATTTGTTACATGGACAACATGTTATATCAGGTGACACAGCTGACTTAAAATAATCTGTCAGTTATAATAGTGATTGGACCTTAGAAAAAAAAAACAAACTTCGGCACTTACCAGGGCTTGAACTTGGGTCCTCCGTCTTAGTCTGTCGTGCTCTACCACACTGCCAATCTGTTCTTAATACACTTCAATATACAAAACAAAAAAAAAAAAAAAAAAAGAAATCAAATCAAACTGGAATCGCCTTATTCGTGTAACGAAATATTTTGTACGGATCTACAGACTTACTGACTGACTTATTGACTGAATGACCGTTACAGATTGATTGTTTTAGTTAGTTAGTCTCTGATTATCTAATCTAAGTCTCTGGACACGTTAGCATACCATAATAACACCTCTAGACACGTTAGCATACCATAATAACACATCTAGACACGTTAGCATACCATAATAAAACATCTAGACACGTTAGCAAACCATAATAACACCTCTAGACACGTTAGCAAACCATAATAACACATCTAGACACACTAGCATACCATAATACCACCTCTAGACACGTTAGCTTTATAGCTGTGGAATGATTTCACTCTTATCTGTACTGAGTAGAGCAGCGGTGGGCAAACTAATGGCCCGCGGGCCTAACCCGGTCCACCGAACAAAGTTTTATGCTGCTCGCCACTAGTTTCATAGTGAATCCCAGCACCAGCTTTATTGAGCTAAACCGTTGACCTTTAATGTATATCATGTCAACACTCCGCCCATCTGATCTTTGCGCGGCCCCGTCCGTCAAATTTACAAACCCAATGTGACCCGCGGGTCAAAATGTTTGCCGACCCCTTGATTAGAAATTAAGGTTATAGCAGATCTATATTTCTGTCTGTTCGTCGAGTGTTACGAAAGTTATCTGAATTGGGCAGGTGCTTGACATCGTATCAAGAAACAGTAAAGTTGAGTACCATGAAGTCGGTGAGCACACAATTGATATCAAGGTAAGAGTTGTGCTAGAAAAACCCAATCTAGTAACAGACATTTAGCAGTTATGATGAGGGCAGTTAAATGGGAAAATGAGTATTGAGAGCAGTTTTATTGGGAGCAGTCTCATGCAGAACAGTAGCATTGAAAGCAGTTATACTTGGGAGCAGTAGCATTGAGAGCAGTCATATCTGGAGCAGTGACATTGCGAGCAGTAAATGTTAGAGCAGTAGCATTGAGAGCAGTTATATTCGGAGCAGTAGCATAGCGAGCAGTAAAAGTGGGAGCAGTACCATGAGAGCAGTCATATCGGGAGCAGTGACATTGCGAGCTGTAAAAGTAGGAGCAGTAGTATAGAGAGCAGTAGTATTGGGAGCAGTTGTATTAGGAGCAATATTTATTAAGATAAACTAAATATAGAGACAATCTTAACGAGTAAATCGCCAATAAAACCAAGCTATTTTCTAGGACATTAGTCTGAATTCATTAACTGCCTTCGGGTGAATTTCTTCAAGGGAAGAAGAAGGGGGGGGGGAGCATTGTCCAATAGGGTGTTAGAAAATAAAAAAGTCATTGCTGCCATGAGATGTTTTAGTGGAGACCGATGGGAAGCGAGAGTACTGGACAACGAAAAAGAACAAATGGGTTAGAGAGTAGTTAGTGCATGTGTGGCTCCGGATGACGTCAATGAGACCAGCATTCCGATTTTTAACATTGTGTGAAGCAGTGGTCCCCCAACCTTTTTCTTCACGCAGACCGGTCAAGGTTTGATAATTTCACCGCGGCTCACCCCGGGGGGAAGGGGGTGGCGATAATTATTCATATTTTAGATTTTGTTTTGATATTCACAATTCCACTGCCGCTCACATCCGCTCAACTCCTGTGTAACTTCTCGTACATTCGATCTCTAGTTGACCGGTCAGCTAATCATTTGTATTTCGTCCCAACTTTTAATCGTCCGTTTACCAGGTCCACGGGACAGGCTTCATGAGCGAACTGGTCAGAAACTTTCTCACCCGCTTCAACTCCAAGCACAAACTGGACCAAGTGACCACCAACCATGCCTGTCTGCCCAACCCATCAAAAACCGATTACGTAATAATTATCTGTCTATTTCTGACTTACCTGGTGGTTTGGATCTTTCTGTACTTGGAAGCTTTTAGTTTACGTCTTAGGTCTGTAACGGTTTTGTTTGGCCATCTTCATTAGTCTATAAGCTTATGTCCCTGTGTTTTATTATTAGTTTACGTTTGTATAATTGTTGATGATGGGGATGGGTATCAATTAAATGTAATTCTGTTTCACTCATTTATATCTTCCTTGTTTGGACTCCAATGTCACGCATCTCCATTTTTTTCCCCCGAAAGGGCCATCACTCCAAAATGAATATTTTTTTAACGTTTGAATTGTTTCCCCCTCTTGGTCTGCACAGCGGACAGTTTTCAGACCACATAATTCTGTAAGGAAACTAGAAGTTATCCCCTCCTTGTCGTCAACAGTCCCGTGTAGAGATATGTCATAGCCCTAGGCAAGAGTATCTGGTTGACCTCTGGTCAGTAGGTGTAGAACGCTTGACTCGTGATCTTTACTAACCTCATGAACTGATCTTTTTTATTTTTTGGTGATCTTGTCCTCCTGACCTGCCACTAGGAGAGTCATAGCGTCATTCTACTACAGGAAGAGGGAGAAGAAGCGTGTTCTATATTTGTATAACGAGATGTACAGGAAACGCATCGGCTACTTAGCCCAGATGCGCAAAAAAGTGCGCAAAGCGATCAAAGCGCGCGAGTTGAAGAGAAAAGTTGGGGTCATTGTTGCTTTACAGGTGAACGCATGTTTTTTTTTGTTGCTTGCACAAAGTTGATCTCACTGTTAATTAATTTTAAGAAAACTGTCGACTTACCAACTTCTGGAGGGTTACATTACTCAAGAATTAACTACATGACAGTCAGATTTCACTAAGTGGGTTAGCTGATCAACTCAGATAAAGACCCATAGAAGTATAGATATAGATGTATAGATATAGAAGTATAGATATAGAAGTATAGATATAGATGTATAGATATAGATGTATAGATATAGATGTATAGATATAGATGTATAGATATAGATGTATAGATATAGATGTATAGATACATATGCATATACAAAGCTGCTTGTGTTGCAGAACAAATAAAAAAAACGTTTGGTGCAAAGGGGTGCAGAACAAATAAATATGTAATATATTACCTAACGATGTAATAGTACATTAGGTAAAATAAATATTAATCATTGATCTCAATAAGGAAAAAAAAGTTGTACCTAACTCCAAATCTTAAAGTTTTTGTCTATTTTAAAATTGTATTTAATGTGTTTCTTCATCTGTCCGTTTGAAAATAAATAAATAAATACATTTAAAAACAAAATTCTTTCGGGAAAATCTTTCAGCGGTCTTTCCCTAACTTCTGCAAATGTTTGTCGGTGCTCACGTCTGCCAAAGAGAACTGCATCATTTGCAGTGACCCAGAGAATGCGGACTTTCACTTCTGTGCGACCAAAGGTTGCGGGCTGGCCTACTGCAGGGACTGCTGGAAGGATGTGAAGAGAAGGTAACGACATACTCATTGTAATCACGTATTCGACTATCGTTTTTACCATCAAGTATTGTACAGCTGATCTAATCAAGAGTTTTACAGAATCGTTCATGAAATAACGGAATCGAATTTTTGTTTTTTTTACTTAAATCTTACACAATTGATTTTCATTCAAAGCCGAGTCTAGCCTATTCGCCACCCAATGAAAACTGCGGTTTCGATTGAATAGCAGACGATCTACACCTAAATTGTGATTTGCAAAAATAAATTCCATATAAAAATTAAAAACAAAAGAAATTAACGAAAAAAGGTTATTTTTTTGTGCCAGTTTGGAATTTTTATTTTGTAATTGCACGACTGAATAAATATCCAAGATCTTTGTTCATGTCCAACTCTGCATTTGTTCGCAGGTGCTATGGATGTGGAGCAAACACCGGGACGTCGGATCCAGATGACGACACTGATGACGACAACGACACGTCTGAAATGAGCGATGCCTCTGACGACAGCGGTGTCTTCGACGACTGAATCGCTGGAGACCATGGAGATCCCTGGAGATCAGGATGGCCGACACACACAGCGATTTAAAAAAAAAAAAACCAAAGCCTCAAAATTTTGGGCCTTTTAAATAGGTTGACACATTTACTGACCACTGGACAGAAATGTTGGCCGAAGAAATTTATGAATCCGTCCGAAATTGACCCGAAGAAATATATGAATCCGCCCAAAATTGACCCGAAGAAATATATGAATCCGCCCAAAATTGACCCGAAGAAATATATGAAACCGCCCAAAATTGACCCAAAGAAATATATCAATCCGCCCAAAATTTACCCAAAGAAATATATGAAACCGCCCAAAATTGACCCGAAGAAATATATGAATCCGCCCAAAATTGACCCGGAGAAATTTTAAAATCCCGCCCGAAATCCCCCTCACATATGAGTTCCGCTGATGTAGGCTTACTATAATACCAGTCATTACCAATGGTCTGACTCTAGGAGGATAGGTCGTACCTTATAACCTATGTGCAGGGGCGCCGAGAGCCAACACGGGCCCCAGGGCAGGACATCATTGCGGGCCCCTTAATAAACAATGAATCGTGAAAAAATTGACATGGTCGGGGCGGCCGGGCCCCCTTACAGATGCGGGCCCCCTGGCAATGACCCCGCCTGCCCCCCCCCCGCTCTCTGCGTGCTTGCCTATGTGTAGTCATCGCTAATGAGGTCTAGGACCATACAACACAAAGACCTTCACATCTAATTATGTCTTTGTTATTGAATAACTAGTGTTCAAAACTCATTTTAACTATCCTTTTTTTTTTTTGGTTCTTTGTAACACACAATTTAACGCGTTACTGTGACGGAGACTATGAGGTGGTCGAGTGGTGTAGAGTGCTTGACTGTCAACCTAAGCGTCGCAGGTTTGATCCTCGGTGAGAAACGAAATGAATTGTTATTCAGTTTCTGGTGAAAGTTAAAGTCCCTCAAGTTCACCCAGATTTAAGACTTGGGGAGGTAAAGGTGGATCAGCATTGTGTTGACCAGTAATCACACTGTGGAGAAATAGTATAATCTTAAGTTTGATGACGCAATCCGGTAGGCTCCGCCCAATCCCTTCATATGCCATGGGTTTAGAAATAGATGAATTATATACTTCATCTGCTCTGAAAGCCCCTTTTGGGTTAACGGAACTTGAACTCTTTTATTTCTGAGATTGTAAAACTTTTTAAAAAAATGCAATAACTTCATCCGTTATCCTTTGTTTTCAAGGAAGACTCAATTTTAAAACGTAAAAAGAATACGTTCCATTTTTTGTCTGCTGTGAGCCGCCTAACAAAATGTCACACCAGACTTTTAATTTCGGGCCGTGGTGAAATGAACAAACGTTGACCGGTCCTTGGCGGGAAAAAAGGATGGGGTCCATTGGTTTAAAGCTTTATTTGTATAAACACCTCCACACATACATACAATAAGCATAAACATCTCCACACATAAATACAATAAGCATAAACATCTCCACACAAACATACAATAAGCATAAACATCTCCACACATACATACAATAAGCATAAACATCTCCACACATACATACAATAAGCATAAACATCTCCACACATACATACAATAAACATAAACATCTCCACACAAACATACAATAAGTATAAACATCTCCACATACATACAATTAACACTAAACATCTCCACACAAACATACAATAAGCATAAACATCTCCATACATACATACAATAAACATAGATATCTCCACACAAACATACAAAACATCTCCACACATACATACAATAAGCATAAACATCTCACACAAACATACAATAAGCATAGACATCTCCACCCCACACATACATACATACACTAACATAAACATCTCACACACATACATCTACACATACATACAAAGCATAAACATCTCCACACATACATACAATAAACATAAACATCTCCACACATACATACAATAAGCATAAACATCTCCACACATACATACAATTAACATAAACATCTCCCCACAGATACATACAATAAGCATAAACATCTAAACATCTCCCCACACATACATACAATAAGCATAAACATCTCCACACATACATACAATAAACATAAACATCTCCACACAAACATGCAATAAGTATAAACATCTCCACACATACAATTAACATAAACATCTCCACACAAACATACAATAAGCATAAACATCTCCACACACATAACATAGATATCTCCACACCAAACATACAATAAGCATAGACATCTCCACATAAAACATACATACAATAAACATACAACTAAGCATAGACATCTCCACACACGATAAACATACACACTAAGCATAGCACATCTCCACACATACATACAATAAGCATAAACACCTCCACACATACATACAATAAACATAAACATCTCCACACATACATACAATAAGCTTAAACATCTCGATACATACATACAATAAGCTTAAACACCTCCAAACATACATAAAATACAATATCTAAGACGATTATTAAAACTATCATTAAGACAATCAATAAGACGACCATTAAGACAATCATGTAGACCATAATTAGACAATCTTTAAGACAATCAATAAACAACAAATTTTTCCAATAAGCTAATCATCTTCAAACCCGCCAATCGTAATAAAGGATTTTTGTCCTAAAGTTTCAAGTGTCCAAAAAAAATTCTTATCAAAATTTAAAATGAAAGATAATAAAAAAATTTGAATCATAAATAAAAATTTCTGTTCTTTTTTTAAATTTCAGTTTTTAATCATTATTAACGATTATTGGAACATATTTTAGAAATTCATTTCAATAAATTTTTCAACATTTAAATGAAAAAAATCTATATTATTTTATAATCCTGTTCATTACGCGTGTTATTTGCAAAACACGTTTGATGGAATAGTGAGAAGACATCTGGTTCGCTTTGTGCCTATTATTTCGGAGCCATTTTCATTGGGTTTCAGTCTGCGAATCAATACAGACAAAACGTTTTCAACGGGTGGCATCTTGTCAGCATATTTTAACTCTTTTTTTATATTCGGTGACAGAACCACGGACACCATCTTCTTGACCGGCTGCTGACCCCAGCAGCACAGCAGCGCACACACAACTGCAATTATAACAAAGTAATGTCAGATCGTTTGAATTTCGATCGGTGAAGGCAACACATAAGACTAATAACTGGTGGACAGCTGGTAAGGGGGGGGGGCTTTGGGCGTGCGAACTGAACGACGAGATGGAAGTCACGGGTTATACGTCACACTGTGACCCCAGTAAACTCTGACCTCCTCAGGTAGGGAAGGTGCTTACATGATGTCATTCACTCCCTTCACTATGGCTTGGGGATTATATTTCTAACTGTAGGATGATAATTCTAAGAGAGAAACTAACTTTGTGATGAGTAATAATTTGTCTTTTGAAGAAAAACTAATCAAACTGGTAGAGAAAAAATTTCATAGGTAAATTTAGAGGTTACTTTGTTTTATTATTAAGTTAACTGTAAATGGTAAAAATTTTTAGAAAGTAAAGAATGATAACTATCAATGTTACATGTAATATAACATAATATAATATAATATAACGGGACGGATGGCCGAGTGGTGTAGATACTCGACTGTCGACCTGAGAGTCGTGGTTCGATCCTCGGTGAGGCCCACGGAAATTTACAGGTGAAATTTGGTGTAAAGTCGTCCCACAAATCCACCTAGCTTTAAATGGGTACCTGACTTAAGTTGGGGAAGTAGTTATGGTTGGGCGTTGTGCTAACCACACAATCCGTTCATCTGAGGTTTTTTAGAAAACAGAGTTGAATTCTACACTTCATCTGCGTCGATGGCCCGTTAGGGCTAAGAATGGAACTTTATCTATAATATAATCTACATCTTAACATCTTAAAAGTAGTAAATGTTTATGTAAATTTTATTTTATCGGGGGATCTGATGAAACATGAAAGTCATTTTTAGCATTTGACGCTTACAAAAAGTGTATTTGTATTTTGTTTTAAATAGGTAAGAGCAATTATAAAGAAGAAGACACCACCTCTCATGACAAAACAAAAGTTGGAATAAAAACAAAAAAAAAATAATGATGGCGTTCATTAGTCACCTGCATGCCCAAGATGTAGTTTATGGCTGGCTGATATCGTAAATAGATATTCAATATAGAATGATAGAACTCTAGTATCAGTCATATATCAATTTATTTGGATTTCTTTTAGACACGGATTCACTGAACGGGGGCTGAAAATTTCAGACGATATTTTTCTGGAAATAGATCGCGATAAATCTAAGCTTATATCGATGCATAATTAAGATGCTCATTCTCTGTTTGTTTAAAAAGTAAACTTTATGAAATTACAAAGTAATTTAGGGTTAATCTGCAAATACCATTTAAGATGCTTTACGTTGCACATGCGTCACGAAACCAAAACCGTTGAGAAAGATGGTCACGATTCATAAAATTTCTTTAACTTCTTGTCTACTGTGTACTCCTAACTGTTTTCTTTTTTTTTAATTTTAAACTTTAAAACGCAGATTATCACTAATCTTCCAATAGAAATTCTTTAGATTTTTAGATTATTTATTTTTGTATTAAAGGTTTAAATTTATTATATAAGATTTTAAATGTTCTACCACCATTATAATCTTTAGGGCTAAATTAAATAGTCATCAAAACATCAAATGCAATTTAGCTTATTGTTTTCCTTAGGCTTTATTGTTATGAAGCTGGTTTAGTATATGTGTTTAAAATAAAAACATACATATTGTTATACCGTCATAACAATCACCTAAGCCTATCCTTCCCCCTCCCCCGGGTCGCATTCCTACCCCCTAGATGAATGACGCAATCACGGCTTTTATATAACGGCTACACATTGTTATATTCGGTCGTTCACCTCGGCCTTGATACGGGTGAATTAAAATAGTGTCATTCGCCGATTGCACACCCACGCAATAACATCCACCATGTATTATTCAACTAAAGAACTCGGGTGTTTTAGCTAGTAAATAATGAAATACTATTCCAACCGTAAAATTTAATCCAGGTAATCTTTATATTCTTAACAGGATGGTAAGCAACATGCCTTCATCTTTACTGAAACAGAAATGATATAGTCGTGCTGGTTTTCATACATTTTTTACTGAGTTTGTTCTATTTCATTTTCTCTCCAACCGATCTATAGCAAATGAATATGTCGCTTGGCGAGGAAAAAACTGGCTTAACATTGGCGTTACACGGCAACAATTCCGTTGAGATAGAAGTGTCCGGGAATGATTCTAAAACGGATAATTCAATCATAGCCAATATGGTATCCTATATCATATGGCAGCCTGAAAAATGGAATTTTGGTCAAAAAGGGACACATATAATGAAAGCTAACTCTACAGAAGACATTTGGAATTCAATTGTCAAGGGGAGACAACTTGATGAAATGGAGACAATATTTCATGTTCCTGAAGTCACTCTGTAGAAAACTTCTGTCTGGTGACCATGATGAGATGGTTTATGCTCAAAATCTCACCAAAACATTGAACAATTCTATTTAAATTGAACCATAGATCAGACTATTTCAGAGTCAAAGGGATTACATAAAGTGCCCATTGACCTCTGAGGAAGAAAATTTCCCATTAGCTTTCTCGATGATGGTATATAAAGATACGTTGAGATGGTAGAGAGGTTACTGAGGTCAATATACAGACCACAAAACTATTATTGTATTCTACGTGGACAAGAAATCTGATGAACAGTTTATGAAGACTGTTTCAGCCATTGCCAGCTGTTTGGAGAATAAGCTTTTTTTTTGTTCCAGAGAGAGTCGACGTTCAGTGGGGACAAATCAGCGTTCTAGAGCCGGAGCTCATCTGTATGAAACACTTGTGGAAATATAAAAAGTGGAAATATTTTATGAATTTGACAGGACAAGAAATTTCACTTAAGACGAACTGGGAGTTGGTTCAATCCTAAAAAAGCTACAATGGTGCCAACAATATAGATGGGACAATGAACAAGTAAGTACAACAGCCATAATAAAAAAACAGCAATTACAAAACACTATAATTCTACAACATATGCGCAAATATTTTGTTTAAGCTTAATATAATGCCATAACTAGTCGTCCCGCGTCATAATACGCCGCTTTCTTTATCAATCAATATAAACAACACGCATGTTATGATCCATCTTGACCCACTATCAACAACACGCTTGCTTGATCCAGCCCCCCCCCCCCCGGTCTCCACACTACAGTGTTTTTTTTGTTTCCGGTGTCGGGAGTTGTCAGTTCGTGATCGGGAATTCCACAATCTATAAATAGTCTTGCGTCTTGAAGTTGTGAATTATATATATATATATATATAGATGACCACCGCCAAAACTAGTGGGTAATCCCAAAAGTCTGGCCAAACTTGAGCGCGAGATCTCAAACGCTTGAATTATCATTTAACGAAAGGTCAGCGGGTTATCATAATATGTGTACTCCGGATATGACTTTTCGTTAATTTTTATCCGGCTTCCAATGAGCCACAAATGTCGCTATCATTTTTAATCTTTTTATTTTATTTTTAAACATGATAATTAAACACGGCGCTGTCTGCTACAATGCTACAATGCAGCCCCGTAGCCAAGGGGGCTCTAAAAAAGCTAATTATAAACATAACAACATTACCAACAATGAATAAACTGAAGTGGTCGACAGATCACGTACGAGTTGCGATAATTAAGTAAATAGCCGGCCATCGAACAGGTTGACACAGACGACAACCGTGAATAAAAACAGTAGAATCTGAAAGTTGGACTCAGTATTAAAGAGATGGGCTTTAGTGTGAATAAAGGGGGGTTACAAAATCTGCGAAGGTAAGCGCGTCTGTATGAGTAGTTAATAAACTGTAGATTTCATTTCTTTCATAAATAGAGATAGAAATCAGCCTGGCGAACTTCCAATTTAAAATAGAACGTTCAGTGCTGACGTCAGGGTTAAAATTTGTGTAACCCCTGGTAGAGCCAACTCATTTTTAAATTAAATTTATTAAAAAAGTAAAAAAAAAAATTCTCAGGTTTATTATTTTGACTTAATAAAAAGTGTGAGTGCCATTTTGTATATTGTATATATATATATATATATATATATATATATGGGGCCTCCTTGATACCTTTGCTTAACGGTTCCGAAAACCCGTAGGAGGGTCACTGTAACCAGTTGTAAATAAACATTTGCCTACTCAAACCCACTGTTTATGTTCATTATGAAGAAAAATACATGTATATAATAAGCATACTGTTTGCTTTGATTTTTGTTCAAGAGGTTTTGATGGTGTAATAGAAATAAATGAAAACGTGAGTTGAGGTAGTATTTATTTATACACCAGCTGTACCCTGCGAAACCTTTGCATAGTTATATCCTTAGGTTTGGTCGTTAGGGCTAGGTTATTTTTGGTTTCGGAACGAACTGATTAATTCATGTCTGCCACAATGCATTTTAAACTGGAATACTGTTGTATTAATTCTCTACTTTAGTTTTTATTTAGAACCTAAAGTCGCTATTAATTTATTACATTCAACTGTCATGAACAGATTTTTTGTAAAAAAATAGATTTTAAAAAAATTGTAATTCAACGTTTATAGTAGTTATCATTTTAATAATACAACTCTTTTAAGATGTTGCTTGTGTGTCGTTTAATCAATACTGTCAGGGTTTTACGTGCCACTATTTGACAGGGTATTAATTTCAATGTTAAGTATTAAGTGGTATCGTTGTCTGAGTTTTTACTCTAGTATGATAATATCTTGAGGCGTGTTTGTGGTAGCTGTGGCTCTTCCTTCTTTGTATTACTCAACATCAAAAATAACTTTGATAAGATAAGTTTTGCTGATTCAAGTTTATTATCAACACAATAATATTATAAAGACGATAAAATAAATTCGTGTACAATATCAATCAATCCGTTAAATCACCACATTTAAGGTTCTAATGATCCATCTATATTATATCCAAGTACTTATATGCAACAAACCGTTTATAGAACAATATTCTCCAACATGGAGGTGAACTGTTACTCTCATGATCACCCACAATATGAATTAATATATCCTTTCGAAGGAATCACCATATTGTCTGTCGTATACGAGAGTGATCCATCAACTGACAAATTCGTCCGGAAATATAAAAAACCCGGCTCTAGTTAAATTAAAAGTGATCCTAATATTTACGAAACAATTATATTTTTACACGAAACAATTATATCTTTACACCTCTATACTTACAAATACCACATAGGCAATGTGAAATAATTACAATATTGTAAAACATAATACGTAGTATAACATGTTTGAGAAGGGTGAGTGCGGTGTGTGCGTGGGAAGTCTGTGTAAGGATGAGATGAAATCTCCTTAGAGCTTATACTTTGACGCCCTACTTTCACCCCCCCACCATAGCAATGGCATTGCACACTCCACGGGACATTGACATAGACCTAAAATATCCATTGGCCCTCACTGACATCGAACCCAGGACCCTCTCGTCAACAGTCCAGCTTTACTTTAGTATAATCAAAAGGTCTAGAATACAGATGATGTTCTTTGGACAATTTAGGTACTAATGGGTACCGGACATTTAGTGGAGGAAAAAAGGCGACTGGGCATTGGAGTATCCACAGTCTCATAGAGTAGCCAAGGCTGTAAAATCAGATGATAGTCTGAATAGGCTTTATAAGGGGGTTTTTAAGTAATATAGTGCAACAGAGTATTGCTAGCAAAATGCATGGCGAAGGCTCAATTAGAGGCGTTTCAAGTAACCACATAAGAACCGTGTCTAACAGACTTTGATATTAGACCAACAGCAACTCCTCAAAGGACTTTGGATTAAAGGCTTTGTTAAATATTCATTGTCTGTAGTTATTCTAGGAAGAATATACCGGATTATGCGGAAGCGTTGTGCGCCTAAAGATATTTGTTAAACGTTTTGAATTTTTCAGAATGGGAGAAGGACGCTATATTTAAATCGGCAACGGGGGACAACGAGTAGTTGGCTCTGAAAGTCTGTTACTTTTTATAAAACAAAAAAAACACATATTGTTATAACTCTCTCTTTTGCCCTCGTTAGTGCGTCATGAATAAGGAATTTCGTAGACCAACGAACAACGAACCGTATAAATTACGTTTTGAAAAGCAGTGACTGTGTGACAAGAGAAGAAGAGTTTTAATGATGAAGCTGGCAGTGAAGAATAAATTGCCAGTGTACTTGTTGATTGTAAATAAATTATTAAATGCTGTGTTTTTGATCGTACGTCTGTCCTGTAGGGAGTTCCTTAGAGCACTTAACAATATTAATATGTCCAAGTAATGAAAACGACGTTCAACAACAATATTTTTATTTTTTTTACTTTTAATAATTCAGAGATTATGTTGATTACATTCTTCAAACGATTAGCCAAAGATCTCCTGGATTGGGTCAAACATGCAACTATCCCAGATGAAATATTTTTCACAATGTTAAACCATAACCCCTTGTGTTAGAATCAGGAGGGCCTACAAAGGTAAAACTAAGCGATGATATTTAAAGTATTACAAAAAAAATCATTGTTTTTAAGTACAGCCAGACCAATTTAGACCAATATGTCATTACACATGACAAACGACATAATGCTACTATTATATATATATATATATATATATATATATATATATTAGGGTGATTCAAAAAATGAAGTTTTGAATTTTTCATGGGCACCCATCTAAAAATGTTCCAATATATGAAAAATAAATCAGTAAAATTTTTTTATTGATTTTGACACATGTTGAATGGTTGCTACCACATTGTGAATTTTACAAATTTCAATTATTTTACCCTTTTGGTAATAACGTGACTGCCTGATTGACTATGCCCAAAACATATTATTAATTTTGTGAAATGATGAAGATACAATGCCACTCTTATTTATTTCAGTTAATTTTAATCTTTGCCGTTAATTATTCTTTGTTAAAATTTTTTTGTCTAATTTCTTTGGCCGCGTTTACACAAAATCAATATTATAATATCACTCAGTTAAATTTTTGTATTTTATCTCTTAAAATCGTTTCAACTAGTTTAATGAAGATGTCCAGTAGTAGAGCAAAATTCAATGGAGCATGTGTCCTACTGGAGCGAATGATGCAGAAGGAAATGCTGTGGCTGGCCTGTCGTCATTATATGCTTGAAATTATGTTGGAAACAGTTGTGAAGCATTTATTTGGTCCTTCTACAAGTCCAGACATAACAAGCTTTAAGCTGTTTAAAGAACACTGGCCACTCATTGATAAATAAACATTTCAGAATTGTTTAACGATGAGTCTAGTACATCAGTCGTTGACATTGCTGAAGAAATTATAGAATTAGCACAAAACAGCTCACAACTTTTCAACCTCGTGACGATTACCGAAAGCTACTTGACTTAGTCATTATTTATCTTGAGGAATCCAGCAAAAGGTATATCATTTAAACAACCAGCTGGACTTCATCGTGCTAGGTGGATGGCCAAAGCCATATATGCCATCAAAATATGGCTATTTCGGCCCAATTTCGACTCAGGGCAAAAAGAAGACAATTAAACATATGCATTTTTACCACAATAATTTACACAAGAGCCTGGTTTACAGCACCATCAGCCATTTCAGCCTTCGAGGATCTCTGGCTTATCAAAAGCCTACAAAGTTTAGGGTTAGGTTAACATTAGCTGACTAATTAATTTAATGCCAAGTGAATAGTGAAATTGTTAAAATTATAAAACTTATTGTATCATTTATGTATTTGCTTGCAGCTATCCTGATTCTCATATTTCAGCGGTGGCTTTTAAAAATTTCTAAGACACCTCCTTGATATTTATCAGAAAACTTGTTGGCTTTTTTTTATGATGAATTACCACTTGACATAAAACAGAAATGGTGAAATGTTTGAAAACAAATGGCTGACCTGGCTCGTTGAAAAAGCAACAATTGATCAATCTCTGATGAGTTCCAAGAACTTGATGATTTTGTTTCAAATAAAACCTATCGTTTTTTTTTTGCCATTTTTGGACTGTCATCTGAATTTTTGAGCAGTGATCCAGATAGTTGGGAGACCAATGAAACCTTCAAAAGCAAAAGCTGAATATACTCTCTCAGAGTTGTAAATGACATAGCAGAACTTGGAGTAGCTCTTGCGTAAGAGTACAATTAATTTGCACATGAACAATGAAGAACAGAAACAGAGTACCTACTGATGGGTGTGAAACAGTATAGACAGAACAGCCTAGAAAGGAACAAGTCAACATTGGTGCAGTTGAACCAAGATTTTAACTATTAATTTAATTTTTTGTATACTTTTTATTAAACAAGTGTAAATAACTTAAGATTTGTTTAACTGGTAATGAATATACAGATTTTTTCTTCGATATTATTTGTCAAACTAAACATGGCGGTAGCACCCTCTTAATATTGTCCAAAAAATGTAAAATTTGTACTGAATTTTTTTCTCATATATTGGAACATTTTGGGGGTGCCCACAGTTAAAATTCAAAATTTAATTTTTTACCATATTGTTTTGAATCAATTTAATATATATATATATATATATATATATATATGATAGACATAATGCTACTATTATACATGAAATACGACATAATGCTAATATTATACATGAGAGACATAATGCTACTATTATACACGATATAAAGAATGTTACTATTATACATGATATACGACATAATGCTTCTATTATACAGATGATAGACATAATGCTACTATTATACATGATAGAAATAATGTTACTATTATAACATTATACTATTATTTCAAGGTTGTTACTGCTGGGGTTGGTAGCGGGGATAAGCTCCCACTAACAAATAAAATGCTCCCAATGGCGTGCGTCTCAAATAGCCTCTGACAACCAAGTCCAACTCCTGGCCTTCTCGTGCGGCTTAGCTACTAAGCCCGGCGAAACCGTTTCCACTGACAGGAGAAGGGGCGAATGCGGTTCACTGGCGCCTCAAACCAGCCGCTTCGGGCAGATGGGGCTCGTCAACCTCGGTTGGTAGCTCATCTAGGGAGAAGGAAAAACTCTGTTTTCAACCTCAGCTGCCTAGCGGCATACCTCCTTCGAGGATAGGCTACGGAGTAAACCCCGAAAAGAAATCCGAGCCGGAGTCCTCAAGGCGGCCAGACCTTATATTGTCAACGCCGGCAACCTCCTGTGGCGCAGCTGAAGCCGTTTCTCGCATCGACTCTGTCTTTCCCTTGGATCCCTCAGTTGCGCGGAGAGGGGGGACGCTGCACGGGCAACAGCTATCCCTCCATATTACCCCGCTCAGGCTCTGTAGCTAAACTGGAGAGGATACTCCAGCGTCGTCGCACGATGTCGATACAACACGGAAGGGGACAGTTACCGGTTCTAAGCTCATCCGATTGGCGAAGGAAACGAGCGTCAGGGGTCTCCTTCGACGGTGGGAGAGGTCATCGCGCCACATTGGACAGCTACTGCCCGCCTCAAGCTGGGCAGCCCCAGCCAGTTGGGTGCTGTCTCGCCATAGCTCACCTGCCCCACTGGGTGCGTGGAGATTAGAGATGCACTTCCAAAAAGCGGGCCAAAAACACACGCACCAGGCAAATTCAAGATAAGAACTAGCAAGAAGCCTCCAGCTCTTCGATCGCAAGCTGGAACATCAGGACCATGTACCGGACTCACATCTGACCTTCAGCAGATTGATGACGCAAGGAAGACTCGCTGTCATCGACAGGGAACTCTCACGGCTAAACATCGACATCGCCGCTCTGCAGGAGACCCGGCTGGCTGAAACCGGCACCATCAGAGAAGCAAACTACACATTCTATTGGCAAGGGAAGTCGTCAGACCAACCGAGGCAACACGGTGTTTGGCTTGCGGTGAAAAACACGTTGTCAGATTCATAGAGCCCCAACAGACGGCTCTGAGAGGATTACTGACTGTTCTGACTGTCAACGTCCTCTGGCCCAGCTCACATATTCAGCGTGTATGCCCCAACCCTGCCCACCTGCCGAGGAGAAAGATCAATTTTACCAGTCCCTAGATGAAGCGCTATTGAAGATTCCTAGCACGATAGCCTTATCTCCTTGGTGATTTCAACGCAAGGGTAGGAGCTGACCAGCGTGGCGTAGCCTACCTGCTCCAAGTTTGGGGAGGGGAAAGATAAATGAAAATGGCCAGAGACTGCTTGAGCTCTCGTGTCACCATGGCCTGTGCGTGACCAACACCTTCTTCAGGTGCAAAGAGATCCATCAGGTGTCATGGAGACACCCACGCCCTGCCACTGGCACCAACTCGACCTCGTCCTCACCAGAAGAGGGAATATCGACAGATCCTCCTCACCCGCAGCTACCACAGTGCAGACTGCGACACGGACCACGCCCTCGTTGCAAGCAAGGTGGCGCATAACGCCGAAGAAACTGCATCACTCCAGGAAAAAAGGTCGCCCACGCATCAATATCAACTGTGCCAGAACCTGAAATAAACCAACAGTTTATCAGCAGTCTGGAAGTTAAGCACTCAGAAAGAAAGTTAGCAGTTGACACCATCGACTCTAGGTGGTCACAGTCTGCGCGATGTCGGCGAGTAACTCCGCCATCGTACCACTCAGTGGAAAGATAGAGCGAAAAACATTGAAGAGGCCCACTGGAGGGAAATGAACCTGCTACCGAGGTAAAAATGAAAAGTCTTACGGGTCACAAGGCCAGGCCCAGTCCAACACATCGGCAAGTTCCACGGACAGGCCAGGAACAAAGCCTGAAGACTCGCCTGCAGATGCGCTCAACTCAACGCTTATTCGTAGCACGATCCAGCATGGCGACAGGGAAACGCAAGAGATGCCAGAGGGCATCAAAGAAGAATAGGTCTAACTCTCCTGGGAAACGCTCCCCAGAGACCAGACAAAACAGAGAGAGAGGTCATCAGACCGAAAAAACAGATAGGGAATCGAACACTACTTGGAGCTGCAGCGCAAACCCAGAACATCAGATTATGCTACTATGCCATCCGATTCAAGCCCGTCATGGAGAGCAGGTCACAACCACCGTGATGAATCCAAGAAGTCATCGACTGTCTTGGCAAACGGAAACCAGCGCATTTTTAACTCACTCCAGGTTCTAAAGAGCGAACCGAACACTGTTAAAGCTACTTGCACAATCTCCTAAGTTGATGTTGGAACAGGCTATATCCCCCGCAGAAGAGAGCAAGCAACACCACATAAGAAACAGCAACGCTGAAAGATCAGTAGACCATCAGTATCTCCTTCCAGCATCAAGCCAGAAGTTTTCACCATGTCAACGATCACAGGAGTCTTTACCTGAGTCTACCCAGAGTCAACAGTATTTCAGGTGCCAATGACCAGTGACAGATCTTCTCACCACATCAACTGAGAATGCATGAGAAGTCGATTTGCCATCGTCAGCTGACCTCACAAAGGCTGGACTGAGTGGGCTGAAGGACTCTTCAGCCAGTGCAGATTGATGCTCCTCACCTGGCTGCAGTGGCCCATGTCCTGCCATGACAACATGGCAGTACTGTTGGCTACATGGCAATTCCTGAGGCCTCCCAGCCAGCAGTGGAAACAGGCCATGTCCAACCTGCCACCGGCATTTCTTTTCCATACCCTCCAATACGCTCTCATGACTGCAGTTGAGGGCATGATCCACATGGGGAACACCCACAGGGCTATGAACAGAGTCGCCCTGTGGGGCATCTTAAAGTCGTTGTAAAGACCTGAATCCATGAGCTGCCTTTGCTGACAGATTGAAGCCCCCACATCACAAGACTTAAAGATGTATCTGTGGGGTCACCACCCATTCCTCCCATGCAGTGCAGTGAGCCTGACTAGATCACTGGGCTCATGTGCATTTGTACCGCCATGGGCACAGGCAGATAACCCATGATTAGAATGATGGGCACAATCTCAGGAGGCACGTCGAGAACCCCCGACTTGGCCCTGGTCCACTCCATCTCAGCTCGCTATCCATGACCCGAGATCTACTGCAGAACTGCAGCAGCCAAGTGGAAGCAGAGCAGAGATCGCGCCACTGGGTCCCACCACCTGAGCTACTGACTGTTTCACTGAGGCTCAGGAGCACCAGACCTCCCAGGATGAGACGTGACCACTGGCAGAGTGGGCAACGGGCAGAAGCTAAACACCTCCAGCATGATGTGCTCATGACGTGCACTGCAGACTAGCAGCACAAGATCCCCAACACTGGGGTGCTGAGAGGCATCAGCATGATAGCTTGAGCTGCAGCCTCTTAAAGGGTGAGAGATGCTTCTGATGGTCATCAAAAATGGAAGAATGGACGTAGGCTGCATCCCGAAGGACCCACTCATGTATGCAGAGTTAAGCTACTGGCCAGAGGAAAACAGGCGACCCCAAATGCACGTGTTGAGAACCAAGATGATGCTGAACAGTGTCTGTTGCTAACTCCCCAGGAGTTGCTGTTTGACCACCAGTGTCCAGGTTTCAGTTGTCCATAGGGTTCATTTATGTGCAGATAGCTGGAGCGACATAAGATGTCGCCCTGAAAGAACAGATGAAAGGAAAAAAGAACAGCTCAACAACAACGACAACAAACTAATTCATTTTCGGCAGACAAGTGCGGTATCACACTTAGAGCTGGACTTCGTACACACACCCTGTGATTTATTACCCATCGTCTCGAGACGACGATGCTGACACGACGATGATACATGATAGAAGACAATACTGTTGATAAATGATATAATGTCGTTACTATTACATGATAAACGATATAATGCTACTATTATACAATGAATAATGATTATACTGCTACTATTGACATGATAGAAGATAATGCTAACAGTTGAGAATGTAGACAGAAATAATGTTATTAATGCTAGCTATTATAAATGATGACGACATAATGCTACTAAATATGTATGATAGACGACATAATCCTACCTATTATACATAAGCTCCCATACAGTATATAAAAGCAAAACATTTTAAATTTATGATTAAACGTTCTGTCCCAATCTGACGTAAGATCCAATGATATTATACTGAATGCAATGACCAAAGAGGTCCAATAGAGTTGTAATGAAATGAGATTAATGTGGTTAAAAATGGAATGGCTGTAAGCTGATTAGCGATTTTTCGTTTAATAATGAAAAAAATGAATTGATTCATGACTTATGAATCTTCAGTAACTAAAAATATTTTAGGTCATTGCTTAAATAGTCAATAATGAATAAAATTTTATGCACTTTGTTAATTTTTAGTAAATATAATCATTTTGTTTCACTTTCAACACTTTATACTTAGAATGCTTGCAGTCTTTTTTCTTCCCAGTGTACACGCCGACTTTTATCATTTTTTCTAACTTTTTATCAGGGATAAACCGTTGAATTGAAGTCAATTCGAGTCACCTAGTGGTAAAAGTTCCATGAAAAGATGGAATTCCGTAGACTTGCATTAACCGCTGAATGACGGCCTTAGATAAAATAAACCAACAGATTGGTCTTGGGATCATATAATCCAAATGTGACGGTCTTAGACTTACAACCGCCAAATGGAGACGGTCTTAGATCATACAAAAATTGCCCAATGTGACGGTCTGATCATATAAACCTTCTTTCATCCCAACCCTTGATGATAGTGTGCACAATGGAAGATTTCGGATAAATACATAAACATCCACCATGACCAAATGATCTTTTGGGAACACATTCAACAAGTACATCGATATCCCGGTCATTCATGTGTATCACGTAGCCTGTCAGATTTGGTGGAGAATAGGCCCGATTCTTTAATGTTTTGTTTGCATTTACTGATCGATTAATGTATAAAAACCAAAATCATTTTAATTATAAAAAAAAAAATATTTTTGTAAATAATCAACAATGATATGGTAAAAACTAAAAAAAAACCAGCGGTCTATTTATTTGTTGAACAAATTTATGATAACCAGCATCTCCAAATATCTAGTTTTGATGTTGTTTTTTTACAACAACCAGATTAATACCTGAAACCAGTACTCTTCAGAAGACATCACCTGTTTAGAGATGAAATACCTGTCTGTCATCAATCGTTTGATGCCAGATGTAACCCTCGTCGCTGTCTATCGCAGTGTGAGGGGGAGTCAGCTTCGAATCAACAATATCGCCGTTTCTTCAAAGTAATGCCGCATCAACGTCATGGTTATCTCTTACATGTCTTCAGTGCATCGAGGGCATCTCGATGAAAATAATCGTCAGCTGTTGTTGGTCTTCAGCTCACTAGGTATCGAGTGGAATCAGATACAGTGAATCACGCCGTTGCCATCTTCTTCAGTTCAGTGGCATCGAGGCATCTCGATACAAGAATCCGTCAGTCGCTAGCGCTGGTCTTCAAGTCTTAATGTGCACCGAGCGGCATCCTCACGCTGCGAATCGTCAGCCGCCGTTCGCTGGGTCAATCCGCTTTTCATCAGTATATAGTGAGCGAGAGAGAGCAAAACATTTTAATTTTTTTTACCAGATATCACCAAGTCAGATAACCCTTTGGACAAAGATAGTCACCATGTTTAAGAGACTGATATTGATCCCAGATGTTTTGACAAACCCAGGTTAGTAAGATCCAAAAACTGGATAATTGAGAAAAATTTTGAACTGATGGTACGCACCATGGTGCTCGGTCGATATAACTGATAATTGCATCCAATGAACGGTAGGTATGGTAATGCTTGAACAATTTTAGAAACTGAATATGGTAATGTACAACATCTATAGCATTACATGATCAAAAAGACAATGACTGTTGAATCAATGCATTCTGAAAAACTGAGTTTGTAAATATTCTTCGATAAAAATAGCTGAAAACGACTGTGTATTTCACTTATCAAGCCAATTGCTACCAGTTAGCAGGGTCTGTATTTCTAATTATCAAGCCACTGCTACCAGTTATAGTCTGTATTTCTAATTATTAAAGGTCACTGCTCACAGTAGGTCTGTATTTCAATTACTATCACTGCTACCAAGTAGAGACGTTTGTATTTAATTATCGCTTCACCGCCACTAAAGTTTAGTAGCTCTGGTATTTTTGATCATACATCATACCAGTTGTAGATCCATTTCAATTACTAAGCCACTAAGTACCAAGTTATTGATAATTATATTTTCTTCAATATCAAGCCATCGTTACCAATTAGTAGTTCTATATTTCACCATGTGTCACGCCACAATTGTTAGTAGGTCTGTATTTCAATATCGTCACATTAATGCTAGCAGGTCTGTATTAATTTTGCCACTGCCAACAGTTGTAGGTTTTTATCTATTTGCAGTTTACTGCTACTTTGGTGTTAGTAGTCCGCATTTCTAATCTTAGCGTGATCATACAGTTAGGTTCCATTTAATCGCAGCCATTGCTACCAGTTAGCAGTCCATTTCAAATCATTGAAGCTAACGCTACCATTTGTAGTTCTTCAGATTAATTCAAGGAAACCACTTGGTACTGCAGTAGTTCATTTAATTAAGAAACCACTACCAGCGATATTGTTAATATCATGTATTATATATGATTAACCAAACAGTATGAAAGCAAAGCAATGCGATATCAACGTTATTTAATTGCTGTTTGATCGCCAATTTTCGCATGTGTTACAACTCTTAGAGTCTGTAATGATTTACAACAAACAGTTTGGTATTCTGAAGTTGGTCAACCGTGATGGAAGTTAAGAACACCAAACTCCAAACAGATGCCCAAAGTTTTTTTATACGAATGAAATGTGAGACAGAAATGCAATAAAACATGAGATAAGTTTTCATTTTAGTAGAATATGAAAAACATACAAAAGTAATCTTTGAAAAAAGATGAGAACGAACTGGCACTGAAAGCGATGCTGAACCGGATGCTGTACTAAAAGTCACCTTGACAGACACAGCTGCATATGCTAAAGCAGTTCATTTAACTGAAATCAAGGCATCTACAATCATAGATCCATCTTTTTTAGAAGATTTTACCATTCTGCACGATTAAGTCATAGATATTAGTCATGAGTCCAGTATGCCATTGTCTGTCTGGTGGAAATCGCCAACCCACCACCGGGATTCCGCGCCAGCACCCAAGGTCGTTCGCGTGCCTGGCTCCAAGAAAAGGTTTCTTGTAACGGTCAGTCAGGTGTTGAAACAAGGCCTCACTCGTTGGAAGAATGTTTTCAATTTGGGCGGCCAGTCTTTGTAAGCATGTATTTGTATTTCCTGGCACTGTTGACATCATGGCAGTTGCTACCTCTGTCATACAAAAGTTGTCACAAAACGCTCCAGAACTGAATGTCAGTAGCTGTTAGTTCAAAAGGGGCACAACACAATTTTTGAAATGTGGCTGCAATATGGTCGCATTTATTCCAGACCTCCCAAGCTATCTTCTTGCCGATACCATTAAAACAGTTGACGTTGTCACAACCGGTAAAACTGTGAAACAAAGGCAGACACTAGGCTCTGGCAACACCTAAAACTTTGCTTATTTCATGAGCTGCAATGTATCGTAAGTTTTTTCCTGTACCCATGGTATAATCCATAATTCCAGGTAAGGGTGAGTGGTTAGCGCAGCCACAGAAAGAACCACCACATCTCTGTCGACAGTGCAAATCAGAATCCCGCGGCAATGTTCAGCTGTGAGGTTGAGGTAGTAATCGTCCGTGTGTCTGCTCTCGTGATTATGCATGGCGAAAGATTCGTGTGGTCAATGGGTCTATTGAGATCACATCTGGACCTTTGAGTGTTAATAATAAGCTTCTGTGATTGTACTGTTAAGAATATATTGCTAGGAGCGAACAACTGGGTCTTGTTCGCATCCACCTGCAAGAAACTTCCCCACTGCGATGGTAATACGGTCTCTGGCGTCACACGCTTTCTCTTCTAGTCCTCGGCGCTCTATTGGGAAAGCTTTTAAGCTGTCACTTCGATTACAGTCCCACACTACATCTAGACGATGGAGACATTTTGCAGGGTCTGCACTACATAGGGGATAAACACCTGGTTTGCGTAGTCAGCAAATGTTCTTGCAGATCCTGGCCTCAACATATTGACAACAGCCGCCCCATCAAGGATGGTTATGTCAGTGACTGTTGGCACTGCTGATGAAGTTTGAGAGGTTCCAAACACTCCAGCAACCCTGACTTGCTGGACATTCTCATTGGTCCTTCACAGACAGTGATGGGGGATTTTCATATGAAAAAAGTCAGTCAAGCCCCCCTCCCCCCCCCCCCCCATTTCTAGTTTGGCATACATAACCTCGAAAAAAGGTAACAGTCACTTTTCAGTGATGAAATCCTATACTGTGGCGTATTGATCGCTTCTTTCTTTTTGCACCAGCGATCAAGATGAAATTGTTCCACTTGATTGGAGCAGAAACTGGCTTGGTCATGTTAACAAGTCTTTCTTGCATAAATTGTTGTATTGAACTACACCAGTCTTGTGTATATTACTCAAGGTCTTGTGTACAGCAGCATCAACAATGTTGTTATCATGAAGAGTGACTAACTCTGCGCTTTTTTCAAGAAAATGGCTGCCAAGTTTCCTGTATCACATCAATTAATCTACAATAACAGTCTTGAAGTTTTCTTGGAATCCTTTTGTCTTGTTCATGATGCTGGTCTGATTCTTTGCTGTGTTTTATTTCTTTCAAAAGATAACTCTAGGGTCTTGAAGAACTCTGGAGACCCCTGGCCCTCCAATCATCCAGCGTCTCAACGTTGACAGTTTTCAGTGAGTCCCACTGCTCCTCCCCAACCTTGAATGCCTTTGATGACGGCATTGTTTTGCTCATGTGCTTAGTCTAGTGCCATTTTTGAGAAAGGGCGAGATGTCTTTGCACCAAGTCATCGTAGCACATTGAACTACCAGCTAATCTCATCTCTCTCTATTTCAAACACACAAACTTGTAATTTTCTATTAACTTTTTTACATTACCACTTTAACAGCTAGTAAGAATAGGATTAAGAGAATATAAATATAATACATGTAATAACAGCCAATAATAATAAGTAACAATGATAATAATCTTTAAATTATTTAATATTAAATAATATTTTTATTGTTATTATGAAGCAGGTAATTTAAAACAGAAAACACATATAATGTATGTATAAATACACAAACACACTTGCGATTCAGTTTGTGCTGCACAGTGCTCTCGCACTGAAGGCTTTATTTTAATTCTGAAACTATGTGTACTCGGTAACCAATAAAATAATCAAATAGGACAAATCTTTTAGTTAATTGTGGTATAAAAAAGGAATTTTTTTCTATGTTTACAACTTTAGAAAAACGTGTTGTAATATTTGAGTTGGAAATAAATTAATTCCTACGCGTCTGCAAATAGTCCCTACACTTTTATGATAACATACGTTAAAAAAAACAAAGATTTGTTTTGGCGCTGTTTCTAAATTTAAAATATTATTATTTAGAACACATTTTAACTTATTCAGTTTGTAGTATGATGATGCACGATCTATATATAAAAAATGCAAATATAGAACCCTAGCTAACACATTAACAGAGGGCTTTTGTTTTCAAAAGTTGTTACTGATATTAAAATTTAATAGACCAACGCTTAACAATTAATTTACATTGCTAAAACAGAATTAATAATTTTAAAAAAGCTACCGATACCGTATGAAAGAAAACAATAAATTAAAAAATATAAAAAACAAAAATAAAAATTAGCTCCATTTGAAAGAAAAAAGATCCTTTATGAAATTTATTATTACTAAATTTAAATGTGTTGTAATGTAACATTCAACCGATTAAATCAAACTGTCCTGGCATAATTGTGTAGAGGGAAAACGAAACTCAGCGGTCCAATTATGTATGATTAAATGAATTTCTCTATTAAAAGCTGTATTATTTGAGTAATTTCATATACGTAATGAAAACAGTCTAGATTAGGAAATTTGTATCACGCATTAGTTCGATCATTTGAGCTTTATCTAGCCATCTAGTGTGAATTTCTTTTTTTCACAGGTGATCTGCCAATTCTAGGAAAAGCTGGGAATCACATCGTTTGCCAACAAATCTCTACTTACCGGAAGACCCGATTGTCATTGGCTGTCTAGAAGAAATGATTTTCAACAACACAAGAGAGATGAGTTCAAGGGAGATAAACAGTTTAATTCTACTTACTACAGTCGGCTGGGTTTTGTTAGCTATCAAGTTACATAGATATTTTGAATGATTTGAATAAAATTTTGTGTACTAATATACGAAAACTTTATTTAATGAGACACTTCTAAAGTGTAAATAGACTATGGATTTTTCTCTTTTTCAGTCTTGTGCATATTGCTTTGTGTCTTAATCTCGCTTGTTGTGGATTTCTCAATTATTTGAAATACCAGTAATCAGTGCATTTTTTTAGAAAGCCGGTACGCACCGTTACGGCGTACCGGCACTTTTTTCAATGCGGGTAAAAAATTATTACTTTTGTTGTATTTTAACGTTTATTATTAATGTATTATATTATTAATTTGTCAAAATTGAATTATTTTAAAGTGGTATCTTTGCAGTTGTGATATAGCTCGCATCGAGTGCGAACTGGTAGTTAAAAGTAAGGCAATCCATCACTGAGTACCGGCACCTATTTGTTTTTACAAAAAAAATGCACTGCCAGTAATGTATTTCAAAACGTAGAACAAGCTAGAACATAATAGGCTTATATGTCCCACCAACAGTGTCATTCTGGTCAAACTCATCTGGCGGATGAGTCCATCTGGCGGCCTTGTTGTAAGGTAGTAGATTCCATAAATGCTGCGGCAAAATAATTGTTTGTAATGTTTAAATTGTTGGTTTTATCCATTATTAGGTTCCAGCGTAATGTATTATTACTTTTCTTCTTTAGCAATTTATCAATGGATGTAGTTTATGGAGGTAATCCTCAGTTTATGATGTCGATTTATGCAATCCCCTGTGGCAACAATAATGTACTAAGCTTTTAAATGTTTTAAGCCTAAATACATAAATCTGAAAAAAATACTGGCTGCAGGGACGACGTGATTGTTGCCGGCCTTACTCTTAGAGAAAATGTATTGATGTGTTTATATATACAAAGTACAAACGAACAAAGATCTATATGTCTGTATTATTAAGAGCTAATAATTAAATTATATGCGGTTTATATATAAAAATGAAAATTATATATATTTAAACATGTAGTCATTTTATTATGAATGATTATGCTAACTATATTCATTAATCACAGGACCGTTTTACAGCTATATAATGGAAAAGGAAAAAAAAAAAAAAGCTTATTTGAAGACAAATATGTAGTAAAACAAAATGACACAAAAGTTAAAAAAAATGAACAATCGTAATGTTTGAATTTTTACTTACAACCCATAACCATTAAGATCATCATTTTCTACCAGCTTTATAAACTGTCCAACGAACAGATCTTTGTGGAAGATATCTTTTAACTTTGAATTGTTTATCTAAAGGATCGATTACATATTGCGATGCAAAATGAAAGGATGTTTTATCAAACTACTCATCAAAGGTACTTCTTGCACCTTGATTTTAATAAAGATAAACAATTCAAATATGCTTGATAAAAATCAGTAATTGAAAAAAAACTGAATCTAAAAAAAAAAATAAAAATATGGATAACAGTATGCTCTATTTTATTTTTTATTACTCAATTATTATTGAAGTTAACCTCAGTTAGAACATTATCATTTTTTTATATTATTTGTATGCGTGTTTCTCGAAGTATTCTCGGAGTCGCAAAAACAAATGTGAATAACAAATTATCATGAATATTGCCGCTGATTCAAAATAACGTGTATGAGATTTCCTTCTAAAGACCGCAACATTCAGACATGTTTTCCAGTTTTTGAATTTACTCTGCACCATCGACCTTAAGGCCCATATTTTTTCACTAGCTGCTATTCTTTTTTTATCTGTAATGTATGAAACCTTTTGATCTCCTTAACTTAAACATTGTACTTTCCCTTCCTTCGTAGTTGTGATACGCTGTTCGACAACCAAAAATAAAACAATTCGACCCTCAGTTGTTCGTGATGAGTAGTGTGTATAAGGATGAGATGAAATGACTTAGATCCTGCAAAACACTAATGGGATTGTTTGTTACGGTGCCCTTCTTTCATCCCCACTATGACCGGGATTGCAATGGCTATGGAGGCAACTATCGGGTAAATTAACTATGACCGGAAAAAATTCCTTGGTCCACACTTGAGATCCAATCAGGTACCTTCAGGTCGAAAGTCGAGTGCTCTACTGCACGACCATCCGATGAGCAGTAGCACTGATAAATTTGCTTATAGTCTTCTTTCAACTTGTACCTTAGCTTATAGCCACAAAAACATGTCTAAAATCCTCTAAGTAGTTTTAAATACCCAAGAAAGGCGCTATTTATTTTAAAATCATTAGTTTCTTAATGTTGAGGCTCTGTATCGTAGCCTCCTTGTTTTCTTCATTTCAAGTTTTCATTGTCATATTATTTCTTTTGGCAGTCACTCGGCTCAACATCTCAAAAAATTGCTGGATGAACTAGTTGTACTTTATTATCCGGCTCAACATCTATCAGATCGCTTAATGAGCTGCTGTACTTTATTATCCAATTGAACAACTCCCAAATTCCTGGATGAACTGCTGCACTTTATTATCCGGCTCAAGATCTGCCAGATCGCTGGATGAACTGCTGCACTTTATTATAGTCAGTTTTTCCAGACCTAGTCAGATTGCCAGATGAACTACTGCATTTTATTATCCGGCTCAAGATCTGCCAGATCGTCGGTTGAACTGATGTGGTTAATTTAATGTCCTTATTTTGTTTAGAATCTACAAAACATAAACATATCATAAACGTTTTTAGGTTATGAAATACCCAGCATAATATTTACATAACGCATTTTTCAGATGGATGCAAAATATTTCTAGTTTTCCGAGGTTGTATTCCTACAATAAAGAACACAATAATGTATGAATAACAGTAGATTTTTAGCCTTTTTTAAAAAAAATAATTATGACAATTATAGCAGATGTCATTAAATTAAAATGTACTAGCAACACAAAGAAGAAAGGGGATCAGAACCTCCACACACCGTTCTAAATTTAAACATCACAGATATTTTAAGAGAATAAATAAATAACATCATTTCTTAATATTCAGCCCAAATGCTTAGAATTGTTTGATGACTCATGAATCACATTCAAAGGAGAACCTCTGAATTGGGACAATATAAACTTGGATCAAACAACGTTGATGACACGCACAGTGCTGTATTTGGAGCGAAGGTAATGTTTTCCTTGGTATATATATATATATATATATCATAGATTGTGTTTGCTTTTTTTAAATTACATTTAAAAGTATTAATAACAAAAGAATAAAAAATAATCATACACTTGATTTAGACAAATAGAGTAATAAATAAAGTGTACATTTATTTCTTTTTTATTTTGTTATAGTTATTGCATACACTGGCTTATAGACATTATATATATATATATATATATATATATATATATATATATATATATATATATATATGTAAATGACGTTATTGTATGAACTGGTTTATAATGAGAAACTCAATTCATGACCATGGTTCATATAATTTATTGACGACACAATAAAATATAAATAGAATAAATCCAATATAATACACAATGACTGATCTTCCTCAACTCAATGACTAATTACTTATTGACAATATACTCAACTGATTAACTAAAACTGTACTCGAATACTATCTCTCTCTCTCTCTCTCTCTCTCTGTACTCAACTGACTTGACTGACTAGATTGATTGAACTTAACTCCCGAACTACTGAACTCAACTCAACTTGAACCTTAGCCCACTAAACATCGTCTTTATATACTTAACTTGCATCCAACTCGAACATTCCACATCGCTCTGTCTCTCACTCATTTACACAATACAATTTACAATAAACATCATATTTATTTTCTTTAACTATCTAGAATCTTGACCCTGATGACCTGTAATGCTGACCTGGTTGGCCAAGTCTAAACATACACATCAAAGGTGTATGTAGTACACATAACTAGCATCATTACAATATATATATATATATATATATATATATATATATATATATATATATATATATATGATTCTCTTCGTCGCCCACGTAGAAAAACGTAGATTGATTAGTCGTGTGAGAAATTCCTGAATACGTCAGATCAAGCAAGACGCATTCAGCAACTCGCGTTGTTTTCTGATGATTTCTTTGTGCCGCTGTTATAGTGGCCTTATTCTCACTCCTCCTGTCTTCTTTTGTCCTCGAAGCTTTGTTTCGATTTTGTTCTTTTGTATTGCCCTTGCTTCCTAACCATGGCCAGCACTTCGCATATATTTCATGGAGTCAACAGGTCTCTCAATATGGTCGAAATTCATATGAACCATTACTTCTATCAGTCGTAAACTATGCAAAATGTCATGGACGAAACTGTTGCTCTCGAACTTCGCAAGATGGTTGTAAGCTTTCTGCTTGCGAACATTGGGATAACTATGGCGACTCCCCGTGCATTTTTCTTACCCACGGAAGCACAGTCACACATTTAAAAACACAATCAGTGAATGTAAATCCATTCCACACAGGACTTAAATGCACCATTTTGTTCTAAGTTGGTCTGCAGGAACAGAGAAAAACTTTTTCACAAAGCCCTGATTTATACCGTCAAACATGTTTCGCAACACGCGCAACATATTCTGCATCCAAATTGAATATATTGGACGAGGCGCCAATGACACATTCATAAGCATTCCAGGCAGTTGACAGGTTGTTACGTGATCTCACAGGTGAGACGCACCCATTTGGAGGAACACAATTAGGCAAGGAGATTTCATCAGTAATACTCCCCGTCATTTTACGTGTCTCCCGAGCATCTCACTGTCGCCAGTTGCATTAACAAGCAAACTTTGTGGCGTCACATGCATGTACTTACACTGGACGTCATATACGTACTATACCGACGTCACATGTATGCATTTGCACTGACGTCACATGCATATTGGTACTACACTGACGTCTCATGCATGTACTTACACTGACGAGAAACATGAGATTTTCCTGACGAACAACATTTCGCAAAATGGCTTTCAATGTTGGAGACGGGACAGATGGATCACCTGTAACATTACCTTCACATTGTTTTCCTGTTCATTCAGACCCCGTTCAACAACTATATGGCGACCTCGACTTCTCAATCGTCACTTTGGAACAACTCAGTACGCGAGCTATATCAAGTGTCACGAACGAAGACTCCCTGCACCTGAATGAACAAGTATTGAAACTTATCCCAACCGACGAAGTATTTTTACCAGCTTTGACTCCATCGTCACAGACGGTCCCACAGATCAACTTTTATTCCCGGAAGAATTTCTTAAGGTATTTTAGACATACTGGTGCATGCTTCCGCATAAACTCAAAATTAAAATTGGTTCAGTCGTCAAGCTTCTTAGAGACCTCATGCCAGCAAGAGGGTCTCTGTAATGGCACTAGACTGACTGTTACCAGCATTCACCGCAACGTGCTGGAGTGTAAAACTATCGCAGCTGTCACCTCACAAACCTTATTCCCGGATATCTCTGACTCAATCAGATTCAAATGTGCCTTTTACCTTAACGCAGAAAATGTCCTGTTAGATTAGCCTTGCCATGACAATTAATAAAGCACATAACCAAACTTTCATAATGATATGCCTGTATTCTGAAAACAGATTTTAGTTATGGACAATATTATTTTGCTCTCTTTCAGAGTTCTTCTTTTCATTCACTCACAGTCGTTTGCCTTAATCCGCCCCATTTGGGACAACTGTGTTTTTCATGAAGTCTTCACGCGTCACTAAATAGCGCGGCGTATGCTACGCCGCGGGTCAACTTATATGCTTAAAATGTTTCAAAATACTTCGTTTTACAGAAAACATACTTCGCTTTGTCATTGTGTCCGCATCAAAGATTGTGTCAGTATCAAAGATTGCGTCAGTATATTTCCTCCCTTGTGGTCGTGGTGCTACGCCGCAGGTCGACCAGCATATGTATAATTTGTTCGTCGCACAACCATGCGGGACACCACGTAGCAAGACGCAAGTCTATATTTAGATAGAAGATTAGTCGCGTTTGGTGGAATTCCTGAATACTGTCGTGCTTAGCAATACGCAACTGTAATGTATCAGTCATGTTCAATGGCTCATTAAACATTGTGATATTTTTATTATCTTATTAAATTACATTTACTTTAGGTAATACACTTCACAAAAAAGCAGTGAGAAAATTAGCATGTGAACGTTGTTCAAAGTAAAGAGAAAATTGTGTAAAGAAATTTAAATAAAACTTAAGAAAATAAAAAAATAATGTTTTATAACAATTGCTAATTAGTAAAAACAACAACAAAACATTATAAATTTATTTATGGAACTTGCCAGCGCTCTACTTCCCTTCGGAATTTTTCCAGGGGAAATTTGTTTCACAGTTGTCCCACAAGTCCACGCAACTTTAAATAGTAAAAAGGCGGCTGGGCGTTTTTATTGCACCGAGTCGCAGAAATGAAGAGTGCAGGGCGTATCAAAATATATTCATGAGCTGAGTCAGTCGCCTCTGGGATTGTCACCCACAAATGTCGCCGGTGTTAAAATTAAACCTGATTTTTTTTTAAATGAGACCGTGGTATTGGTGTATCCATTTGGACCGTGATGGTATGCATCCCTTTGGACCGTGAAATATGTGTATCCTTTTTGGACCGTGGTATATGTGTATCCTTTGGACCGTGGTATATGTGTGTCCTTTTGACCGTGGAATAGATGTATGTATCCCTTTGGACCGTGGTATAGGTGTATCTCTTTGGACCGTGGTAGGTGTATCCCTTTTTGGACCGTGGTATAGGTGTATCCCTTTGGACCGTGGTATATGTGTATCCCTTTTGGACCGTGGTATAGTGGTAATCCCTTTGGATGGTGGTAGGCGTATCCCTTTGAAACGTGGTTTATGAATCCCTTGGAACGTGGTTTAGGTGTATCCCTTTTTGGAACGTATAGTTTAGGTGTATCCCTTGGTTTAAGTCTTCGTATTGGCGCCTCTAATTTGTCTTGCTTCATGCCCCCAAGCCCCTGGTTATATATCATTTCTCTCCAAACCACTAATGACGACAATCTGTCGTTCTTTTTGTAGGATTTTTTTTTTTAGAGAAATCGTTTTTAAATTTAGAAAAAAAAATGGATACTATCACAAATTAACAAAATAAATTACAATACGTAATGTGTAATTACAATTTATACTGATTAATTTGTGAGCGTCGACTGTTGCTTTTTCCTGTTGCACCATAATATTTCTTCGTCTCTACCTAGGGCCCCTTATATTTTGTATTCTCTACCTCAGTATTTTTTCGTCTCTACCCAGGACCCCTTATATTTTTAGTCTCACCAGGGTCCCCCTTATATTTCTTAGTCTCTACCTAGGGCCCCTTATATTATTTAGTCTCCAGGATAGGGCCCCTATATTTCTTAGTCTCTACCCCCGCCTCTCTACCAAGGGCTCCTTATATTTCTAGTCTCAGGATAGGGCCCCATATATTTCTAGTCTCACTAGGCTTAGTAATATTGAAATATTTTCAATTTTAGAATTAATAAAAAAAATGGTGTATAACATATATAAGATGTGAAAATGCTATGGTGGCCGGCCTACCATTAGTCTACAAAGTTGGTCAAGAGAACACATTCAACGCTGAAGTGTAGACACAATATATTAGATATGGCGACATCTTTTCCTTTGATTTCTTTATGCTGCTGTTTTGTGAACCCCATTAAACGAGGAACACAGCTTGGTGGAGCCGAGCCAGAACCTGTACCGAGGAGCCGTGGAGCCGCCACTTTTTGCTGGAGCCGGAGCCAGAGCCGAACAACCGGCGGCTCTACGGCTCCCAAATGTTTTTTTATAGCAGATTTTTTTTAGCTTTAAAATCGTAAATTTGTATGATTGTCGGCCACTGCCAATTTGAGATGTTGTCATGTTTTACGAACGCCACAACAGTAACAGTTTTTAAATGATAGCGTTCACGCAATCACTACAAGAAATCTTGAATCGTTTTGTGTTCGCTTTAAATCTTGTTTACCCTCCCAAATTTTTTAATGGCATATTAATTTGTTAAATATAAATTTAAAACAATTTTATTTCATAGAATAATTGTATCAATCATTTAAAAATAAATTTTTTGCTACGACGATGAAATAGACCGCGTCATTTTGTATATTATTGTATATATGGTCGCTTTCTGTATTTGACAATTTTATTATAAATAGAATTGTTGAAATAGAGTAGATATATTTATATGGTTGTGGCTATTCGACTCGGGTCCAAATAAAATATAAATACTTAAGTCTTTAAAATATTTTAAATAATTTATCATTTTACTATTTGCTAATTGATCAATAAAATAATCTTTATTACGGTCGAAAATAATGATATGTTTCAGATGCAGTGAAATGGTTTCTTTTTAGTAGGCCCCAAGACCCACGAATGCAGTGTAGCTTTTCAAGTTCCTGACGATGGGGGGTGAATTGCAAACAGAAATTGCATAACTTTTTCAGCAGCATGTTTGCGTGGTACAATCAGGCCCACCGACAGAAATTACGACAAGTGGGCAGGGCTGTCACGCCCCGACCTGATATCAATATTTTCAAAAGTGGATTGGGCCAGTCATACGGGCCCCTAAAAACTCGACCCAAAACTCGCCGGGTTCCTAGGCCACTGCCCCCCCCCCGCCCCCCTGTCGGCGGCACTTGGCACAATTGCAAACATTTTGTCTCGTGTGATAATCCCCAATAGGGAGACGGAGCCGAGCCAAGCCGGAGCCGTCCAATTTGTGAGAGCCGGAGCCGGAAAAAAATGGCGGCTCCATAGCTCTGTAAATATGTATGTATACAAACAAATGTTAACTGTTTCAGAATATGTACGCATTACATCTATCTGTACTGAATAGTATCAAAATAACTCTATAGTGTGCTGGGGGAAGGGGTGGATTGATGTAGAACAAAAATAAAAAGCAGTACAAATTAAAACACCTCCCCCCATCCCCCTACTGAAATATGTTTGTTAGAAACTGAAAGAAAAAATTACACCAAAGAAAACAAGCACCCAAGTAAGCCTGTTCCATACTGGATACAGGACGCGTTAGAGCATTTTCGTGTATGTATCAGAACGTATGCTATCTTTCAGTAAACATTTGTAAATTTTGGAAATGTTTATAAATTCAATTGTGTAATGCATATATTCGAAAAGATATTAAAAGACGTTTCTTTATATTTGAAAAAAAAATTTTTCTTTAAATCTAACTACAAGTGGTTTGTGGTCACTAAAATATGACTCATAATTGAAACATCTTAAATTGTAGTTATTTAATCGTCCAGAAACCCGTCAATTGTTGTTTCATAAATTGTTGTTGCCAATATTGGTAAAAGTAGTTGAATGTTGAAGTTTGTTTCGAAGAAGTTTTCAATTTCTGCCCCGGGCTCTTTGAAATCTTGATTTAGAGTCCCAACAACTGATGACGTTTGGTTGATTTAGCTGTGCTGCAAAGTTGTCATTGATTACATTTATAAAAGCAAGAGAAGTAACTCATGTTGAATAACTGTTACAACAATAAATAATGAGTTACGCCGCTTTGTACGCCCCTGTTAATGTAGCATATATAGTGCAAAAACGGTACATGAATAAGCCCTTTATTCGGTCTTCAGAGATCAGATCGCGAAATGGACTTTTGTTGCAATACATGTGTTGGCCAAGACCTACAAAATGATATATACATAATGGGTCTAGAACTTATGGTTGCTGGAATCTATGGCGCTCCTTTGTTAATATAGCTTATATAGTAAAAACGGTAATTAATAAGCCCCCTCTTTTTTCGGCCCTCAGAGGTCAGATCGCGAAATGGACTTTTGATGCACACATGGCAGGCCAAGACCTACAACATAATATGTACATCACAGGTCTAGGACTTATGGCTGTTGAGATCTAGGGTGATGGACGGACAGACAGACAGACAGAAAACGGGGACAAAAAAGAGCATTTTTTTTCGAAAAAAAAATGCTTAAAAGTCCTGATCTTAAAGGCATTAACATATATCTAACTAATAAAGAGAAAATTATGTCTGGCAGCTCAGGGAGAATCAAGGCATCCATAGAATCAACTAAAAAATATGTAAAAAAAAACAAAATAAAAAACAAGTTGCTGGAAAGTACCAGATAGCGACCATAAAGTATGTACATGGTTGGTCAAAGTTCAATTTGTATACCATGGTATGCTTATTTTAAAATAAAATTATTATATTTATATTGATTGATAAGGCGGCGTATGCTAGGCCGCGGTGTGACTACTATTTCTCAGTCTCATAAACTTTAAAACGGATCTGATTTTAGGGTATAATCATTAAAAAAGTGTACTAGCTCGGCTCAATTTTCTTGATCAACACTGGCTTAATTGCAAGTAAAAAAGTTTTCGTGATTTATTTTTAAATTCTTTAAGTGTATATCTATATTTTTAAAATATGTGGAAAAATAAACAAATGGTGATCTATATAAACAATAAATATATCTATTTAGGTTATATCAAGCATGACTCACTTTATGCTGAATAATTGAAAAATTCTGTTATATGTCACCATTTTGGTTGATCCAATTGCTACATTTACTTATCTACAACCGATTTTATTTTAGGGGGAACTGCTGCATTTTCCTGCATTTAAAGAGAAACTGAACAATTCCATATGCGCAAGAGTAAGTCTAGCTCAGGCGTTTCCGGGCCGTTTGAGAGGTTTCGGTCGAGTCGTCTAGCTGAGAACTCAAAGTCTCAGAAAGACTCTAGGACACATATTTCTTTTGTTGGAGAGATGGCTCTAGACCATGGTCTGTCAGAAGATTGGGGAATGGAATATCAATTAACGAAAGGATTAAAGGAAGTGATACTCAATGAGCGACATATCAAGTGTAAAGAAACAAATATTGATCTAATGGAAGACAAATTCCATGTTTCGGAAGTCAAGTGTAGTAAAATTTTCTGGAGACCATAAAGAGTTGGATTATGCTAAAAACTTCACAAAAACAATCAACAGAGGATTGTTGTCTGAAATAATTCTATTTAAAACCTAACCACAGACTGTGAACTATTTCAGAGACAAAGAGGGTACATAACATGCCCTTTGACCTCTGAGGAAGACGACTTCCCTATAGCTTTCTCGATGATGGTCTATAAAGATACTGAGACGGTAGAGAGGTTAATGAGGTCAATATACAGACCACAAAACTATTATTGTATTCAATGGACCGGAAATCGATGAAAATTTTCATGAATGCTGTTTCCCAGCCATCGCCAACTGTTTTGAGAATGTTTTTCTGATTCCGGAGGAAATAAGTGTGCACTGGGCACACCAGCGTTTTGGAGCCAGAACTCATGTGCATGAAACAGTTGTGGAGATACGGCAAGTGGAAATATTTTATCAACTTAACGGGACAGGAGTTTCCACTCAAGACGAACAGGGAGTTGGTTCAAATCCTGACAGCTTATAAAGGTGCTAATGATGTAGATGGGACACTGTACAAAATAGCATAGGGCCAGACATACAGAATAAGGTTATTAACTTTGATATAGTCAACTTTTTTAATCATGTGGATGAAGGGTAAGATTTTTACATTAAAAAATGAGTTTTATAGTTTCAGCATAAGAACATTAAACAAACTTAACATTGCATGGTTGTTCTCCTGACAGTTTTATAAAGACTAACTTAATTTATGAAACTATCCATCAATAGCATTAATTTAATAATTAATTATCACACACATATATTACATAAAAGCTATTTAGATAAATTCACATTATTTATTTTTTTTTTAAATGGTCACAAGAAATTTATTTATAATGAAATAATATATTATGAAATATGAAAGAAATTAAAGAATTTTTAATTAACACATGTTTAGCTTGGTATTCTAGTTGTGCTAGTTTTCTTCACTTTGAAATATTTTAAAAACCTTCTAACTAGTTTCCTATTCTGAGGGAGTTTGATTTCTGTGTCTTAAATTCTTTGTCATTTAATTGTTGTCAGCTTTTATTTATCTGAATTTTTAAAACAATGCATTTACAATGCTCTCTCAGGGCGGACAGTTAGATGGGTTCGATTCCACCACCACATAATCTGACAATTCTAAAAGGATCAGTTCATATTGGTTGTCAATAGGTCAGTAGTTAGTGACAATTAGTAGATAAGGTAAAAGTTGCATGTAACTATATATATATATATATATATATATATATATATATATATATATATATATATAATATACATCAAACAAATTTACCAAATATCTATATAAATAATAGTGATGTGGTTTCTATGTTAAATCGAAAGTAAAGAATTAATACAACAGTATTCCAGTTTAAAAACTATGAGAAAAATTAGATCTGCCCGAAACCAAAAATAACCTAACCTACTACAGATCAAACCTAAGGGGATATTACTATATGCAAAGGTTTTGCAGGGTACAGCTAGTATATTCAATAAGTGATCAATAAAATAATGAAGAATTTAAAAGAAAGTTTTATAATATTATACAGTATACAGTTGTCGGAAATATATTATGATTTTTGCTTACCTTAGTAATATATAAAAATATTATAAATTTAAGTACGAAAGTTATTTAGTCTAATAATTCCTTTGCTCATTTTACTTTTATAGGACAAAATTATTGGAAAAACTCTAGCCACACAAGATAAATTGAAATGTAGTGTCAATACTTCCATAGTTGCGATATTTGAACAGTCAATTGGCAGTGTCATGTTGCGACGATACTCTAAAACATGAAATTAGACAGTGAAACCTAATATAAAACAGTGATATGAGCTATGAAACTAAAATAAGACAGTTATAACAGCAGTGAAAAGTAATATAAGATAGTAATAAGAGCAATGAAACCTAAAATAAGACAGTGATAAGAGTACTAACCAAAAAATGACAGTTATAAGAGCAATGAAACATAATATAAGACATTGATATAGTCCAATTTATAGTGTTTCGTAAACATAATGATATCTAAAATATGTGATAAGAGCAATTAAACCAAAATAAGACAGTTATAATTGCAGCAATCGTAATATACTAAGACTGTGCCAAAGGAAATGAACAAAAATAAGACAGTTATAAAAGCAATGAAACGTAACATAAGACAGGAAGTGATAAGAAAAGTTAGACTAAAACTAATATAAGACAGTAATAAGACCAATGAAATCTAATATACAACAGTGATACGTGCAATGCAGCCAAAAATATCACATTATGACATTTAACCTATTGAATGATTATAGACTAAAGACTAAATATGTCAACACATACGACATAGGTTAAATAACTTTTTTTCTAAAATATTACTGGTGACAACTTAATATGTACTAACTAAAACGAAATATCACGCAGTGTATTTACATAATTACATTTCAAATAGTAATTAAAACTAGTCCAATGGCATCTAGGTTTGAAATTATACTGATGACTTTTTTCAACATTTATTAAATCAGTCAATTAAATTTACCATTGAACATTTAATTATTAAAATAAATAATCAAAGTCAAAAAGTTTAATTGTAATTTATTAATGATGGGAATGCTTGCTGGAAGCTGGCTGACTGAAATCCGACAGAAGGGATAACAAAGAAATATACGAAATACCGCAATAGAAAAGAACATGTAGCCTTTATTGCCATGAACTATGAACATAAATAACAAAGAAATGTATGAAATATAACGGATACAATTCGCACTATATACAAACTACCAGCGAGTGAGACACACGGGTTAGACGATTATGTATTTATTAGTTGAAAAGCCTGCTGAAGCGATATTATAAGAAATCCTTGTTGTGTTTAGATATCCAGTTTTGGAATTCCCCAGACCACTTTTAGACGAGCAAGCAAGGGAGTTAACTCCGATCAAGAGAGATAACTAATACAATGATAATTGAGTTTAAATCCCTTTGACCATCAGCTAGACGAAAATTTTGGAATTCCAGACTATTTTTAACCAGGTCTACTACATTAGACGATTATGTATTAGATTATTTTTTTTAAGGATTATGTATGTTTTGTTTTTCGCAACAGGCATTTTGTGGACTACATACTACGCAGCCTCGAAAGCAAAAGATCTTCTGGACTGGGTTAACAAAACGGTGGTTCCTGATGAGACATTTTTCACGTATGTTGAATCACAACCCAGTTAGGAATCAAGGGCACGTACAAAGGTAATATACATACACCTTTTAACTGTTAAATACTACATTAATACAGAGAACAAAAATATTGAAAAAATACAGCAACATAACATGCAATATTCTATTGATGAAGGGATGGCATTTTATAATCGTATAGGCCTAATTACTATAATGTGTCTCTATTTAGTGCTAGGTAGATTAAATCATATACTGGTTAGATAATCTAATTAAATATAATAATGATTCGCCTTTTTATTAAAAATCATAATTTGCCTTAAAAAATGATTATATTGTCGATTATTTGATTTTGTAAATAATTGTCATTTAAGCCAATGATGCATTTCCATATTTTTTAGGCATCCCTGAGACAGAACCAGAGAATTCCACGGGTGAAACCATTTTTAGTCAGATACAAAAACTGGCGAATACCTTCTTTTCAATACCCATGTGCTGGTCGGGAACTGTCCGAGATATCTGTATCCTGACCACAGGTAAGATGTGCGGGAATGCATACAAAAGCAAGGTATTATAGGTCACATGAGGTATCATTAACTGAGGGTTAGGCATGTTCTAGCTATACAAGTACTGAGGGTTAGGCATAGCTACACAGGTACTGAGGGCTAGGCATGTTCTAGCTACACAAGTACTGAGGGCTAGGCATGTTCTAGCTACACAAGTACTAAAACATACCTGGACCTGTGTAAAGGTGAATATGCTTCATCTGCCCCGTACGGGGCCTCATCCATTTTGTTTATTTCACCAGCAGCTTATATAAAATAGACAATTGACCAGAAATTATATCTTCTGTCATCGTTTACACAATTACTTAAGATTCTATAGATTTTACCTATTATTCTTGGATCTACAAAAGTCATTTTTTAGTACACGTTTAATCTGTCTGGCTCTATTTTAATTATGTACGTACTCTGTTTATTTATTTCTGTAGGTAAATGGGGAGTAGGCTTAGCCACAAGAAGGTGCAATCTTAATAAGTTGCCTCTCGTTCTGATGCCAGACAGCTGGGGTTCTAAGACAGGATGGCTGCATGTTTCTACAGCGGTGAAGAGAAAGGAAAGCTACCAGACATACCCCAGGAAGGTGACATTTTGGTGAGTATTTTTTAAGGAGGTGACATTATTTGATATTTTTACAAATTTCAACATAAAAAAATCTTACAGATTAAAAGTCTCCTCTTTTCATCATGATACTTTTGCTTTAAAGCAGTGAGTTTTATTCATTCCAACTAACAAAGCCCACATAAGGGTCAATTCCTATATGTGCACACCTACCCTCTGTTGCAACACCGGTAATTTAAATCAGGATTCTAAAGTTAAGCTTTCCCTACAAGCCTATAATTCACATTTCTAGGACCTCGCAAATTCTGTGTCTGCATAAGTGTTTTCCAAAGTTTTATACTTAGAAATAAAATAATGATAAAATTAAAAATTAGTATGTGATATTTAAGGTAACGCATTACTATGCTGTTAAGGTTGATAATTTATTATTATTTAGTTGGAGACATTAACCATTCTGTTTAATTATTTGGTCAAATTGCCGGGATTGAAGTCTTAGGGAAAGACAATTTTCATATGTCAAAAGAACGAAATTAGAAGTAGTCTTATTTCTAGGTCATCTAACACCTCTTTTTCTGCAGCTATTATAATTTTGCATTTGTGTTAAGGAGAATTGTTTTGCATTATAGAGAAATCTGTCTCTAAGGTTCCGAACAAAAGTGGAGGAACAGCTGTTGAAAAGAAGAGGATTGTGCATACTAGGCAAAAAAATTATTATACAACTAGATATGTAGTAAAAGAAAGGCCACAAAACCTATAAATTGTGTCCAACGAATTTGTTTAAATAGATGAAAATTTAGTTGCATTGGTGTTTATTTCATTACAAACATAAACAAATTTTTATCTTTATAATAAATGTTTTTAGTTTTCATATGAACCCAAGAATTGTTAAATATTAGTTTCTTAGCACAAGGCTTTAGGGAATTTGTTTAGCCTATTTTCAACATCCAAATATTTTACACCTGTAATCCTTTTACAACACTCCTTTATGAGCTTAGTAGCTTAGTATGTAGACAAAATTTATTTATCTAAAATTTTATTGGCAGAATTTTTTTTTCAGGGTTTAACCTAATAAGCCATATAGAACTGAATTTTTTCCTCATGGAAATCCATTGAATGTTCCAATTCAACTTGGAATTAAAGGAACAGTCTATCCTGTTTTCTATGGTATGTATGCTTGCTTAGTTTTTAATATTCTCATCTTTGAAAGGTGCTAGATCAGCGGGTTGCAAAGGTGTGGGGCTCATGACTGACTTTCAGATGGGCGGCAACAAAATTAAAATTTTACAATTAAAAAAATTTATCTATGCATAGCTAAAACTCTATTTCTCTCTATGCTATAAAAAACTATGCATTTTATAACTTCAAGTTAAAAGGGTAATTTTTTAAAACAGAAAATTACACTTCTATTCTCTTTTTTTACCGTAGTTTATGTTTTTTATGGTGAGTAGTATGTGAAAAAGTAGGAGAACCACTGATTTAGATCAATTTGTAGCATTTATTGTAGTTTCCCATGCATTGGGCATGTGTAATACAAGTTATAGCCCATGATGCTTCAGTTAAGAGACTGTTTTCTTTGCAAATTTCTTTTTTTTCTTTTTTAACATTGAACTCTTTATTGAATTAAATTTTTCGTCATCTAAGAATAAATACAATTCTTTAGTATCACTTTAAAAAATGTCTTTATATGGTGCATCATCCTTATTGCCATCTGTGGTATATAAGATTATAAAAAAAAAATGCAAAAATATCCCATTAAAAAAACATGAGTGGAAAGCGCTACAAAAAATCTGGCAGTGTAGGAAACTGTTTTTTGCTAAATGCTTCAAAACATTTAAAAATAGAATAAAAAAGTTATACTTATTAAATTTTGTACATGCAGATAATTTTTGTGTTCCATATTTATGGTGGTCCATGGTTTTCAAGCCCCAAATTTTGCTCTTCTTACACAATGTTGTGTTTAAAAATATATTTAATCTGACTTTGTTAAAATTCAAGATGTATTAATGATTAAACCTAAAACTTTTATGAGTTTTAAAATTTAGTTATTAAAAGAAGTTGGAAGCTAATAAAAGCTTAGGCTGAAAATTAATTAATAATTTAAGTTGTTTCAGATTTATTTTTGAATTAAACATTTTACTGTCTGTGTTTCAGTTGATGAAGGAGCTGTTATTGATGTTCAATTTGACAAATTCTACCACTCGCCGCCTAATGGATTTGATCCCATCATGATAGAACAGTCATTATTGTGATCCTTGGTAAGGGGAGTGAACCCAGGGGAATGTGGACTAATTTATTTTAGAACTTCACTATAGGAAGTTGATTTAAAACCTTATGATCTATTGTTATGAACTAAGCTTTCTTCTTGAGTAGGGTTAAAATAAAAGAACATCAATTGTAGTTTTTTTTTAAGTGCTGAAGTTGTCTTTCTTGTTGGTGACAAGATCTTTAAGTGTTTCATTTTTGTTAATTCAAAAAATAAAAAATTGTACATATATGTGTATGTGGTTTATTTGTAAATATGTAAAACTTTCTACCTGCTGTTTTGTGAAAGTGAAACTTATTTGCTGTCTACTGTAGTTGTTAAGTGTTATAGTGACAGCATGTTATGTGCAATTTCTTTAATTTGTATCACACATGAATAATTCATCAGTATTTGAGGTCATTCACATCAGGCTTACTGGTTTATTTACTTTGTTATATTATAGCATTGACTGAAAAAAAAATACAAATGTGTAGTTTAGTGGTTATTATGTTAAGTTGTTCATATGCAAGATAATTTATTACTTAAATTTATAACAAACAAATAAAATGTTCTAAGGCTGTTTTTTTTGTCAACAATAATCCGTTTTTTTTTTTAAATTTTTGACTAAGGCATTTTCGTTTTATCAACAGGGTGATGGAATTTTAAAACATTTACATGCACAGCTCTTTATTTTTTTTTATATTTCAGGACGCCTTTATTTTCTTTGAAATCTTTTGTATTTTTAAAGAATGTCTCTGATCTTTTCCCTATTTACTAATTGTTATTTTACTCTTTTACCATCTGTAGTAGTAAACACTCAATTTTTCTGTTGGACTAATTTCAGGATATATTTTTTTCAAGCAACTTTTATTTTTGTTATAAAAAATAAGATGGGCCACAGTTAGAGGGAGACAACCCGAACACATCATTTTATTTATCTATCGGAGATGAAGCTGTATCTTTTTAAGTTAAATGGGATCAGAAGGGGCCCCAAATGCCATATTCTATGTTATGGGCCCTAAATTTTCTGTCTGCATCCCTTAAAAGTGTCAAACAAACTTCAGACAGAATAATACTGACATAGTGGATCATTCCTGTCTACTGCTGTCCTGTCTGGAATAAAAAATATTTCACTTATCATCCCAGCTTGTGGCTGATAGTAACTGGGTGAGTTTGTTATAGTTAATTTCCACACATGAATATGTTTATTCTTTAGTTTACCAATGTTGAACATTGCGGCAATAAGTAAAATGTTGTTTTTTGACTGGAAAAGTTTTTACTTAGCAATCAACTTGCTAGCAATTTTTTAAAAATTTATAATTAAGCTAAGAAGTGTTTTTTTTTTATATTAACTTTGATCAAACTTAGTTCATTTCTGCTTCAGTTACTAACGTTTTTAAAACCTAAGCCACTTTGTTGAAGAAATATGCCATGGCTCAAGCCCTCCCTTCCCAAAGATTACGCTGCCATTGCTTTTGGCATGTTATAACACTTTGAAATATAGTATAAGAGGTCGTGTTGCATAATGTCTATAATAAGATGATAAAGTGTTTACTTTCCCTTAAAAGTTCTAAAGAATGATGTTGAAACAATTGAAAAAACAGTTTTATATTTTTAATAAATTTCAAGTTGGTTGTCCAGGCTGCTAAAGTTAATCCTTTTATGTCTTATCTTGTATTAAGTGCTATTTTTTGATTCCTTTCAACTGTGTTTGAAATACATTTTTTAAAATTTTGTTAAGTTTATGACAATTATGTGAATCAGGTTTGATGTTTAATAATTTTATCATAAGCAATCAGTAGGCAACACGTTTATCAACTCATTTAATTCATTTTCACTGTCTCATTATGTTTACCTCAGGCTGATGAGTGTATGGGGGGCAGGGGTGCCGAGAGCCAACAAGGGCCCCAGGGCAGGACATCATTGCGGGCCCCTTAATAAACAATGAGTCGTGAAAAAATTGACATGGTCGGGGTGGCCAGGCCCCCTTGCAGATGTGGGCCCCGTGGAAATGACCCCCCCCCCCATCGGCGTGCCTGTATGGGGGGGGTATTAATCATAATATATTGCTTCAATAAAGCAGAAAAATCGTTGGCCATATCTGATTTTTCTGATTTGGCCTGCCTTTTGAGTTTTCTTCTGGCCTTCTGTCTATCAGGTGCCTGTTAGGATGATATGAAAACCCTTAGACCCATATCAGGCTTGTAACTTGTATTTATTTGGTTTTTGTAGTGTCCTCTCTCTCCCCCCCCCCCCTCCACACACTGATGCTGTGAGAGGGGCAGCTCTTCATTTGCAGAAGGCACCATTGGCACCTCATGTTTCTATGATTACTTCTCCTCCCACTGCCTTTGACATACTGGCTGAAGTCATTTATTACCACCCAGTAACCATTGGTTAATTATTTTGTGTTACTTACTAATTTGCCACTTAGTATGTTAAAAAATTTTTTTTTTGTCCCTCCCCCATCTGAAAACTTGATATATAGAGATTCATTCTTTTATTTATTTCTCTGTATTGCAAAATGAAATATTTAGTTGTTTTTTATTTCATGTCAAACATTGTATCATTTTGCTAAATTTCAAAACATATTTAGGTGATTCTTTATAATGTTACTTGAGTTATATTTATAATTTAGCTTAAAAAAATGATGTAAATTGTATTGTTTTTTAATGATCTAATAAATATTTTAAAATACTATTGCCTTGTCCATATTAATCATATCTATCATCTATCTCTGTATGTGTATGTGTGTGTTTGCAAATTTATAAATCCTTACACACCCAGCAACAAATAAATAGCCTTTATGTCAACAGATAGCTGTCAAACCAAGTTAACAGAATCACCATTGAGAAGACATAAGACAACAAAAACAATGCGAGATAACTCTTTATGAACTATTAATTTAATATTTTGGTAATAGTACTCCATGCCCCAAATGGCTTTGCAATTTTTAGAGCATTTTCGAAAAAAAATGCTCTATTGTCCCCGTTTTGTCTGTCTGTCCGTCATCACCCTAGATCTCAACAACCATAAGTCCTAGACCCATGATGTATATATCATTTTGTAGGTCTTGGCCTGCCAAGAAATGACTTTTTTCCATTTCGCGATCTGACCTCTCAGGGCCGTAAAAGGGGCCTTAGTACCGTTTTTCACTATATAAGCTATATTAATAAAGGAGCGCTATATCTCAGCAACTATAAGTCTTAGACCCATGATGTATATATCATTTTGTAGGTCTTGGCCTGCCATGTGTACATCAAAAGTTCATTTCGCGATAGGACCTCTGAGGGCCGGGCTTCAGGGCTCATAAGGGGCTTATATATTATATATACACCTTGTACGTTCAATAGCCCGTTCATTTGGTGCGAAATACTGCAGCACGTAGTTTCACCAAGATTTATTAAGAAACTCATCAAATGAAATAGTAAGCTTGTGTTCTGAGTTTAATTGAAAGTATCAGAGCTATGCAACAATTGACGGAGTTTTCGGACGATTATATGACTATAATTTCGAATGTTTTCAATTATGAGTCCTATTTCAGTAACCACAAACCACTTGTAGTTAGATTTAAGAGAAAATATTTTTTTTTCAAATATAAAGAAACGTCTTTATAATATTTTTTTACACAATTGAGTTTATAAACATTTCCAAAATTTACAAATATTTACTGAAAGCTAACAAACGTACTGATACATAGCACGAAAATGCGCTAACACGTCCTGTGTCCAGAATGGAACAGGCTTAATTGCTTGTTTATTTTAACTGACAATGCCATACAGGTTTATTTCTCAACTTAATCCAAGTTAAGTATAACATTAATTATTTACATATTGACATAAATAAATGTATTTGAAAATTCAAACATTTCGACTACAAGCACAAACATGTTCCATTTTAATTTTTTTTTGTTTTATTTGGCCTTCTGTAGCTTGATTTGTCCTTCAAACATGTTTTGGGTATTCAGGTTTTTTTTTTAAATCTGGCAACTCTTGTTAGTTTATAATCGTCTGCCACTGAGTGAATTTTTAAATGCATCCTAAATTAATATGAAAAGATGGATATCAGAAAAAAATGTACAGGCTCAATAAAACGAAAAGTAGAGCAATCGCGGGATTCCGTAAAGCCGTTCTTAGAAGATTTTAGGGCGGTATTAGAAGATTTTAGGGCGTCTGCAGCATTTGAATAATCATATGCATTGAGGACAACAGTACAAGTTCAACAGCCAGACACAACGGAAGAACTATCTCTAATTTGATTGTCGCTCACTTCATCATTTCCTAAATTAGATATACAAGGTATGTCTTGACATACGAACTTTCAAATGAGTTGAAATTGCTGCTGATCCTTGATTCTTGGACCCCTGATAAAAATATGATTTTTAGAGCTGACAGTGGTGGAAACAGAGGCTTTATATATGCTTGGTTATCAAACTATTCATCGTGGGTTGTATACTTGCAAATGTTAAAAGGTGGCTTTTGCAAATTGTGCGTGTGTGTTTTCGCAAAAAGTAATTCCAGGAGTTCAGGGAGCATTTGTCATCAAACCATGCACAAAATTAAAAGATGTCAACGAAGATGCACGTAGCCACATGCAAAGCACATGGCACAAAGACTCTTATTAAGGATGCAAGCTATTTTGTTGCACTATCGGTAGCCAAAGCAGTTTCTATAGATGAGCAGTTGAACTCATCATTTAGAAGACAAGTTCAAGAAAATTGCAACATACTGGGTCCCTCCATTTCTGCAATCTTTTTTTGCGGCATGGATGATTTGGCACTTCGTGGAAAAGAATCACATTCTGGTATTTTTTACGACCTGTTAGAGTTCCGTGTTGAATCCAGGCCTCGATTTACCTCCGGGGATGGCGGGGATATCCCCGGCACTGAGGACTGTCATCCCCGGCTCTGCTTTAATTAATTTCATCCCTGCCGGGGATGACATCTATCCCCAGCTCTGCAGAAAATTTTTTTCATCCCCGGCACTGAATTTTTCTAAAGGTTAGCCTAATGTTGGGAATTGATTTTATAGTATTACTACAAATATTAGATGAAAAATACAGACAAAATCAGCTGATTTGAACTACGCAACACTATTTCTGCTAAAAACTATGTAAATAACACTCGTCCGGGTGTTTGCAGATAGTTTTATGTAAAGCAAACTGGCCAAAAAAAATCTGAAGAACTTATGTTGTATGGAGATCGCAAATTTTAAAAAATTGAAGATGTTCTGACAATATCTAGCGCAGAATGCGAGAGAGGATTCAGTGCAATGAATTTAACTCACACATCTCTTCGCAATGCATTAGAAGTCGAAACCATCAAACACTTGCTGTTTATTAAAATTAATGGTCCACCACTTCAATATTTTGATGCAAAGTTGTATGCCACAATGTGGTTAAAAGACGGAAGGCATTCTGCCTGCGATGTACCTTCTGGCAAACCAACAAAATAATTAGTTATGGAACAGCGTCATAATTTGTTAAAATAACTGAGACAATTATGAATAATGGAATATTTTATTTCAACAAACAGAGAATAAATGAAAAATTTGCATTTTTTAAAAAAAATAAATTCATTACTTGTCCTATTAAGGGGCCGTCCATAAAGTACGTCACGCTCCAAGGGGGGGGGTATAAGAAAGTGTGACAGTTTGTGACAGGGGGGGAGGGGGTCAGGCCAAGTGTGACGTCACATTTTTAATATATTTTTTATTTTATTTCTAATTTAATTTTTTTAGTAAAACTTAATAGTTGTAAAAGTAATTTTAAAAAAATTGTGAAACACTTGAATTAGTTTTATGTTCACAATTCCTCATGCTAGTTAGGACCGCTAATAAACTATTGCGGAAGTGTTATTATTTCTTTGTTGTCTGCTGCATAATTATATAACTGATAAAGAAATTTGGAATTTTTATTATAATACAAAAAATTACCGTAATTGAAGTTGCAATCCATCACTTCGTTAAAATGATATTGATGCCTTATTCCTTGCAACCAGTGCACCAGGAAGAAGTGCTTATTATCGCGTGGAACATCGAATGGCTCCATTTAGCAGTGAACTGTCTGGTGTCATATTGCCAAATGAACATTATGGCAGTCACTTTGATTCGCAGGGCAGAACAATAAATAAGGATTTGGAAAGAACAAACTTCACGTTTGCAGGTGAAACTTTGGCTGAAATCTGGTCGCATGTGATTGTTGACCAATTTCCAACAGTTGCAGAATATATCAACCCTGAGAAATCTGAATTGGATGCAGCAGGACTGATGTCGAAGGATAAGAATGGTTTGACCATCATGTTCGCACCAGCCAATACTTCACTCAAATTGTGAAATGTCAGGACATAAAATGTTGCAACAAAGTACGGAGCTCATTTTTCAACGTTTTACCTTCGAGATTATTTCCTCCTCCAAATCCAATCCCAATCAACCAAACAACTGATGGACTCAGAGTTTCAGAAAGAGCAGATGCAGATGCACATACATTTCCTTCATTGTTTGTTTGTGGCACAAACTCTCAAATTTGATGATATTATGCCAAGACCAACAGGAGTTTTTAAAGTGCAACCATATGATATTTATTGTCCATCGTTGCAGACCAGCATACATGATCGAATTTGCAAATTGTGTCACTTATACTTTGCCTCACTCACAATGTTGAAGAAACATATACGATAACACAGAGCTCGGGCGCAGGAGAATGTAAAAAAGTAATGTTTCCTTAGCCATAAAGGGCCATCGGGGCAGATGAAGTGTATAATTCATCTGTTTCTATAACCTAGGCATATGAAGGGATTGTGTGGTTTGCACAATTCCCAGCCGCCTTTACTCCCCCAACATAAAGTCAGGTACCCATTTTAAAGCTGGGTGGACTTGGGAACTTTCACCAGGACCTAAAAAAGTCCTAAGGTTCTCACTGAGATTCCAACCCGGGACCCGGGACCCTCGAGCGCTCTACACCACTCGACCACCCGTCCCGTAGGAGAATGTGCCAACCCCAAATTTTCCAGAATCAACTCAGATAAAACGCATTCGTCCTTTGAAAATTGCTGCTTGAAGGCAAAGAGAACTCATGGCAATTATTGGCAGAATGGAAAATGCACATTCAGAGGATGAAGTTGATCTGTCTGCAACTATCCTTCCAGGATGCGGAAAGATTTATGTCAGTCTTAACTATGGATGAACACTTCAACATGGATGGATGATGTCTAGTGAATATTTTTTTAATTAAACATAATTCACAGGCCCACTATAAACATATTCAATATAGCACCAGAGCTGCTCACATAATTTGTCATTCTAGTCTTTTTTTAAGTCGCATTGTTTCGTTTCCATTTTTGTTATTTAATCACAGGTTGAGGTCAAGTTTCGCTAATCTACTTCTTATCCTGTGTCAATAGAATGCATAATCGGAAGATTATCTCAAAGTTCACCTCACCCATTGTAAATGAATAGGTAGCAGATAAATGATGTTTATTATATAATTGTCAATCTAATTTTTGCAATTTTTTTTCAAATTCAATTGATTGAGTTACTGCTTCAAGTTCAAAGAATAACTGAGACAACTGTTGACAATTAGTTATTCTACTATTAAACTCATTTAACAATCTGATAGTTCTTTTAATATTTATATTTTAAGGTAGTTTAATAGTGAAGTGCGATTTAAGTTTTCGATTAAATTTTAATTTTATCTTAATTAAAAATTTTTTTCGAAAGTGTGACGTACTTTAGGGGGGGGGTCCCGAGATTTGTGACACTTTGTGACGGGGGGGGGGGAAGGGGGGGTCAAAAATCGTAAAAAATAGCGTGACGTACTTTATGGACGGCCCCTAATGTGCTGCTTCAAATTTGTTTGAGCCAACGTGAACTGTTAATTAAGATTCACCAAATTTTCTATTATCTAAAATAAATAAGTTACTTGTCAATGGTTTGTAAATTGAAGATCCTAAAAAAAAATTGTTGTCATCTCACCGCCGCTGGGGATGCTGTGGATATCCCCGGCTCTGGTTTAGATTTTTTCATCCCAGCCGGGGATGACATTTTCCCCGGCTCTGCAAAAATTTTTCCCCGGCACTGTTTTTTTCTTAAATCGAGCACTGGTTGAATCTGGAGATGAAGTTCTAGGTAATCATTTGTCAATTGGTTATTGTAGTGCTAAGTATATCTCGGCAACCAGTGCCGCTGACAGGGGGGGTCAGGGGGCAAATGCCCAGGGGCCCGGCGAGTTTTAGGGCGAGTTTTAGGGGCCCGGACAGAGCTGGCCAATCAACTTTTAAAAATATTATTATCATCACGAGAGGCCCATGACAGCCCTACCCAAGGGCCCGAAATTTCTGTCGGTGGGCCTGTTGGAATCTACACAAAACACTATGATCGACATTTGTGGGTCTCTCTTGCGTGAAGACATTGTTCGTGAAGCAAATAATTAAATTGCAATTTCTATACTTGCCGACGAGACAATATAATTTCAGGCATTGAGCAGATGTCACTTGGTGTTAGATTTGTCAAAGAAAACCATAATTACAAAGTCAGTAGACTTTGGATTAGATACAGCCCCGTAGCGTGAAAATTCTACAGCAGGGGCCAGTCATTTTACAGCAGGGGCCAAGCAATAGCGGGGGGGGGGGGCAGGACATACATTTTACTAAGTAGAGCAAACAAGCAGTGGGCCAGACAAAATGCAGGGAGGGCCAGGCTTTCCTGCCCCCCCCGCACGCTACGGGCCTGATTAGATATAACAAATATTGTTGGTCAATGATAAGATGGATGTTCTACAATGGCAAGTAAAGAAGGAGCAGTTCAAGCAATAATTCGAAAAAAGACCCTTTAGCAGCAATTGTACATTGCAGTTCACATAAATTACCGTAAATCTTGTCGTGAACGGTTTAAATAATATGAATGCTGTACGAAACACAATAGGAGAAATATGGTAAATAATACTGTTTTTCTGAGAAATTAATCAGCGAAGAAAACTAATTCCAAATATTCTTTGCTATGTGAAACTAGATGGACACATACATATAAAAGGTTGCGGATTTTCACTGAAAATGTGACAGAAATTTAGTTCAGTTTTATTGTAACAACTTTATGACATTTTTTTCAAAATGTGTGTGTGTGTGGGGGGGGGGCAAATGCCCCCTTGTCCCCCACCGTGGGGAATTTTCCCAGGTGAAATTTATTTCAATGTCGTCTGACAACTCCACCCAGCTTTAATTGGGTACCTGACTTTAAATTGGGGAAGTAAAGGCGGCTGGGCGTTGTACTAACTACACAATCCCTTCATATGTCGAGGTTATAGAAACAGATGAATTCTACACTTCATCTCCCCCGATGGTCCGTTAGGGCTAAGGGAACTTTACTTTTAATCTCCCTGGGGTCACAAAAGGGGCACAGCCATGACCACATTTTTATTTGTAATTTCAAAATATAGGACCTACTGTTTAAAAAAGAGGAAGTGTTTGGCTAGATATCGATAAATGCACAGAGTGCAGATAGTGGTACCAGTACGTCGGTATTTTCATAATACGGAGTGTTGACTGCAGAAATGAAAACTTAAATTGGACCTAATGACTTACCGGTACTGATTTACTAAGAAAGAAATAAATGATGAGATAGAAGATTTTGTTTTGTTTGTGAAAGTAATACAGACGTGTGGTAATTTGTTAGACATTGTTTAAGACAAGGTATATCAAAAAGTGTAATTTTTATTTTAAAAATATAATGCCATTACATAACTTATAATATAAATAACTAAATATGAATAAAAAATATAATATTTTATATTCTATATAGAAAACATTAAATATACATAGACTCGAGGTTACACTACTGATAAACATAGGACAGTTAAACTAAATCATAACGGATTACATATGTTACATAAACATAGGACAGTTAAACTAAATCATAACGGATTACATATGTTACATAAACATAGGACAGTTAAACTAAATCATAACGGATTACATATGTTACATAAACATAGGACAGTTAAACTAAATCATAACGGATTACATATGTTACATAAACATTGGACAGTTAGACTAAATCATAACGGATTAAATATGTTACATAAACATAGGACAGTTAAACTAAATCATAACGGATTACATATGTTACATAAACATAGGACAGTTAAACTAAATCATAACGGATTACATATGTTACATAAACATAGGACAGTTAAACTAAATCATAACGGATTACATATGTTACATAAACATAGGACAGTTAAACTAAATCATAACGGATTACATATGTTACATAAACATTGGACAGTTAGACTAAATCATAACGGATTAAATATGTTACATAAACATAGGACAGTTAAACTAAATCATAACGGATTACATATGTTACATAAACATAGGACAGTTAAACTAAATCATAACGGATTACATATGTTACATAAACATAGGACAGTTAAACTAAATCATAACGGATTACATATGTTACATATTTTTGCATGTTTTGTTATCAAATAATTCACGAATTTCAGTCTGGTGACATCATTTTTTTTTATCCAGAAAAATGTATAAAAAGATATTTAGTCAAGAAAAAACAGTTTTGTCACATGACTTTTGACTTATGTTTTTATAGAGTCCCGCAATGATTTCGGAACAGAAAGACATCTGATGCTACGAAAATTTTTGCCTGAAACATGAAACAAAATATCTTTAAACAGTGTTTCAACAGTTGCTAAAACTGTAGTCATGTTGGCACTAAAAAGATGCAGAGTATTGTCGTAATTGATCGCTCCAAAAAGTCGTACAGCTTCGGTCCAGATTTTGGTAACAAAAATAAAATCAATAACGTTCTGTTCATTTAATTGAATGAGGTAAATATCACCGTCAGACATTAACAGGTAGGTTTCATTGTTTCTTTCAAATGACGTCATGTTTTGGGCCAGTCCTTCAAAAGAACATGACGTTGTCCACTTGTTGCTGATGGTGTCATAGGAATGTGCGATGGTTTTATTACTGCTGTCATCTGTCACACTACAGAACACAAGGATCATGAGTTTGTAGCAGGTAATATACTGAATGGCATCTTCAGTTGGAACTTTTGATATGTTTTTAAAAATTTTCTCATTCAAAAGATCTATTCTTGCCAACACTTTATTTTGTTCCTTAAACAGATATAAAAAGTTGTTTTCTGGAATGAGGTTATAGAGATCTTCGGTATGAAATTAGCCGTGGTAACCTCGATTAACGGTGCGTCCAAGCTCACTGACTTTAAGCCATTTGTTTTGAGAATATAAAAACACTGAAATAGATAAATTGTCGGGATCTGTGTAGCCTACAGCGTACATCTTCCCCATCACTATTGTAAAATTATAGTCAAATTTTATTTCTGGGCATGATGGAAAAATAGCATATTCCTTCTTCTGAAAATTATAGGTTTCGATATTTACATATTTGTGTTGAAGAAAAACAATAATTTCGTTCTCATAATTTTTTCTCGGTATGGTGCTTGTCGGCCATTCTGTACTGGATGAGCCTCGGTTTCGATACAGGGAGGAGTTAAACAAAATGTCTCGAGCATCTTTATTATCAACAACAAGTTTATGTTGATGCAAACGTTTCAGTCTGTCCTCACTAGCCAGACTAAGTCTAGCTGCAGCTAAAATGTCTGTCACGTACTTAGCTCTTGGGTTAGGTTGTACGGTCGTTTTATCGTGTCTGCCTTTTCCCTCTTCGCCCTTTTGCATGTCTTCTGTTCCTTCATCTTCAGCACACATTTCTTCGTCATCTGTCTGATTTTCAAGGTAAGATATTGTTTCAATACCGTCAACCTCACAGTTTATGTCTTCGTTGGAACTGGAGTCACTTGTCTTATTTTCAATTGTTTCAATTTCGTCATTAGAGGTTTGTTGTTGAATATTTTTTTGCCTGTCTCTTCTTGAAGTTCTTTTTGAACATGTTCTGTATCATCTAATGCTGAGTTTATTTCTTTGTTCGAACTATTATCGTTTGTCTGATTTTCGTCGTCAGGAATCGTTTCCACGTCGACAGATTTTGTTTCTTTAACACCCGGCATTCTTTGAACTTTTGATTTAATTGGTGACAAGGTAACGCCTTTTCGTTTTCTAGAACTAACGGTCTGTATTTTTTCACAATTATAGTTCATCCACTTTATAATGACGTCAATTACCGAATCTTCTGTATCGGAATCAAGTTCGTCACTTTGAACAATTCTTACTAATTCCTCCCCATTTAATTTTAAAACGGTTTCGTGATTTTTACAAACTTTAAAATTTTTAATGATGTAATTTGCGATTCCAATGAACACCTTTTTTGATTCCAGAATAAATGCGTGTTCAAATATTTCATCATAGTTTTCTAAAGACAAGATCCTAACAGCGAACTTTTCACATTCCAGAAACTGAATCTGTAGTTGATGTGCTGCATACCAAATGTCAAAAAGATTTTCTTTAGTTATGACATCAGCAGATGACTATAAAACATCTCTGATAAGTTTGAATGTACCACAGGAAATATTTTTTAGAATAGCTTTGTTTGATTCTCTTTCTTTCATTTTAGATCTAAAAAGTCCTTGAAAAAACAAAGAACAAGCACCGAGAATAATTTTATGACATCTGAATTGTTCCTCTTCCACTTCAACGGTGAAATCATAAAAAACATCATCTTCTCCTTCAATAAATTTGTTCAGAAATTTTGAGATTCCAACAGCAAGGTGGCAGGTCACATCCATTTTGTTATATCAAAACCAAAAGTGTCTGTACTGTTTTCTCTTTCTTGTTAAGCTACACTATTGGCAATAAAGAAGAAATACACATCACGCTGTTCCTCAAATTGAATGTAATGTACAACTGAACACATGTGTAACTGGAATGTTAGGGTTAGACAAAGCTGGAGCTTGTGGTCTTGTAACGTGTTCGAAAAATCAATGAGCAAGCGCCGAAAATATTTTTTTTCCTTTCTTGGAAATAAAGTATATCTATAAATAGAATTAGGTAATTTTCGAAATTAATATATATTATTTAAATAACGAAGTGCGGTGCTGGTATGAAACTTGCTTTTTCCAGATCAATGGATTCTTTAAGTTTTTTATGCATTGGAGAAATGTGTACTTCCTGTACAAATTCCTATCTACCCCTTCCATGCTTACAGAGCACTGACAGATATATCAAAACACAGGGACGATTTTATAGATGGGTAGACTATGTAACCCCCCCCCCCCCTTTACGGCTACCGATGCCAAATAGGTTGCCTTCCAGTATTGATCGCTATTAAAACCCGCCAGGAGCTTGTATCTAGCCCCCCCCCTCCTTCCAATATTATATCCAAGTCTTGCCTAGGGCCTCCAAAGACCAAAGAACGACACTGTTGAAATCTTCATCAGTCAGGCAAACTTTTGTTCATTGCAGCACATCTTGAGTTGTCGTCTTTGGTGTTCATTTTGTTAATTGCTTAGGTAAATATAGACGGGTTTACTGAAATGGCTTAAATACCAAATCTTATAAGATCAGAAGCTATTGGCGATTTCGCCACTTGTTTTGTTACTCCATTTAAAATAAGTAAACAAAAAATAACACTTTCACTTTCGATATTAAAGGAAAAGTTTTTTTTTAATATTTTGTTTCGTTTTCGGTTGTTGTTGTGAAGCGTGTAAAGTGAGTTTTAGTTTTAAGAATATCGGACCAATTTAAGCGTATTATAAAATTTAGACATTTATCATTCATTGTACTTTACATTCCTGAACAGTACCCCCCCCCCCTTTGTTTCATTTTGGAAGTAGTTGGAAATCTCAAGTGGTTACATTCAGATGTAGCATGCACTGTAGACATTGTTAAAATATCACCAAATGTCAAGGATGGGACTGTACATGGGTATTACTCGAGTACAATTTAAGATTAGGCTACTTATACTTGCATGTTCAATACTTGTATATACTATAACATTTATATGAAACAACAAACTCTGTGCAGCTCACAACATAAAACAATTTAATGAAATTCACTTATTTAAAGACTAGAGATCTTCTAAAATTATATGATCAATAAGTCCACTATATCTAGCTACTATGATTGTCGACACCGCACTATCTTATACCTAACTTCTAAGCCTCAACTGCTTTCCACACTAATATTGATGACGATACACATGTATGTATCCAAGTCATCCTAATTCTTTCACCTCATTGGAAGACCAATCAGAACGCATTTAATAGGATTATTCTATTCACATGAGTTATGGGTTCTTCCAATGAGAGAAAAAAAAATAACACCGATATGTGCATTGCTGTAAATTCAACAGGCTTCATCGTACTTGCAACTTGTGTACTCGAGCTTACACCATGGGGTGCTTGCATGGTCAGTACTTATAAGATCTCTTCTCTAAGTGCTAAAGTTCCAAAGTTAAGCCACAAAATTTCTCGACCTTACCTGTACAGTAAATATGTATCCTCTTTTAATAAAAAGAGAAATTGCAGTTTAGGAGCAAGATTATTTTTTTTCGAGTACATAGATAATGTAATGTTCGCTCATGTAATGTTACCCATATTACTGGAATAAACTTCATGTAATCTGTCATATTTAAATAACAAATGTAATCTTAGAACTGGACCAATTGACAGGACATTCAACAGACTTCTTTAGCCGACAGGAAACTAAAGGTCTCTTTTGTAAGGGGTGCAATATTTTATTCTGTGCCAAGGGCCCCAACATACCTAAATCCGCCTCTGTCCCGTGTCCAGGTTACGCCGACCCTCACATGATATATGGCTGTGGGCCCCAACCCTTTTCTCGCCGCGGACCGGTCAGCGTTTAATAATTTCTCATCGGACCGGTCGACATTTAATCATGTCACCGCGGCCCGCTGGGGGGGGGGAAGGGGGAGGGAGAAAAGAACATTGATTAGTTAAATGTTAGATTGTTTTGATTTACAATGCCACTGCCGCTCACAGCCACACAGTTCCCGTTAACTTCTCGTTCATGGAAAGTAAAAAGGAAATAATTTAATGTTTCTTCAGCGGCCCAGTACCCTTTGATCCACGGACCGGGGATTGGGGACCACTGCTACAAGCAATACCCCTTTTGTTGACATTGTTTACCTTGAAAGGTTTGTGTAAATTGCACCCTCCCCCTCTTGCAATGCAATTTGTAAATGAGCCAATCATTAAGGGTTTACAATCGTTAAGGGTTTGAAATCATTTAACGATTTATAATCGTTAATGGTTTACAATCATTAAGGATTTACAATCATTACGGGTTTACAATAATTAAGGGCTTACAATCGTTAAGGGTTTACAATCGTTAAGGATTTACAATCCATTATCTTTATGTACATACATTTTTAGAAATGGGACCCGGGGGGGTGGGGTAAATAAAGTCATTAAGTGCCACTTCGGGTGACATGACACACGATATAAATACAGTAGGTCAATAGTTCCTTAGGAAGCTTGCCGATTTATAAACAGTCAGACCTGGGGACATATAATGCTGCTGAAATATTGCTTCGGGACCCACAGAGCTTCAAAAGGGGCTAAAGAAGCCAGAAATCAAAATATTTTTTACTATATTATGTATAAAATGTTTATTGTCTGTTACATGCTTGTCTAGATGTAACAATGTAATCTACGATTGTTACACACAATTTATCTAAGACACAGGCACGCCGAGAGGGGGGCAGGGGGGTCATTGCCAGGGGGCCCGCATCTGTAAGGGGGCCCGGCCGCCCCGACCATGTCAAATTTTTCACGACTCATTGTTTTTTTTATTAAGGGGCCCGCAATGATGTCCAGCCCTGGGGCCCGTGTTGGCTCTCGGCGTCACTGCTAAGACATATTTGTATTATTTGTACCTGGGCTCATATTTTTCTCTCACTCAGCACACCTGAAGTTACGTGAAAAATAAGAAAATATATTGTAACACTAACGACATATGTGTGTGTGTGTGTGTGTCTGTCTGTCTGTCTATCTTTTTTTAAATTCATTTAACCGATGTGGTCGATGGGAGGAACGAATAGTCAGATCTAAAGATATGCTTTCAAGCGTCCTTTCTGTTGGCTTATAGACAGCGGCGAATATTTTTGGCTTTACAAGGGATTGAACACTGTATCCTTTGCTTTCTATCTTTTTTATTTATCTATTGAACAAAAAGATAATTCGTCAAGAAAATACATTTACGTGACGTTAAGAGTTTCCAATGAGTTCAGCATTAATTTTGGAACACAAAGACATTTGGTATAACGCGGTTGTTTGACTAAAACATGAAACAAAGTATCTTTAAACAGTGTTTCAACAGTTGCTAAAACTGTAGTCCTGTTGGCACTAAAAATATGCAAGGTATTTTCGTAATTGATCGCTCCAAAAAGTCGCACAGCTTCGGTCCAGATTTTGGTAACAAAAATAAAATCAATAACGTTCTGTTCATTTAATTTAATGAGGTAAATATCAGTCAGACATTAACAGGTAGGTTTCATTGTTTCTTTCAAATGACGTCATGTTTTGGGCCAGTCCTTCAAAAGAACATGACGTTGTCCACTTGTTGCTGATAGTATCATAGGAAAGTGCCATGGTTTTATTACTGCTGTTACTTGTCACACTACAGAACACAATTATCTTGTGTTTGTAGCTGGTAACATACTGAATGGGATAATTAGGCCTATTTGGAACTTTTGACATCATTTCAAAATCATTTGTCGACAAAAGATCTAATCTCATTAGTTTTCTGTTAGCTGGTATTATCAAATATACAAAATTGTTTTGTGGTATGAGGTACATAATACTTTCTCTTGAATTTGAATTTTCGATGTTCAGATAGTCTGTAATTTGGAGCCATTTTCTTCTGGAAAGTAAAAACACAGCTAAAGAATCATCATAATAGGATGTATAGCCAGTTGCGTAGATTTGACCCATAGCTATACTTAGATTCAAGCAAAATTTTATTTCCTCACATTTTGGGAATGAAACAAATTTCAACCTTTGAAAACTATAAGCCGTAATACTTAAGTCAATCATAGGCAGAAAAACTATAATTTCGTTTGTAAATTCTTTCCTCGGTATTGTGCTTGGCGGCCATTCTGTACTGATTGAGCTACGGTTTCGATACAGGGAGGAGTTAAACAAAATGTCTCGAGCAGCTTTATTATCAACAAGTTTATGTCTAAACAAACGAGCCAGCATGTCCTCGCTAGGCAGACTCAGTCTAGCTGCAGCTAAAATGTCTGCCACATATTTAGCCCTTGGGTTGAGTTGTACAGTCATTTCTTGTTTATCATGCATTGTATTTACCTCGTCATGTTTTGTTTTGTTGTCATCTGCCAATAGGTTATCTTTTGAATCTATCTGTGACACGTTAACGCATTGTGCCGGTGCAATAACCTCTCCACTGCCATCATCACATACTGCTTTTTGAAAATCTGTTTTTAATTCTGTTGAGTTTATTTCAACATTCAAACTAATGTCTCTGGTCGAATTTTCATAGGCAGAATTCATAATTATTTTGTCTTCAGGGTTGCTTTGTTCGATCATTTCTTTAAAGTCATCTTCTTGTACTTCTCTTCGATTTTCTTCTGCTTCCAATGTTCCTTCTTTGTTCGAAAAATCGTCGCACAATTCGTTTTTATCGAAAGAAATAGTTTCCACATTTTTCCCCATATCCGATTCTATGGCTGACTTAGAAATATTTTTTCGTTTCCTAGTATTGTTATAACTATAATCCAACCATTTTATAATGACATTAATCACTGAATCTTCTGTGTCAGTATCAAGGCGTTCACTTTTAATGACTCGCACAAAGTCTTCACCATTTTATTTTAAAATAGTTTCCTGATCTTTGCAGACTTTGAAGTTTTTAATGATAAAATCTGAAATTCCCGTAATTACGTCTTTTGACTCTAATAAAAAAGCATGTTCAAGTACTTCATCGTAGTTTTCTAAAGAAATGATTGTAACGGCAAATCTCTCACATTCTGTTATCAGAAACGGAATCTGTAGTTGATTGGCTGCGTGCCATATGTCAAAAAGATTTTCCTTAGTAATGACATTAGCAGATGAATATAACATATCTCTAATTAATATGAATGTTTCATAAGAAATTTTTTTTCAGACAGACACTGTATGTTACAGTTTCTTTCATCCCAGACCTAAATAACCCTCTAAAAAATAATGAGCAAGCACCAAGAAGAAACTTATGACACTTGAATTGTTTTTCTTCCACTACAATGGTAAAATCATAGAAGACATCATCTTCTTGAATAAAGTTTTTTAAACTCTCAACGACTCCAGCAGCGAGTCGCCAATTTGCACACATTTTGATGTTTCAAGCAGCCACAACAAACAAGTATTAAAGTTTTTGTTACTGCTGTGTTTCTGCAAAATTCAACTGTAAATAAAACAGTGGATAAGTTTTAAAAATATGAATCATTTAAAAAAAAACATTTAAATGTTTAATCTGATTTATTATATGCAACTATTTAAGAATGCGAATATAAAGCTTACATTACCTGACATATTGTTATGGCACTAGAAAAATTGGTTTAGGACATGAAGTGTACAAAAGGATTTTTTTTATAAACTGAAACATCTATTTAGCAGTATTTTAGACACAATAACAAACTCACCTGAACATTTCTAGAAAAACGATTGTCAAACATTCATTTAGTCATTTAGAGATACATCGAATTCATTAAAAGAAAATCTTTCACATCCGACTTGCCAATGAAAATTCTACTAATTAAAAGAAAAACGTTCACTTTCGACTGCCAGTGAGGATTCTACTAATTGCCACACGGATTGTTTCGCTTTCGGTATCGATTTCGTAAGAAGGGTGGATAAATGTAAGGCAGGTGTAAACTGTCCGGATGGTACAAGGGACATTATCATGAGAATTAAAAAACTGTATGTATTTAGCCAAGTAGCCTCCCATCTCGTTTAATTCACCAAACCATTGCCTACAGTTCCCAGTCGATTCTATGCCTAGTAGGGTTATGACTTTCTTGTAACCTCATATTAACATGTCAAGAAAAGGTGACTTTTCATGAGTGTATTATGACACAAATAACCTTTTCTGAAAATATTTCAAAAACCTTCCCCACCAAACCATAAAACAAATATTATATATTAATATATGTAACAAAACACTGTAATGGAAAGTTACATAAGAACAACTAGTGCAATGCATGTAAGCATGAGTATAGAGATGTCCAAAATATGAAATGATAATAAAGGACAGCATAGGACATAAAAAAAAAGTTTTATGCTTCATCATTAGTGAGAATAAAACAGTTATTAAGTGTCTTTGAAGTCTCACAACGTGGAACAATATCTTGCATCATTTGTATAGCTCTTTCTGCATAGCAGCTACTTCGTTCTATACCAGGTATTGCTTAATCTTCACAGACTCAGTGCATCAAGAAGCATCTTTCTGCTTCAGTGTATCTATGCAAAGCATGTGCTAAAATATCTTTTCCTATTTTCCAGTTCCTTTGATTTGAAAACCATACTTCAGACCATGTTCTCGCTATGAAAGCACACATAAGTTCAAATTTCTCGTTTCTATTTTCCGGAATAGAATGAATGCCAGAAGTGCTAGTATTGCACTTGAATTCCAACGAGCATTACTTAAAGCCGTCAGTTTCTGGAAGTGAATTACTGGAAAGGTTTTATTCAATTCGTAATAGTGAAATACTTGCGTCAAATGATGCAAAAACTTCATGTCATCTCTCCATCCTTTGTTTTCTCAAATGATTTCTTAACTACTAACTTGAGAATCAAATTTCTCTTTAAGTGACTCGTAATTAGCGCTAATTTCAGCAACAAATGGATAAGAAATGTTTGGACTAGACGTTTCCCTGCCTAAAACATAATCCATATCATGCTTGAGTACTAGGTCTAAAACATGAAGCTGGCAGCCTATGTACTGAGTGATTTGTCCACTGTTCTTTTGACAGTAATTTTGCAGCTTGCGTACCACACCATTTTTGCTGCCAGAATTTGTATTTGTTGTATCGCAAACAATTACTCGAATACATGAATAGATTTCGTATTCTGCTAGAACAGCCCTATTCGCTGTAAATATTATCTCTGCTTTTCCATTTGTCAGAGACAATATGGCTAATCGAATTTCTTTTTCAACGTTTTTCAGTAAAACAACTTGTTTTTCTCCTTCTATTCTCTTTCTGCCAAAATGTATGCACCATTCAAAATTTTGTAAGCTGTTTTTAAACTGCAACTTCAACAATTCTGCTTCCTTATAGTTTGCCTTATACACTCCTGACTGCGAAGGAGGTTCAATATTGGTAGAGTGTTCGCTTAATATTTTTAAAACTTTACAAGCTTTATTTGTTGACAAATTTGCTTTCCTACAAAATTAATTACAAACAGACGATTACAGTTGAATGAAATTGAAATAGAAGAATACAATATTCCCAAATCAACCAAGCAGAATTTCCAAATTCCAAGCAGACCACTCATGACAATTACCAAACAAAGGTATCATAAGATTTGACCAATTTTGGTAGAGTTGCAGTAGACGCATAATACATTAAAACAGTGCACTTTAAATTTAAAATAAACTTTTTTATTTATTTTGTTTCAGACATGAAGGTAAAAAATACCCTATAAAGTTCCTGGATGTAATTAAACATTTTTTAATGCGCAATCCATAAAGAAGTAATTTTATTGAAACACGCTTCTTATTTGTAAACACAAGATGGCGTTGGTGGGGAAGGTTTTTTAGAGTGAAAAAATAAATTAATATTATTTTCATATTTTGTTCACAATTGTTCATTAAAAAATGCCATGCAAAATAAGATTCTGAAAAAAAATTTCAAAAGTCATAACCCTAATGCCTAGTCCATGTATACCATCCAGGGCAAGTGGAAGAGGGCACTAGCGCCCCCAATAAATCTCCCCCCCCCCCAACAAACCATGGATCTTTGATAGTTTTTTTTTAAAGGAAAAAAGATTTGCTTTATTCATACACACAAAATCCGTCACGTAGAATTATAAATTAAAATTATAAAGTAAAATTATAAATTAAAATTATGAAGTAAAATTATAAATTAAAATTATGAAGTAAAATTATAAATTAAAATTATGAAGTAAAATTATAAAGTTTTGTTGATTTCCAGTGTTCAAGCAGCACGTTTGTGAACCGGTGACTGACAAATCGATAAATGAAACATGGTGCATGATGCTATTATTAAATAGTTCGGTCCTGCAATTTACAAAGTATAACTTCGTCATCAGTTTCTGTGTACTACAACAGTAGAGAGTTTTCTGTGCCAAACACATTCAAAAAGAAACCGGTCAATATCTATTAAAGCAAAGAAATCGATATCGTATTCAAAAAACAAATTTGGAATGTTTAGTTAGAGAGAATTCTAGAAATAGCATTATTTGTTATATACGGCTGCTTTTAACGTCAAAGGTGGGCAAAAAGTTGGATTGGAAGTTTAAAGTTCATCCAATCATGTTAGAGAATGTAGAAATGTATCACTACATTTCCATAAAATAAACTCATTATATTAATCACAGAGGGGCGTTAATTTAGAATTTTATCATTACTTAATGCGATGGAACAAACTCATTATGTTTATCACAGAGCTGATGTTGTTAATGGCGTTGCCTTCCTTGTACATTGGTAAACTGGGGTGGTGTTACGGATCCTTTTAATGATGATGCTTGTAGAAGGTGTAATAAATCAGACAACACAAATCACGAAGTTAACTCCAGTGAAGTAACATCAAACAATCATTTAATACTTGAACATGAACTGACATAAAGGTAGATCCAGGAGGAGTACAATAGCAAACTGTAAATATGTATCCATCTACATCGATGCCCAAAGCTAGACTAACTATAAAACAAAGCATGTGCTCCCAACTGTCGGTTAATATACGTCATTTGTACCAAATGACGTATACACTAAAGCTCCCAATATTTACACTCAAGATGGCGGAATGACGCCATAGATACTGCGGTGGGCGGAGCCTAGCGAATTGCGACATCAAACTTAGACTATATTATTTCTCCACATTTCTCCCCTCTACCTAAGCATGATGTAATCATGTAAAACCCAATACTAATACCGACAAAAGGAAGCCACATGAAACAAAGTTCAATCATAGAACATATCCCAAATCATCATAACAACAAAATAAATTATATAATGATTCATCAAATCAATATTGCATGGAATTATAAATCAATACATGCAAACAATATAATAAATATCATCAATCATATATGTATAAACATATTGAATTCAATTAAAATTTCTCATCATTTTAATTTTTTTTTTCTTTTCGTCACTGATATTCATTATTTTATTAGATATTTTTTTCTATGTGACTTGTTAATTTTTTTTTTTTATGTCACTAGTTATTCTTCATTATTTTTTTTTTCAGTGACTTCTCTTTTTTTTTTTATCATAATCATCAATTATTATTAAATATCATTATGTCATCATATAAACATATACGTGCAAACATGTCATCATATAAACATATAATACATGTAACATACACATTATGGTGAACCAAATTTCTTACTGCCAGGACATAGTTTGGTTAAGAAAAAATATTAAAATCTTTCCAATTCCCATTAATATTTCTCTCCGTGGTTGGGGTGAAACCATAGTTCGCTCTTCCACCCTGATTATAAATCTTACAGTCATTCTTGCAACATCTCAACAAACATGTCCTACATGAACAGTGGTAATGAGGGATATATTCTGGCTCATTAACATTTACTACATCTCTAACATAGGGATTTTTATGGGGGTATCTACTGCAATTATTACAAGTTAGACATCTAACTGCGTTAACATGGTTGTATCGACCAATCGGTGGGTCCTTCCATTCACGGTTTTCATTTCTTTTATTTTCTTTGCCATACGACCATCTATTTGATTCTCTGGTTTGATCACCATTACGTCCAGATTTCTTGATTTGTACATCAAAATACCTTCTTTGTTTCTTTTGATTTTCACTGGGTACAATGTAGTTTTTGTCTCTTTGACAATTATAGTTAGGGTTCTTTCTTTCTTTCAGTATTATAATTCTTGAGGTTTGGTTATTCATTGATTTACGTTCTCCTCTATGACATTCAGGGGTAAATGGAACCAAATGTTTTATAATTGTACCTGTAGCATAAGATTTATGCTGCATTTCCTTATTTACGTGTTTGCTTGCTTTATTATCTTGATGGGTTGCTTTGCCATCTCTATTTCTGGGTATGGTTCTCTTGGCTACTTTGATATAATTGGCCTCTTTATTTCCAACTGACGATTCTACTTTATCCAATCTGTTAATTTTATCCTTCAAACTTCCATTAATCTTCGTTTGAGAAGCTGTAACCACATCTACTGATTCTATTTTCTTAACAAGTTTATTTACAATCCTCTCTATTGCTTCTACCCTAAGTGGTAGGTCTTCCAATGTAATGCAGGTCTTTGATTTAGTACGTGGGTCATTCTCCCTGTCTAAAATCAATTTATTCAGTTCTGCTTGTATTTTTTCCTTCTCTGACTTGAGACGTTTATTTTCCAATTTTAATTTCTCATTTTCTTCACGTATGCTGTATATATCATGTTTATCATCCTCAGCCTGCATTAATCTAGTAACATTGCACATATGTTCCTCGCTTATTTTCTCAACTTCATTAAATCCTTCCATCAGTTTGTCATTGTCTATTAACATAGGGATTTTTATGGGGGTATCTACTGCAATTATTACAAGTTAGACATCTAACTGCGTAAACATGGTTGTATCGACCAATCGGTGGGTCCTTCCATTCACGGTTTTCATTTCTTTTATTTTCTTTGCCATACGACCATCTATTTGATTCTCTGGTTTGATCACCATTACGTCCAGATTTCTTGATTTGTACATCAAAATACCTTCTTTGTTTCTTTTGATTTTCACTGGGTACAATGTAGTTTTTGTCTCTTTGACAATTATAGTTAGGGTTCTTTCTTTCTTCCAGTATTATAATTCTTGAGGTTTGGTTATTCATTGATTTGTACCAAATGACGTATACACTAAAGCTCCCAATATTTACACTCAAGATGGCGGAATGACGCCATAGATACTGCGGTGGGCGGAGCCTAGCGAATTGCGTCATCAAACTTAGACTATATTATTTCTCCACAGGTGGGGTGGGCGGTTATTGAACATCAGTAATGTGTTCAATATTCGAACAATGAAATGAAGTCATGCGAGGCGACACGAAGCGGTTTTAAAATAAACCGCCCATCTCACTCACGACTTTAATTCCCGTCCACGATACAGCTCACTTCGCCGTGTCTGCTGAAACAGATTAATTTTAAAATGCATCTGTCCCCGATGAGTCCCTAAGGCGGACACTTGACTAACGGCACCGGTCGTTGTAGTACGTCGGTTAGTCAGTGGCGTGGTGAGCTTAACTCGCGCCTGGGGAACAATACCCTTTTAGCGCCCACCCCCCCCCCAACCTTTTCGAAAACCATATAATATTATATGTAAAATATACCTTTTGAAGCCCCTTTGTGAGTATCGCCCGGCGCATGAGCCCCCCCCCTGCCCACCCCTCGCTACGCCTCTGCGTATTGTGCATGCATTTCAGTAGTTTTGAGTAGATTTGATTCAGTAGATTTATAAGAAAATTTAAACTATGCTCTCAATTTTAAGTTTAAGACCATGCGCATAAAAATTTTGAATCCTCCCATTTCAATTACAAAAATTACAAAAATTTACTAAAATAAACTTTACGTACATTTTAAATTACAATAGTACTGGACTGATGACAATATTCATACTTTATGTAAAAGACAATTAATAAATAAAATTGTGATGGTTTTTTGAAAAAAATACATTTATTATTTACTTTTATTCAAAATAGAAACAGGAAATTGTAGCATTCAACACTGACTGATAAAAGAAGTTTATCAAGATAGTCACAGGCATACATATAAAAATGTTTGAATTACTTCTTATGGACAGTGTGTCATAATTGGGACTCTTTCATTGTTTCGGTTCTTTGAATATATCACCGAAACCCATCTTTTTAATTTTCCATATGATTATGGTCATCTCGGGCTTGTCTTCAACTCTCTGACGTCCTTCACCTTCTCCTCGGGTAGTGTCGTCATAGACTTTCTTCAGCTCCATCAATTTTTCAAACAGACTCTCCACGTCATCTTTCTCCCCGCCAGACTGGCGCCAACCTTGACCTCCCTCCTCAATCATTTTCTCCTCAAACGCCTTCTTAAAGACTGCCAGTTTGTCAAACAATGGCTTCAGGTAGTGCAGTGTATCTCTCCCAGACCCCCCTCTCTGCCACTTGTCTCGGATCGTCTGCTTCAGTTCATCGATTTTATCAAAAGTGCGCTGAATGTCGTCGCTGATTGGTCGTCTGCCTGTGACCTCGTCTTCGCCTTCTTCTTCTTCTTTGATCTTGTCAAACTCCATAATGTTGTCAAAAATACTGCTCATGTCGCCTTCTTTATCTTCATCCTTTACGTTTTGATTTTTCTGAAAAAATACCCGACTGTCTGGCCTTTCATCTTCCTTCATCTTGTCCCAGATATTACTAGTATCTGAATCCATGATGACATAGCCATTGGCCACTGTGAAAGACGAAAAAAAACTGAAGTTTTAAATGTTTTTAAATATTTCTTAAATTAAAAATTACATTGACATATCAACACATGTATATAAATGAAATAATTAAGTCCGAATGTGCCACATCATGTTAGACTGTCACCACATAACTGCCTTCACATCATGGTCAAATATGAGGAGACTTAAAACTTCATGAACTTGTTACACAAAAATAAAATTAAAAGTATGACTAGTTTACTGGATGAAAAAAAATGTAATTTTTTTTTCAATATTTGGGTCAGGTAAAGGGGAGACCATTCACTATAGACATCACTCCAAATTCTGCTCCACCCTCCTAACTAAATCAAATCAAGTAAAATAAATCATGACAAAGTTACTCACCCGAGGCAACGAGAAACAATACGAGGAGCATCATATTTTCTATTTTGCAAAATTCAACTTGTTACTGATGTAGATATTACGGCCTGCTTTAATACAAATGAATTGATTTGTCCTTCTTTGTGGTTGCTGTAGCGATTGAATGCTGGATCATTTGACAGTCAACTTTTATACTTGGCTTTATACATGGGAAATTATCATGTCCTTGACACTACCAACATCTTCTGCTGGTCTTCACGAGATGCCTACAGTTTGTTATTTGAAAAAAAAAATTCAAATCCAATCAAAACAACAACAACAACTGAATTCGAAAATAACAAACAAAGTCACACGTCATCTGAATATAATCTCTAAACCGAAGTTAATTTAATATTTGACAAACACAGCTTTATGTAGCTTCCTTCTATCTATCTATCTATCTATCTATCTATCTATCTATCTATCTATCTATCTATCTATCTATCTATCTATCTATCTATCTATCTATCTATCTATCTATCTATCTATCTATCTATCTATCTATCTATCTATCTATCTATCTATCTATCTATCTATCTATCTATCTATCTATCTATCTATCTATCTATCTATCTATCTATCTATCTATCTATCTATCTATCTATCTATCTATCTATCTATCTATCTATCTATCTATCTATCTATCTATCTATCTATCTATCTGTATACCTGCCTTTCTGTCTGTCTGTCGGTCTGTATGTCTGTATATCATCAAAATACAAATGTGAAGGCTATAGTTGTGTGGAACATATCTGAAATATTGACTCACAAAAATGTACACGGTGGTTGTCAGTGTGAGTACAAGTTAAATAAAAGCGTATAAATAGTCATGAGTAAGAATGCAGAAATCTAATTTCAGGTTTTTAAATCAATTATTATTAATTAATACACATAGGTGTAACAAGGGGGGGGGGCAGGTGTAGGGGTGGGTGGTCCCTACTTTGCTGCCTTCCACGGGCGGCATCTGAGGTACATTAGTACTTTTGGGCCCATGAATGGGGGGGGGGGCCGGCATTTCAGATTCCATCCTGGACGTCATTTTAGTTTCCGCTCCTGTAAACACAATATATATGTGTATCTTATTTATGGCAGGTGTCACTTGACATCACAGAATATATACATTACGGGCTTCACTTGGGTGTCTTTCTTACAGACTAGATAGGCCGTGAATGACTCTGTAGCGGTAAATACTGCTGAAGCACCCCCACCTCCCACACCCTCCCATTCGATTACAAATGTATATACAATATAATGTTATCGGAAGCCCAACACGTGATCTTGGCTTGGGTCCCCAAATATTTGCGAAAGTCTCTTCCTAGCTCTACTTAAGTTTCATTGTGGCCCGTTTACTCATGGGCCCTGGGCATGTGCCCCTAAGAAGAGAAGGAAATGATTCATCTCCAATCATCTATCTGCCTTTCTATAGGATTTTTGTCTATCAATCTATCCTGCAAGATGCGATAGAAGGGAAACCTAAACACGTATTTAAAAAAAAAATAATAATTTTGCAGCGAATTGTCAGAATTCGAAACTATCAAAAATGAATGATGAGCTAGAACTTTAACCTCTTACCCAAATGCATATTAATGTGTTAAGAAATAAAGTACGTTTTGTTCGAGATAAGGAGAGTACACTCCTATATAGGTCACATGGCGGTGATAGAGATTTCGACATTTTGTCAATTAGCGTGTTTCAGTTTAATATAGACTTACAATATAACCAGGACTATTTTTTTTAACCACCCACCGGTCCACCGACTAGAGTACATCTTATGGATGGGTAAAAACGAGGCAAGTACCATGGGTACCTACTGCCTAATACCCCCCCCCCCCCACATCCAATATCAACTATTCAATCTGATGTTAAAGAGAGCCACTGAAGGGTACTTTTTCTTGAAGACCCTAAAATATCCCTGGAATTCTCGCGGTGTTTAATTATCAAGCAACCCATGACGTCTTCCAGCTGTTGACAAACAGACTGACTTGTTCACTTTTTAATGGCGGAATGACATGCCGGGTAACAGGAAATCCGAATATGCCAGATCTGTTCTAATAATTACTGTCTTTTGTAACCATACCAACACGGCCGCTGCTATGAATTCTTCTATCTCTCCCCTCCCCCCTCTTGATGTACCCTTGACAAACAATGACAATCAAAATCCCCCTTACATCAAATGTCAAGTCATTTCATTGGTTGCGTTGAGGGGTCAAAAGTTCAAGTTGCCCCCACCCCTCCAAGGTCTAATAAAATGGTCTATTCCTCTCACATTAAACTTACAAACAAAAAAAAAAAACAATGAAATTTTACATAAATAAATTTTAAAAATCTCTCCAAATAGACAATCTCAACGAATCGACTAACTGAATATTGTATTGTATTAAATAGTATAATTTAGTATTATAATAATATTATATTAGTATTATATTGTATTAAATGATAACATGAATGTACCAGTGCTAGAGAACTGCGATGGAGACAGGAATTCAACAGACACAATGAGAGAAATTGCAAAGATAATCAACTTAGTCAATACATAATACGATGTTGTTTTTATTTTACACCAGGTTTATTTTTAAGTTGACAATTTCAGCAGAACAACCTTATCAGCTCAATTTAAATAAAACAAAAAAGTTTCCAGATGAATAATGTTTACATGATTACAAATCTTTAATTGTAAATAATGCGTTTTGGTTTTTAATAAAAAACCCACACCAAACCACAAACATAAGACTGATTTATTATTAGAATCAAAAATATAAATTCTCTGTTAACTATGGAGTTGACTAATGCGGCACACAGAGTAGCTGTTCTTGGAATTTGGTGCGAATCTCATTAGACCGGTGTTCTCTCTCTCTCTCTCTCTCTCTCTCTCTCTCTCTCTCTCTCTCTCTCTCTCATTGGATTGATTTCGTTAATAAATCTCGATAAGTTAGCTGTGGTGAGTTCCCTTAAAGTTTGGTATTTATTTTGTTCATTTTATAAAAAATTCGGGATATGTTTGTCATTGACCTCATGCGTGGACACGTAATCTGCGTCGACCATGACCTGGAGGGAGATAACTCGTTGATATTTAAACGAGCGGCCTGCGGCATGCCGGCTGAGAGTACAACCACACCCACCACCCAGATGACTAGAATATATAAATCAGACGAAAATATACACCTTACAATCAGTGGCTTAGCTACAAGGTGGGGAAGGGTGAAGGGGCGACCCCCCTCCCTGGGCGGCACTTTCTTCGCCACCAACAAGGGGTGACATTTTCACCACTCTAGTATTTTTGGGTACGGAAATGGCGGTGGCATTCTTAAGTCACTTAAGTTAGATACTCCGTGCAAAGCCCAGACTGTTTCCTTTATGTAATAAAATAAGTGTTGGCCCAGGCCTGCAGCAATGACTAGTGAGGGCCCCCTTGCAAAAATATGACATCGGGCCTCTCAACCTCCCTTCTCTCCCATACATACATTTATAAATTCCTCGACTGGACCCCACCCCACCTCAAGGCATGGGGCCCCTGACGGTGGCCCTGCTTGACCTAATTATGAAGTGAATATATTTTTTACTGCATGTTGACGCCTGTTATAACTTTTTTTTTACCCTTCACCGATGTGATCGTTTGGTGGACCTCAAGAACATATCTGCAGACTCAGGCCCGTAGTCAGGTCAAAGTAAGCAGGGAGGCACCAATACCCAGCAATGGGCGCCCCAGTGCCCCCTTCCTTTTCTACGGGGGTTGTACAGACTGTTGTACTTTCATACGTCCATCCTTTGGGCTTTTAGACTTACTAGCGCCTATCTTCTCTCCAAGTCAGCGATGAATATTTTTGGCTTTACCTGGGAAAGAACCATGTACCTTTAGAATGAGAGTCGAGTTCACTACCCAACCGCCAATGTTCACGTCTGTTATAATTTGCAACTATCACACTTGGGTTGGGGGGAGCATTATAAATCTCTCCAAATAGACAATCTCAACGAATCGACTAACTCACTAAATAACACTTCCTCCCCCGACAATTAGACAACCCACATTAATAATGGCCGAATATGGCTCACTTTGATTGTTGCACTTCTCCTGAACGGTTTTTTCCTTCTATTTTTTAAATACTTTTCCATCCTAATCAGGATAAATTGTACGGCTCTTGCAAGATTATTTGTTTACTACACACAAAAAATCTGGAGTGTGGCTGTCATCGGCGTGACCAGCACTGGCCTATATAGATATCTTGCTGTAGAGAAAAGTCGTGTCAGCTGGCCTTCACATTTTATGTCTATACAACCAGTGACGTAGCTATGCAGGGAGAGGACCACAGTTACGGGCCTTATGGGTGCTCGATAAGAATGTCCAGTGAACGTGCAGGTCAAATAATGAAGGGGGGAGGGGGTAAATATAAGTTTACTGTACATTTCACCAGGTGGAAGGACCAGGGGTGGGGCGGTAGGATCTTGATTTAATGTAGCGTAGATATATCACTGGGGGTTTATAAACTGGGTCAAGTTAATGAGGATAAGGGTTATTTATTCATGACAGTCTGTACATACTGTGATTTTTTTTTAATAGAAATGTTCATTTCAACTAAAGTTCCAACCAGTTCAATCTGTTTGGCTACCCCCAGATTTATGTACCAATCTAACCACATCAATCTGTTTGGCTACCCCCAGATTTATGTGCCAATCTAACCACATCAAAACTACTGGTACACATGTGTTTTAAATAGATCACTATTAACATTCACCGTTGGAACAGACCAGAATGAACATGGCAACATTAAAAAAAAACACAATAGACTTCAAGCACAAATTCTGTGTATTTCATGCAGTGTTTCATTCTAAACAATATGAAGAAATACATTACAAGGAATTCTTACAATCAAAGCTACCACTATCAGGAACTTAAGTATTCTATATTTAATATTTAGATCATATTTTCTTCTCATCCATCACTTCACAAAAAAAAACAGCCAATCATATTTTTTTTTCTAAGCTGATAAAAAAATAAAATTTGTAAAAGTTACAAAACAAAATATTTCTTTTGATTTATTTATAATAAAAAAACAAAAAGTGATGAGCAAAGATCATTGAATCGATGAATCAGTTTCTCATTAATTCAATCCAGTTGAAATCTGGACTTTAAAACCAAGAGACAAGTCAACAAACAGTGATGACAACTTTAAAGTACAAGACACTCACAGCTTCGCCATGCAACAAGAGATGACCTGTTGTATCCATATCACATCAACATTCAAATTTAAGAAATAAAAAATTGTACAGTTGGCATGGGGTGATATGTTTAATCCCTCAATTTTGATTGGATTTAGTGCAATAATGAACAAGGACAAAAATACAAATGACAAGTGATTTATAAAAATGAACAAAGACAGATGGATAATAATGTATACACAACAAACACAACAGCACTGGCATGTATAATGAAGACTAAGATCAAAACTTAATGTGGCCCCACGTACTCTTGACAAAACAATTATGCTGATACAGTTGTCTGTATAATTTTCTTTTATTTTAATGGTACCACTGTCTTATTAAGTTTTAAAAATTATTTCAAATAAAACTGTTGCAAAAAATTTTTCTGTGAAAGGAAAACTTTTTTTAAGTTACTGAATAACTGCCAGTATTTCTAAATGAAAAAAAAAATGTTGGGCGGAAGAGGAGAGACAGGGGTGAGGGCATACACACACTACACGACTTGCTTGGGATTTTTCAAAATAGGCCCGACGGTACTTGCAGTTGGAGCCACACTTGATCTTTTGGGGGTTGTAGACAAGAATATTGTCATAACCCCACCTTGACAATCGTAGGGCCACAATTTTTCAGTTCAGGTCCTGGTCAAGCACTCAGACTGCCCTTCTAGTGACAAGCCTGACTGTTAACTACCTCGGCCTGACAGAACTTTTCAGCCTAGTTTGCCGATCTATAGGAACGGCTCAGCTAATAGGAATATTATATCAGGAGAGTTTCAACCAGACGGGGGGGGGGGGGGGGGACGTTGTGATAAAAATGTAACTTTGTTAAAGATCTGAATATCTTGCTCTGAATAACTTTTGTTGAATAGCAGTACATGTGTTCAATTGAAAAATCTAATATACATAAACATCAATTAAAGCAAAAAATAAATGTATGGAGAAAACATTTCTGATAAAACAACAACCAGTCTTATAATGTATTCAAAATTAACAAATAAATTAACAAGATTAATTTTTAAGATGTGCGGTCTAGCATCAAGAATGCTGCAAAAACAAGTGCGACCATCAGTTGTTATATATCTGAGACCACCAGAGGTCTAATGTACCATGGGGCACATCCCTATGACTGTAACAGCAACTGATGCCATACAGTGTGCACCCACACACAACTCATGAAGCGCCTGCACAGACTTAAACAGCCAACACTTATTTCTTATAGAAGCCCATATAAAGTTATGTTGCCAATAAATTTTGCAGCATGCAGCCTTGAGAAAATGAGAGAGAATCTTGATCTCATTGTCATATGCAGTAAACTCTAGACTATTGGCCCTAGTTAAATATGAAAATGCTCTGTATTAAAATGAGGATTACTGTGTCAAATTTTAACAGGTTTTTATGTTTCCAGTGTAAAATGTTTATTATTGGACTTCCTTTTTCTTTAAGAAATTTTAAAGGGAAAATTAGTAAAGTAAATGACCTGTATTAGAAAATGTCCATAACAGGTTTTGGGATCAAAATGTTGCATGTAATGAAATAGGTGGGAAAGATAGATACCTGCCTCCCATTTGGCTCACACTGTGCTGAATAGTCAAGTCTATACTCTAATAGTAAACAGCTATTTCAGATAATGTGGCATCAAAGCTCTCATGACTTTTAGGGATAACACAAGAAGAAACTGTTTAAATGACTAGTCTATGAATAAATATATTCCAAAAATGTATGGTGCACAATGTGTTTTAAAAAAAAATCAGTACAAATAATTTTTTCTGGTTCAGAAGTTGAAGAATTAAACAATCATATGTTTGCATTAAATGCTGCCTATTCTACCATTTACATAGAAATAAAACTTTAAAAAAAAAAAAAAAAGCTTTTGAAATGATTGTCTGGAGGTATGACGTTCAAGATCCAGTGAATGTTGACGTCTGCTACCTGTGGCCCGGTGATGATGACAAACTGTGCGATGCACTCGAGGAAACCTTTCTTCCCTTCTCATACTTAAACATAACGCTGAACATATCCCCGCCAAATCGATTGGCCAGCCACCTGTTTTTGATGACTGCGACTTTCAGCGCATCACAAGCGAATGTGGCATCAAAGTTTGTGTGAAGTGCTCGGCCCATCCCTTCAATGATGATGAGGTCAGCTTCTTGTTCTTTGATCGCAGCCACCAGGTTTTCATCAATTAGTCTAAATAGAAAGAAACCAGTTTAAATCAGTTGATCTTTTAAATGAAATTACTTTGAAATAGGAAAATAATAAACAATAGACACAAATGATATGCTTCGTTGGATAAAAAAATCAGATGTGATATTAATACTTTCACAAACAATAAATCAGAATCAAACGTACTTTCAATTCAGAATGCTTAAGACATTTACTTTGACAAGTAAAATAATAATTTTCTAAAACTCATCTCGGTCACTTTAAATAATTCATTGCACAATTGTTGTATCCCTCCCTGATTTATATTATACAATAATAAATGAGTTTACCACAGGAAATCCTTCTATTGTTGTTCTGTTCAATGATGCTGATGGAAAATTACGGATTTCTTTAACAGATACAGTGAAATGTCGCTATAACGAAATTCACGGGGACTCGAAATTCGTTCGTAATACTGAAAATTTGTTACACTGAAATGGGGGGGGGGGGGGGTCCCCCCCACGACATTTTCTGATTTTAATACATACCGCCAACGTCAATGAACTAAGGGACATAACTCATTTATTTGTGCAACAGTTATTCAACATGACTTACTTCCCTTGATTTATAAGAAACATGTGCTATGTGCCCATTACGGCTCTCTTACTCATATTGTCTCATTTATTAAATAATTAAATATTTTTTAACTGGATTCAATTTTATTATAATAAGAAAATGTCAAATAATACAAACACACAGAAGTCACCTGAAAAAGTCTGTAATTTTCTTCTGAACACTCCCAAGCATAAAAGATCGTTCTAAATATTCCCCAACAACCAGAATGCAGTCTTCTATCCATCAAGTCTTTACCCCAAACTATGCGTCGCCATTATTCTAAACAATATTGTTAATAGCCATATTCGCAAAATGCGACCCTAAGCATTAATCAAGCCCCTACCCAAAACAATGACATTGCTTTTTACTAAAACTGTCAAGTTACTTTTTAATCATTTTTTCAACTGCAGTCTGGTTGATGTTCGAAAGAACATTGCCTGGCTGGGTAGTTGGGAAATGCTACCCTTAATTACTTGCTTATAACCGCCATACACATCAAATCCATTATGTCTTTCCCATACCTCCCAAAAAAGTGTCTTGCTTCTTTCTCATTACCGCACATCTTATCTCTCTCCACCCCCTCCCCTTTCTACCATTGCTAAAATGCTTCTCCTCTCACCCATCCCCGTTCGTAACAGCCACCGCCGCTCCACTTCCCCCCCCCCCCAGTTCGTTGTTACGTAATTGTGCCCGCCGTCGGTCGCTTGGCTGTCTCGTGACGTCTTAACTCTCTTCCTCTCCCCTTCCCGACCTTGCTAAAACTCTCATCTACCCCCCCCCCTCCGTTTGTTACGTAATTGTGACACCGCCACTCACTCCCCCCCCCCCCCCGCCGTCCCAAGACGATACTTGTCTCAGTACTGCACATGGTGGAATTTATGTTTACTATCCTCATCAGTAGAGGTTAAAGTGTTAAAGGTTACCCATAACATCTTACTCCTCTCACACTTCCCCCTCCCATTATTTAGTAAATGTGAATGTCGTTTGAGTTCAAGTTGACTTTTGAGTTATAGAAATTTGCCGAATTAAATTTTTTTTTGGTACGGGGATAAAATTAAATATCTGCAAAACGGCTATTTTTTTCGCAATACTGAAAACACGAAATTCGTTACAACGACACTTTTTAACAGATGTTATATAAGCCAAGGGGAAGGGGAGAAAAAAAAATTCGCTGTACTGAATAATTCACTCGTTATAACAACATTTCACTGTAATAACTAAACATGTTGTAAATATTGTCAGGTGCATGACAGACAAATGGAAGCAGGATACTACAAACTTCCATAAATCTGGGCAGCTTATAGTTGTGTTACACATTAAGCATAATGTAAAAGTCACATTAAAAGATTTGAAGACAGACTTATGTCGGATTCAATGATGTTTATCACAACTTGATGACAAAAGTAAAAATGTTATACAAAACAAGGTTCTGATCTAACTAAATATATCGGTTCTCTCATTATATGACTATCTACTATCTATGACAATCTATGACTATCTGCTATCCTTACCTAACAAGGCACCTACTCATTGAAATACTAAACTTGTTACTAAGCCTTCTTATGCAGGTTTGTAAACATTGATTCTCATTGGACAGCCAATGATATTTAGCATTACCAGATCCAACTTACCAGGAACACTAGACATCACTTCATTAAACAGTTTCTAATTTTTGAAACATTATTATCAATGAACATCACAAGTATCAAAGAGACAACATTAAACAGAAGGTTGGATTCTTTAAAAAAAACATTTAAATTATACACAAAATAAATAAACTAAAATCAAACCTAAGGTCAAGACAGGGGGAGGCTTGTCCTGACTCCATTACACTCAGTCTTCCTTCTTTGATGGCCTCGTGTAGAACTGGACACACATCCCCGGCTTTCTTCACCACCCACAACAGTTCCTTGTAAACTACATCATTCAGACTTGGCTGGGAGTTGGCACACAGAATTACCTGCCATAAATGTACAATAATATCTACAATTAATGGTAATCAATTCTTAGAAAAATAATAAACTTTCCAATCCAAATAAATTGAAATATAAAACATGTTTTCTATATTTATCGGATATCTATCGCTGGAAACATTGAACAGCGTTTATATTTAATTCATTTGTTTAGTATCTAACAAGTAAATGAACTTAAACAAAAAATAACTGCCCTCTTAAGATCTTAAGATATTAGACTATTTTTAAAAGGGTAGCGTTCACATATTATGTAATAAACTGGGTGGCAATTTACCGTTTTTGTTATGATCTGTTAAATAGGGAGAAGGGAAGGTAGATGAAATCTTTTATATACAAGCAAATTGTTCAAAATATGAAACAAGAAATATAATGACTTTGCCATTTTTTGTGAAGGGGTTGAGCTGATGAGAAGATGGTTATATAAATAGAGGGAAATTGAGGGGGCTTGAATTGTGTCATTAATAATATAATGGTGATGAACATTTTTTGTTCATATTGAATTTTACATGCTGGCAGATAACAACTTACATTTGTTCCCACAGATAAAAGCTGTCTGGCAGATAACAACTTACATTTGTTCCCACAGATAAAAGCTGTCTGGCAAAAGGAAATATCCCTAGGATGATGTCCATGCCAGAGTTATCACAGAATATAACCGCACACTTGTATGGTCGTGACTGTGTGATACGGGTTAACCAGGCATCAAAGTCATCAAACAGCCATGGCCTTTCTGAAAAATGGAAAAGGTTGAAACCCATTTTGATTACACAAAGAGGCATTATTCATCAGAAGTAGTGGTATTAAATCTGATAATGTTCAGGATTGGCTTTCAAAGAGAGGGCACCAACTATAAAAATGTATAAAAGTATAAAACTCATTTTGAAACTGAGATTTGTCTAGGGCCAGAGTATGTTTCTCCGACAAGAGAACATTTTATTTTTGATAAAAATGGTAGTAAATAATGCAGAAATGAACAAAGTTTAACAAAAATTTCTTAGCTTAAATACATGGACTTCATTTAAATAAAAATTATAAACTACTATAAACAGGTTGTCCAGTCTGGTCTGCAAAAAAGATGTTTTTACGATATGTATATGTCTATATCAGATAATAAACTGAAGAGAATTAGGTAACTGAGGTCTTTGGAGCTTTACGCTGACAGATCTTACAGTCTCACTTCTACAAAAAACAGGAATAAGCAGTGTATACTCACTCTGTAGTTTGGCCTGTGCCTCTTCTAGGCTAAGCTGGTGTGTCTCTAGTATATTGCACACCTCCTTTGCCCCCCAGTCAAACACGTTGCCAGCCAGGATTCCCATCGCAAGCTCCAGGTGTCTCTCCTGAAGTGGCAGATCATCCAGGTGTTTCAGACGTTGGGGCAGTAGGCGAAGGGCCTGTTCATTTTCAATTTGCTTTTGCTGTTGACCAAACAAAAAAAAGAGGGTAGAGCGGAAATGTATTTTTTGCAAAAAAGTTAATTAATTTATTAAACTTCTCCCCTAATGTATTCAATTTATAATACAGTGGCAATCGTCATTTAGGACCAAGAAAAAATTTCTCCTGGTATGTAGACAGAACAAACACTGTTACATGCCGGACAGTTGGGTAGGAGAGAAAATTGTAAATATGGAGGTCATCACTGTAAGTACCACTTAATTAGGCCAATTTGTGATATTAAATGACTTAAAATTGTATCGCTGATATAATTACTAAAAGTGTATTTAAAATTAAAAGCTCATAAAAAAAATATTGTGAAAAAAAAAAAATCACATCGTGTTTTACTTACTAGTGTAGTGCAAAAAAAAAAAAAAGCAATAAAAAGAATATCAATCATCCAATCAATACACAAGACATGTACAGCAGTGTTTCTCGGATCTTGCAAGCTACAACTGACCAGTGAACAACTTACCTGACTGAATATATCTGTAAACAAACACTCCTCCAGGAAGTGAGTGCTGGTGTCCAGTAAACTCCTCACAGTTAGGGAACCAAAAGCACTGAGAAAAAAAATTTCACAAGATTACATTAGAAAAATAAAATATGACATGTAGAAAGCACAAAAAATAACAATGACAAACAAATTTTCAATAATTGAATTCAAGTACCAGTTCAGTAAGTAGGGTAGAACAAGTGGTGTGTTGCAATTGGCATTTATAGAATGACTTTCTTAAGTCATTTGGTTTGTACTAGGATTAAGTCATGGCTTGTACGAGGATTAAGATATAATGAAGAGACACATGTAATTACTTAGTATTTTTATATTTCAAATATTATGAAAAAAAACCACACTGAATGTAGTGCCACCGCCTTTAGCACAAACATCTTGGTAGGCGGGAGAAATTTTTAATAGGTCACAAAAAAAAAGAAAAATAATAATGCTCATTCATACTTATAACAGTAATGCTCTTTTTAAAAAAAATATAAATATAGATACATGTATATATAAATAATGAATGAACACATCTGTTTCTTGAACATCTTACCATGGATTAATTTCAAAAATTTTCAGCCTTTCAAGATATTTGTGAATAAACTTGTCTGCCCTCTCTGTGGCGTCTGCTTCATGAGGCTGACTTTTGATGGCCAAAGCACGGGTCTATAGGAGAATGAAAAATAAATCTTAAAAACAACAACAACAAAACAAACCTATGCATATTTATTGAACAACAGATATCTGCCAAGTTATTAAGTTTTCCTTTTTATTACATCAACTAAAGATCCATAGAATTGCTTTTCCTTATCCTTAATTTTTTTTATCCTTACAGTTCACTTAAAAACTAAAATTAGGGCGTAGTAATAAAAATTAAAATAGATTTTTTTCTAATTACCTTACATCAGGAATTTCAAATCATGAACATATAAATTTAGGCAGCTAGCATTTGGCATCAATACAGTTTGACAATTTAAAATCATAAAACTCCCCATTTGAACTTTCTCAGATTATCTTCAAGTTAAGACTTAATCTCTCAGAGCCCATAAGATATAACTTGCTATGTTCCTCTGTTTTGGACGGCCACTCTAAGTGACTCTAGAAATTTCTGCCTGTCACCACTATTCCAACGTGAGAACCCCTGATTTATTTCAAACTCACAAAAAAAATACTAGAAATTATTTAAAAAAAAATAAAATGATGTTATGCTAATACAGTGCTAATTAGGACTGAAAAGAAATCTATTTCCTTTTATTTAAATTGTAAGACTGGATACTTAATCAAATATATTACTTTTTGTTTTTGTTTAAAACTAATGATTGTTTACTTCACAGGTCATTGTGCTGATTACTAGCCCAGTCTGATTGCTGCCATTTATGGTCATAATGTTGGAGTCATGAATGGTCAGATACAAGTATCCCCAGTGTTAGATACTTGTGGCAGTCATTGGAGGGAGACAAAAAGAATTGACCTCTGTGAAAACTCAATAACCACTGCCCCTGGGTCACGACGAGATTGCAGAAAAAAACAAACAAAAAAAACAAAAATACCTCAACAGTGCTGAAGGATGTTTAGAATGTTTAGATTAAGAGGCAATGTAGAATGAACTCTCACAGAATAAAAGGAAAACATAAAATCCTCCATTCGGAATGAAACCCCACATTATTAAAGAAAACCACATGAGATTTTTTTCCACACAACAGAGAGTGACCAGCCTTGTGTTATTTACCTTGTTAGCTCCATCAGCGAAACACTTTAACCAATAATCCCTGGCATCTTTATCCTGTGTCAAATCAACTGTGTCTGGGAAATAGCTGTTCACATCAAGCAAAAGTGGACATGGCTGCAATGCTCGATCCAGTCGGTTGATTTCAAGCATAGAAAACTGTTAAAAAAAATTAATACAATAATGATACTTAGACAATAAGCAGATGGCATACTACAGTTAAAGCAATACATGTATATATATTTATATGATTTGACAAAGAGATTTTATTAGGGGAATTAATTTTTAAACACATGACTGCTTTCTGTAAATTTCAGAATAATGGATCAGGCCAACCTCAGAGTTTAAAATTCAATGTAAATTTCAGAATAATGGATCGGGCCAACCTCAGAGTTTAAAATTCAATTCCCAAAACATTGAACACATAATTTACATTCACTTTTGTAAAGTGTTAACATTTAAAAAGAAAACGATTTGTATAATACTTTCTAAAAGAAATTATACTTGGAAAAAAAGAAGCAAACATTAAAAAAAAAAAACAACAGCTGATTTCATGATGAAAGTGTAATAAATCCAAAAAAAAAAAAAACAACAAAACAGTACAATACTTTTTCGTTTACATTGTTTGACAACTCCTGTACTACTTCAGCGTTCATCTGTTTAGGGCTGGCCAGACCAGAGCTGCCAGCCAGATTCTCTCCCCAGGAATAACGTTCCGCATCTAAAAGCAAATTACAGAAAGCAAAAATTTAATCAATTTACGTTACATGGTGAAAAGAATTTATTGTGAACTTTTACAAGAAATAATAAATTAGTCAGCTCTAGATTTAAAAAAACACTAATTATGTTTGATTTATTCTGCCATACTGATTATAATTTGATAAAATTCAACCATAATTAATAACAGAAAAGTTGGCTGAAGTATTGGGGTGATTTGTAGTGAAGTACACATTGGGGTGATTTGTGAAGCCCATATTGGGGTCATTTGTGAAGTAAGTATTGGGGTGATTTGTGAAATACTTCATAATAAAAAAAACTCCTATGGTCAGACTATAAATGACTAGAAGAATGTGAATTGACATAACAAGAGGGAAATGGAGACAAGTGATGGAAAACCATGAGGTTTGAGAAAGAAATGTTAAAGGAACAACATATGGGAAATGGGCAAGCTAAGAAGACCAAAAAAAACTGTAACCCTGTTTATTACGGATGTTATGCCTGTTAAAGATAAAGGGCCAGGATGATAGCTGTTAAAAGAATGCAAACCTCTGTTTGTCGGGACTAGAAACCAGCCAGAAAGGTAAACATTTTTTGATAACCTATATATATATATATATATATTTGATATTGTTGTCAAGACCATTTATCCCCAACTAATTTTAATGATAGGTGCTTTAAAACAAACAAACAACCTTCTTCCTCCATGCCTTTTAAAAAAGCGCCAATAGCTCCGAGGTAACCTTCATGTCGAAGATATAGAGCTTGTATTTCTCCCTGAAAAAGGTAAGCAGAGCAAGAATGAAATATCTTGGTGAAAAGAAAAAATAAACTACAAAACAACGTACAAGCTGTTAATTTGGAGATGATTACCACTTATGTATCCATTCATTTATTTTTGCAATAACATCTTAATAGCTGTGAAAAAAAGCTAGACAGGTCCCCAGCATAATTTCAGCAAGTCTGGGACACGATTACTGTACAAAGGTTTGAATCTTAGCAAAGCCAATAAATATTTGGCCTTTATGGTACTATCAAGACTAAACATGTATAAAACATACAAAAAGAGTACAACTTCTGACCCGGTCTGATTAGGACTCTATATAAAAGTATCACTAGGTAACATGTAGTAGTGAGATGATGGCCAATTTTATTGTTCAGATTCTGATCTAATTACTGATATACAGAACTGATAAATTTTATGGCATGCTCAAAACTAGGTTATATTGGAATCAAATGAATTTATATGAGAAATCAGGCAAAAAATCTCAAAATCTTGAAATAAAAAAAATCTGATATTTTTATTCCTGATTCAAATGAATTGTCCTGTGATAAGCAAACATAGTTTACTTAAGAGCCAAATTTACCTTGGACCAAAAGTTAATGGCAAAGGTTATTGTGTGCATCGTGAACGGGTGCCCTCGGATAAAGAATCCACCAAAGTAAATTTTTTTCACATTGTGCAGTTTGGCTTGCAGGTAAGCTATCTGGCCAATGTCGTTGCTGATGCATAACAAAAGACTACGGGCAACATCCTCTTTCTTGAAATTTGGACCTGTTGATAGCAAAATATGTGTCCAATTGATTTCTCCATTGAATTAAGACTTTAACTAGATACTTATGTACGATGAGTGACTGCATGTTGACACAGCAAGCTGAGAATTTAATGAGAAGGATGAAGTGACAAAGACAAGGGCAGACTTTATGTGGGTAACTAACATACCTTGTGGCAGATGGTACAGACCTTGTAGCAGACATATAGTAGATGAAAAATGTGGAGAATTATAAAAAAAGGAATGGGTAGAACTGACATGCATCATTGCATCACCATTTTATTTTTTTGATTTGCCATTTAATATAAAATATGACCTTGTCCCTGTCAACCACACATAAAAAAATATGAAGTCAAATAAATTCTTTTTCTTGTACGACGTTTTAATAATTATTATTTATCACAGATAACAATGTGGACTAAAAATATACTGTAATACTGTAAAATAAATTAATCTGAATTGCTAAAAGACATAAAAAAAAAAGCGAAAATAAATAAAACCAAACAGTTTCATGAACTATGAAATGATAACCAAACAGTTTCATGAACTATGAAATGATAACCAAACAGTTTCATGAACTATGAATAGCTTACTGTTGTGGGCAGTGTCTTTCACAGACCTGGCAGCTTTTCCAAAACTGCTGGCAATAACGTCACCGCCAAGTCCGACAGCGTTGTAGTCACCACCATAAATGTCCTTGACCAGCATGTCCACAGACTTGTGGTCACCTCTCTCAGCCAGGTCTAGAAGCTCATCAAATTCCTGAGTAAAACAACCCCAAAGAAAAGTTAATATATTTTTTTAAAACCATGTAAAGATTAGTGCCATGATTTTAAAAAATTTTGGATTTCGATAGCCTATTCTATTGAACCCTTCTGTTGTATTATGTTTCATTATTTCTATGCTCCCAAACAGCTGACAATGATGTCACATGACTGCCTGGTGAGTAATCAGTTGACAGATATTTAAACTCTGGTGAATGTCTGTGTTATGTTCTGATGAATCTCTAATGATGTGCCATCATTCATCACCAGAATTAGCATGCAAGAGCTTGTAATAAAATCTAGTTAATTTGTGTTAAAAATGTTTTTTTTTTTTATACATGCATGTATATGCATGTACATCTTTGTAGCTGCCTGGAGAGTGCTGATGTAAAAGTTACTTGTGTACCGTGATAGGGTTGACTTTTAATAATGGGGGGGCCCCCCCTACATTTTGAAAAAATGTCATATAAGAGGGGGGCATTTGCTCCCCCCCTCCCCCCTTACATTTAAAAAAAAATGCCTAGCGACGCCAATGGTATTTAATATAAAGAGCGACAACAATGGTATTTAATATAAAGAGCGACAACAATAGTAAAATTTAATAATTCCAGTTAAATTACAAAAAAGATTTTTTAAAAAAGTACAATTTACATTACCTGGGAAAGTCAAATAGTCAAATCAGAAAAAACAACACTAGAGGGCAGTAAAGCCTACAGTAAAATTAAACCAAAACTGTGCATTTCACTATTTACCTTTGCTGCAGTTAAAAGTGACCCAAGACCCCAAAAAGTTCCCCCTCCAGTTGATGTACCACCAATTCTTTCAAATTTACTTTCTGATTCTACCTGGAAAAAGAGAACAAAAATAAAATGATCTGAAACTTTTATATTTGACAAAAAACAAAATATAATAGGGAGTTATTCATTGCAGTTATGAAATCATTCATTAAAAAAAAAATTTATAAAGGATTTTCTGTTTTTTAATTACATGAATTTTCAATTTTACAAATTTACATTTCATATTTTGTTTTAAATCAATTCTATCTTTTAAAAAAAAACAAAACAATCTAAACAACTTTAATTTTAGCTTCATTCAAAGATATGAGCTATTTATATACAATTGTATAAGAATGTATAATTTTAAGAATGGCTAAATATTTTGTTCCCTTCATGACACAGGCAGATTGTGAGTAACTTTTCAAATTGTGAGACTACTCTTCATGTCTTAGGCAGAATGTAACTTTTCAAATTGTGAGACTACTTTTCATGTCTTAAACTGAATTAATTTAGAAATATAATGACATGCTCTACAAATTACCTTACACAGACTGACACCAGAGCCAATGTTAACTAGCAGGTAGGGGAATATATCAGATTCAACGCCTTGAAACTTATACTCAGGATTCCCATGTCTCATGTAGCAGAACGCCTCATCTGAAATATTTTTCAAGAGAAAGTTGCAACCTTTAATGAGGCATTCCATCTCATCTTCCTTATCAACCCTGGAAAAGAAATTTTTTTTTTAAATTGAAAGCTAACGATTGCTGCTGATTTGTAAACAAAGAACATTGGATAACATTATGAACCACTTATTAATACTAACAATTATATAGGATGGTGAATGGGAATTGCATTGGAGAAGTGTTACTTTTTCAAGACATCTTTTTAGAATGCAAGAAATTTTGAAAATTAAACAATGATTTAACGCCTCTTAAATAATTTTATATTATTGACATTCTTGAATGAACACAAATATTGTTCACAATGAATTTAGAAATCTAAAAATGCATCTGCAAACACAATCAAAAACAGCATCTGCAAACCCAATCAAAAACAGCATCTGCAAACACAATCAAAAACAGCATCTGCAAACACAATCAAAAACAGCATCTGCAAACACAATCAAAAACAGCATCGGCAAACACAATCAATAACGGCATCTGCAAACACAATCAAAAATGGCATCTGCAAACCCAATCAAAAACAGGATCTGCAAACACAATCAAAAACGGCATCTGCAAACACAATCAAAAACAGCATCTGCAAACACAATCAATAACAGCATCTGCAAGTACAAGCAATGAGCCTTTTGCGATACTTCAAAGGCCATATTGCAGTTGATGTTTAAAGTAGTGGAAAAAAACTGGCCTAGTGCAATGCCCAGTCTAATAGACTTTCCCCAGATGAAGCAAGGTGCATTTTCAAAGATGGATTTTCACAGAGAAAATGAATCAAAATGCCCAATAGGATTAGAATCTTTACCTCAATGCCTACCAATTCTATACCACATAATTTTTTTTTAATCTAATTATGAAAAATTGCCAGATGCTACAAAATGATGGTAAGATATAACATAAAAATGTAACAATTAAGAGCCAAGCAATTTTCATTTCATCTTAAGTGTTGGCCACAAAAATATAAAACATAATCATATCCACCTACTGCACTCCAAGTTTCCCGTTGATCAGGTCAGTGTACTTGTAGGCCCCGCCTCCAGTCACTTTGATGACCTTATCCATCATGAACTCTCTAGACTGAATCAGATTGGCGTTTATAAAGTCAAGGCAGGTTTCAATGTACTTGGTCTCAAACTTGACAAAGTGAAGCCTCACCATCTCCTCGTCAGTCTCAGAAACATTATAAATTGAACTCTGATTAAAAGAAAATATAAAAGAAAAGTTTATTAGACAGATACAGAAAAACCATTTTTATTCTCCCATAAAAAATATAGAATCAAGTCACACAGTTTAATTTTTACTTTAGATTGTCTTTTTCTGAATGTTGTATTATTCACTACACAGTAATTTAATACATGTAATTAAATTTTACTACAAGCTGGGTTAAACGAACCATTGGGACAAATAAGGCAATGGGAAAAGAAACTAGAAGACAAGAAAAACGATGTAAATAATGGGATTTAAAACATATAAATGGCATGAAATGAATGGATGAAAGATGTGCAAGAATGAAAAGATAAATCATTAGCTCTGACACAAGAAAAGGAGAAATGTAGAGAGTCAATGCGTACAAGTCACAGACAATAATGAGTTTGGTTACACTCAATTGCATTATCGAAAGGAAGTGTAAATAACTAGAAATGAATAATATATACCCACGAATATTTCACAGGAATATAGCTTCCCCATATTTGTGATATGATATGTGTTGAAATGTTAGTATGCACATTATTACTCATGACATCATTATGGTGACATTTTTCTGATTAAATATCCATTATATTTTCTTGACTTTTTCTCATCATTCAAGTAAATGTTCTTCATCTCTGATACTAAACTTTTATCCAACTCAATTAGCCAGTTCCCGGCAAGAATGATCAATTAACAGCAATTTTAAAGTAATAATAGGACACCATCAACCTCTCTACATATAATAATACCATAACTGATATCCAAAAAAACTAAACAAAAAAGGGAACCTTAAATAAGCAAGTCATAAAAAAACAGCCATAAAATAATACTATCCCAAAACAGCATCCTGACAACCTGTGACGGAGGAAGGGTGTGTGGATGCAAGGTCACCAAAATGAGGGCGATGCCCTAAAAAAGCTTTATTAATTGTTTTTTGCACTTATCAGATCTGGAGGAACTCGCACAGAGAACCACAATAGTTAGCTACGACTTTAATGTACCTGATAGGCTGGAATGTCATAACTCATAAACACCAGACAATTTTTGTAACACCTGTTTACAGCAACACTATAACCAAGGCACCACATGGGTAGCAGTTGAAGTCTACCAAAATGTGAATGCAAGGCAGCAAAGGTAACTGATACTTTTGGGGGCAGCAAACCCGCACATCACTCTTTCAGAGGCATCATCATAAAATACAATCATTTCAATGCCCCAGGAGAATGGCATCAGACACCATCATCATTATACCCTTAACCGATGTGGTCATTGGGGGAATGCATGGACACCTGAACAGACATATTTCCCCAACAGACAGCATGTCATTACAATTTATTTCTGGCATTATCTGAATAACTTTATTATGATGTTCTAAGTTTTTGACGATAGACAAAAATAAATAGACCACACACAAAAAAATAAAAAAAGTTTGATTCTTATTTTAACAGAACTTTGTCCACATTTATTTTTAATCTAAAATTCAATGCTCTTATCAGCCAGGTTTTTTTTTTGAGCATTAAGTTCAAAGGTTGTTATCTGTACGGTTAATTTAATACTTCATTTACTATAAATATGTAAACTCTGCATACTTGTAAAGATAAAACAATCTTTGACCCCCAAATATACAAAAGTATAAGTAAATATAAGTATTTATCCTGACAGTCCATTATGAAAATATACTACTAAGTACTCACAGAATCTGGTTCATCAAAGACCATTGTAGATTTTTTTTTAACCAAGGAGCTGTAAGCAACTTTAGCTAATGAGCCACCTGCCAATTACAACAGTTGAAAAATTAAAATAAATACTAAGTTGCTCAGTTTTAGTAACTAACATCAACTATAATTAGTTAAGGGATATTAAATAAGTGTGTCAATAAATACATTTTTGTATAATGAATAAAAAAACATGGTCTTAAAAAGTTTCATATTTCTAAGAAATAAAAAAAAATACTTTGAGTAAACAAAATGTACCAATATCTATAGCAAATCGTTTTGCATTCCGAATATTATGAAAAACCTGTTCTGTTGGCAAATCAATGCACCGGGCATAGCTTTTATGTGCCATTTGTTACAAGTTGTTTTTTTAAGTCAGCTGGGAAAAAAAGAAAAACATCAGTCATCATGAATAAATTAACATTATAAAATGTTTCACAAAAATTCTATTTGGAAATCATAAAAAAATATTCCATTAACAAAATTATTGTGTGAAGCTTTAAAATTTTACAGCATTAATAGCCATAAGGTAGATCCAATAACTATGAATAATAAAAGGTTGGACAATACCTTTATATCTATTCAATTTTTTCTTCCAGTATACAAAATTACCATAAAATTAATGAAATTTCAAGTGATTTCAAAGGTCTTAGAAAACTCACCTAATACCATAATATTATTTTATGAGTGGCACCACAGTTTAATAAAAAAAAAAACACATTCTATCTCAGTATCTATCTATGCATACATACAATATATAATAAGGAATTGAAGATTGTCACTTGTGGATTAATCTACCAGTTGTTTTTTACTAGCACTATTGGTCAAAAGGCTTTTTTTTTGTGTTCGTTTATAATTAGGCTAAAACTTAGACTACCTAGTTCTTTTTTATTTAAGTTGATAGCAAAAGAAATAACTTCGAATTTAAATAATATAGATTCTTGTTTAGCAATATAATATATATAACTTTAACAATTAAGTGAAGCCACTGATGAAGGCTTAATGAATTAAGCATTTTACTTTAGTCAGCACAAATGACCAATCACCTCCTGCTTTTTTATTTAACTAGCAATAATTAATTATATAATGAAAGAATCGTGGGAATATAAAATCGTCGATAATGATTGTGATACGCGGTGGCTACAGCACCAGCAAGTTAGGGTATGAAAGTCACTGACCTATAATCATCAAAAGTTGCAATTTAAAAAAATTATTTTTTAAAATATTTAAATATAGGGTTAGGGAAAGGGTGTGGAGCAATATCTATGGCTGGTACTTGGACAAAAATAATACGAGTTCTGACTTGCTGGTGCCGTAGCAAGTGCGATTGTGATACGATTTAATTATTGTCAAAAGACGCACTTGCTACGGCACCGGCAAGTCAGAACTCATATTATTTTTGTCCAAGTACCAGCCATAGATATTGCTCCACACCCTAACCCTTTCCCTATCCTTAACCCTATCCCTAACCCTAATCCTATATTTAAATATTTTAAAAAATAATTTTTTAAAATTGCAACTTTTGATGATTATAGGTCAGTGACTTTCATACGCTAACTTGCTGGTGCCGTAGCCACTGCGGTCAAGAAATTTACAATGACCAATCTCAATGAATGATTGAATTTTTTCCCACATTACAATAAAACCGATTAATGTATATAGTAGACTAGTCTAATTTTAAAGGCAAAGGCCTATTAATAACTGCTCTTAGAACAGCTATAGTCATAAGGAAAATGTTGCAAGAAGCATTCGCAATAATGATCATAGATAAAAGTTCTATTTAGACATACCTTATTGTTAAGTTCATTTGTTATCTAAGCCGTCTGCTTAAAACACATAACAATGAAAATTTTGTTTCGGTTATTTACTTAATATTATAGTCTTTTAAATCGTACAAAATTATAGAACAAATAATATTGGTCCAATAAAGACTGTTACTCTGAAATAACCGTATATATTAAACGCAACACAAAAATGCTAACGTTTAGTGTTTATTTGTTAAATAGTGTGACTGGATTTTTAGTGTTTAATGGTTACATCGTGTGACTGGATGTTTAGTGTTTAATGGTTACATCGTGTGACTGGATGTTTAGTGTTTACTGGTTAAATGGTGTGATTGGATTTTTAGTGTTTAATGGTTAAATGGTGTGACTGGATGTTTAGTGTTTAATGGTTACATGGTGTGACTGGATGTTTAGTGTTTACTGGTTAAATGGTGTGACTGGATTTTTAGTGTTTAATGGTTACATGGTGTGACTGGATGTTTAGTGTTTACTGGTTAAATGGTGTGACTGGATTTTTAGTGTTTAATGGTTAAATGGTTTGACTGGGTGTTTTAGTGTTTAATGATCAAATGTTTTGACATGATGTTAAGTACTGCTTAACGGTTGGATGATGTTTAAGATGTTTAGAAATGCTTAAAGATTAAATGATGTGGCATGATGTTATAACTTTGAAGAATGTGTGAATGTTGTGGAAGTGTGTAATAAATGTGTTTAAAACCGATTGATACGACATTATGCTAATGTTGTGCTAAATAACAGAATGGTGTGACATGGTGTTTGACGTTTTGGATCCAAGCCACTGTTCGTCTCCCGCTAATAGTATAAGACCCACAGGTGCAAATCATCAACACACACACACACACAGAGTTTTTTCAGTGGCTGATAAGTAATTAAGAATGAGGTATCTGTCGTTGCTGTGTATTTGAGGGTTTGAATTCAATGGCAACCATCCTATGAGAGAGATCTACCTGGGCTTACGTCATACCATTACGGTCACTGTAGCTTCACAACTTTTAAAAATGAGATAATTTTTAATCTTATTGAGATGGTCAGTTTTTAATCTTATTGAGATGGTCAGTTTTTAATCTTACTGTTTCTTGATTGACATAGAAACATTATCTTTTTAAAAGGGTGACTTTAGAACCAAATTAGATTTTCAAATGTCTGTCAGTGTGATCAATGGTGTCACTAGGGGTTTGAGGGGGAGGGGTGCAGGCCACACCTGGTGACACCAACCATAGTGACGTCACTGTCAGTGTGACAGTTTATCAACAATCATATTGCCCTAATATTTTCCAAAGCATCATTTGACTAGCAATTGTCAACTTCATAGCATCATTAAAATAACACTTGTCTATTTCGAACCATCATTAAAATATCACTTGTCTACTTCGTATCATCATTAAAATATCACTTGTCTACTTCGTAGCATCATTAAAATATCACTTGTCTACTTCGTAGCATCATTAAAATATCGCTTGTCTATTTCAAACCATCATTAAAATATCACTTGTCAATTTCGAACCATCATTAAAATATCACTAGTCTATTTCGAACCATCATTAAAATACCACTTGTCTACTTCGTATCATCATTAAAACATCACTTGTCTATTTCGAACCATCATTAAAATATCACTTGTCCATTTCGTACCATCATTAACATATCACCTGTCTATTTCGTACCATCATTAACATATCACCTGTCTATTTCGTACCATCATTAACATAGCTGTTACAAAGCAAGTGGTAAATAAATGCTAACCATCACGATATCAGGACGTCTGTTATTACTTATTACAGCCCGTAATATTCTAAGTTTAAGATACGTTCTATTTGTACCCCATTAGACTCCGTAGTTACTGCCCTTGGCTTGTACGTCACAACTGCAGAATCAGGTTGAATTAAAGATGTTGAATACTACAAGTAATTTAATAGCGAAAAAAAAAGCAATACAAAGTTAACAAAGTTTTCTTTAAAAGTTTGGATTTTTATTTGTATGAGTCAAAACACTTTGATACTACGCAAACACACACACACACACATGCGCGCGCACACACACACATGCGTGCGCACACACACACACACACACACACCAACGAATGAAACACTCCAACAAGTAAAATCAAATACAGCCAGCCGTAGATTTCAAGTTGCCAGGAAGGACTTCACAAAATACTTGAATTCATCACTTCAGTCGTCTATTTCTGAGCTGTACAAGATGAGGAAATGTTATGTTATTGAGTATTAAAAATACAAAATAAATAAATAAATAAAAAACATCAAATGTTAAACATAATAAATGACTTGGTACAAAGCTATGCAATAGGAGTCATTCATTTCATTATGTTAGGTCGTTATGAATGACTATGTCAGTGGTCGGCAATCGTTGGTTCGCGGACCACAAAACGTCCATGAGGAAATTACGCTGATCTGCAGTTAAAAATAAATCAGTCACATGATTACGCAAAAAAAAAAAACAGTTATTGAATAAGTCCTTACTTGTGATTTGAAGAAAAATTAAATACACTCGTTATCAAATATAAAATTAAAACGTGGTACATGTGAATGCAATAAAAAAAAATTTAGTGGTCCACGGGAAATAACTCTCATGAATGTAGTGACCTGTCGAAATAAACTTATAAATCTAGTCGTCTGTGGGTATAAAGGTTACCAATGTACTGGTCAGTGAGGTCAAAAGGGCTTTTCGACCAGTGACCGATATACCAGAAGAAATGTAATTATTGAATAAAACATAAAATTTTCATGTAATCTAGGAGTATTAATTAAGTATTGAATGTTTTTTTTTTTCGAGATTGGCGAAATCTTACCTTTCCTTATTTGTTATAACCCGGCTGCATTTAGGTTGTGCGGGATACTGGACATTTTGTGGTTCTGGAAGCCATGACTGGAGCCAAACATCAATCTTACACAGTTCAAACTGAAGAATTTTTAGAATGTAAGCAGTTAACTAATCTTAGTTCAAACTAAAAAATTTATAGAATGTAAGATTTAACTAATTTTAGTTCAATCTAAGGAATTTATAGAATGTAAGCAGTTAACTAATTTTAGTTCAAACTAAGGAATTTATAGAATGTAAGCAGTTAACTAATTTTAGTTCAAACTAAGGAATTTATAGAATGTAAGCAGTTAACTAATTTTAGTTCAAACTAAGGAATTTATAGAATGTAAGCAGTTAACTAATTTTAGCTCAAACTAAGGAATTTATAGAATGTAAGCAGTTAACTAATTTTAGTTCAAACTGCGGAATACATTGAGTAAGTTATTTTTAGCTTAAACTTAAAAATTCATAGAAAGTAAGCGATTAGCTAATTTTTGCTGAAACTAAAAAATTCATGGAATGGAAGCAGCTAGCTATTTTCTTTTTTTTTTTTAAACCTCAAACTGAAATATTCAAAGAATGTACACAAGAATATATATTTTTTTAAAATCTAAAGTCATTCTAGTGACAAAGTCAAGCTGTTGTATCACTCAAGAAAAGGCAATCACAAAGTTTATCTTAGCCATGTACATAATCATAAGAGTAATGTCCCCTGTAAGGAAGAGATATGAAATCTCTTAAATCCTATAAACCACTAATGGGATGGTTTTTATGGTGCCCTTCTTTCATCCCCACCATAGCCGATAGTGCAATGGCCGGCACCACGGGACTTAAGCCATGACCTGAAATATCCATTAGTCCTTACCGGAGATCGAGAGTCGAGCGCTTTACCATACGACTAACCGTCCACCAAAAAAAAAATCATCACCACTGCGGTCTCTTGTGTGTGTGTGTGTGTATGTGTGTGTATGTTTGTGTGCGTATGTTTGTATGTGTGTGTATGTTTGTGTGTGTTTGTGTGTGTGTATGTTTGTGTGTGTGTTTGTGTGTGTGTGTGTATGTGTGTGTGTATGTTTGTATGTGTATGTGTGTTTGTGTGTGTGTGTTTGTGTGTGTGTATGTTTGTGTGTGTGTTTGTGTGCGTGTATGTTTGTGTGTGTGTGTGTATGTTTGTGTGTGTATGTGTGTATGTTTGTATGTGTGTGTATGTTTGTGTGTGTATGTGTGTGTGTTTGTGTGTGTGTGTGTTTGTGTGTGTGTATGTTTGTGTGTGTGTATGTTTGTATGTGTGTGTGTATGTGTGTGTGTGTTTGTGTGTGTGTGTTTGTGTGTGTATGTTTGTATGTGTGTGTATGTTTGTATGTGTGTGTATGTTTATATGTGTGTGTATGTTTGTGTGTGTGTATGTTTGTGTGTGTGTATGTGTGTGTGTTTGTGTGTGTGTTTGTGTGTGTGTATGTTTGTGTGTGTGTATGTTTGTGTGTGTGTATGTTTGTATGTGTGTGTATGTTTGTGTGTGTGTGTGTGTTTGGCAGATCCGTTCTTATGCCTATGGCCCACAGCGCCCAAAAGGCCCTTGTCGGGACTTTTTTTTTAGTTTGCTTGAAAGTACTATTGTCTAAAGACCCATTACGTACCTTTGCCTCAAGGCCCCCTTTAAGTACCTTTGTCGAGGGGCCACACAGTTCACCTCCATATAGGGCCTATAGAACGGCCCTGGAGTGATGGTATCAAATGGACCAACAGCAGTAATGATGGCATCATGATAAATAAGCGCTGGTAAGTTAACCTCTCTAACAATACTACACCACCATACAGTCATGGGAGGATGAATGTGATTGTGGGACTATGCGTGTCTTCATCAACTGATCCCTTAACACGTGATCATCACCCCACCCCCTTCCCTTTCGATGATTGATTTTTGTGTGTGTGCTTCAAACGGCATTAACAAAAGCATTCACCATGATTCGACAGCATTTGAAGTTAGCGTTGAAAAATCACGGAGATTCGACAGCATTTGAAGTTAGCGTTGAAAAATCACGGAGATTCGGCAGCATTTGAAGTTAGCGTTGAAAAATCACGAAGATTCGACAGCATTTGAAGTTAGCGTTGAAAAATCACGGAGATTCGACAGCATTTGAAGTTAGCGTTGAAAAATCACGGAGATTCGACAGCATTTGAAGTTAGCGTTGAAAAATCACGGAGATTCGACAGCATTTGAAGTTAGCGTTGAAAAATCACGGAGATTCGACAGCATTTGAAGTTAGCGTTGAAAAATCACAGAGATTCGACAGCATTTGAAGTTAGCGTTGAAAAATCACAGAGATTCGACAGCATTTGAAGTTAGCGTTGAAAAATCACGGAGAATCCCCTCAGTCTGAATAACGAGGGTCGATACACCCCTCCCCCCTCAGGGTGTAAAGGCATATGGCCTTATGGTCCATCCAGCCCTGAGTGCATGACACGTGAGCGGCAGTGCTCGATTTAATAAAAAACCAGTGCTGGGGATGAAAAAAAATCTGCAGAGCCGGGGATAATTGTCTATGATTTCATCCCCGGCTGGGATATATTAGGTAAAGCAGAGCCGGGGATGACAGGTCTAAGTGACGGGGATATCTCCGGCATCCCCGGCGGTAAATCGAGCCCTGGTGAGCGGCAGTCTGTTTATATTCAATAATTTAATCGAATCATATCAATAGGTTACACTGACACATTGATTTAAAAAAAATGCATTTTGCGTTGAACTCTTTGTACTGCAAGCCGACCAATCTGGCAACATTGTATGACGCAATTTTGTTTACGTTTTGTTTGCTTGTGGGTGTGGGGGGTAGGGATGGGTGGGGGTTGGATAGTAAAAATGTTTGACCAGATCAAAGAAGGGTAACTTGCCAACCTATAACAATGGAAACATAACAAAGTGACGTCATAGTACCTGTTTTTTCGGGTAGGTCACCAGTAGCTCGAGGGCATATCGCTCACCTGCAACAACCTAAAAAAATAAATGTAAAATAATCAAACAAATTTAGAATTAAACAAAAATATAAACAAACAACTGATGTGTTTATTTCTCTAATTGTTATTTAATGTTTTTTTTTTAGATAATATCACTCTGCAAGTTAGAAGTCGCATGTGTGTGAAGTCCCTGTAAGGATGAGATGAAATCACTTAGATCCTATAAACCACTAATGGGACGGTTTTTATGGTGCCCTTCTTTCATCCACGCCATAGCCCAATACAATGCAATGAATATGGAGGTACCACGGGAGTTATATCGGGAACTTGAACCAAAACCTGAAAAATTTCCTTGGTCCTCCAGGGAGATCGAACCAGGTACCTTCAGGTCGACAGTCGAGCGCTCTACCGCACGACCATCCGTCCCCTAGAAGTCGCATGTAGCTACGGTCATTTTTAGGTATCATGCAGGTCTAGACAAAGACTTCCAGAGATATGAATTGATACATGTTGTGGGTGGGGTGATGATTGCAGTGTGGGTTGGAGGGGAGAGAAGCTAGACTGTTGCGTATTCGCATATCTATTAGTACAGGTGTGGTCGAGACATACTAGCTAATACAAAATGAAACAGTAACTGTGAGGTACTTTCGTCTTCAGAACACTTCCTACATACTCAGGGGCTCTAGGCACAGACTTCCAGAAATTTTTTGCGGGATTAGTAAAAAGTGAGTTGGGTTAGTTGGAAAGGGGGGGTGTCTTAGAAAAAGATTTCATATGAAATATTACATGAAAGGCCGCCTTTAAGAGTTTTTTATGTGTGTGTGTGCGTGTGTGGAGGGGGTAGCCCGATTTGTTCGGTACACGCTACTTTTCATTTTATTGCTATAGATAGTAGCAGCAAACATATGGAACTCAAGACCAGATCAGCGAAGTTACTTGAGATCTCTTCTAATGTTAGAGATACGAAGATACTCTAGATTGCTCTAGAATGTAAAGTCGCCAAATCAGTGAAAGCTGGCTGAATAAGTAGGTCATTGTGAATGCTGTATGTCCACCCACCCCCGTATCACCACACCCTCCCCCCTTCCCATAATAAGTAATTGCCAACTTTAACTAACATTGATTTAAAACTAACTATTTACATTTCTTTATCAAGTAAATGCTTTATTTCTTCTCTAACTCTTCTTTGTAGTCTATTCCGACACAGGCATGTAACGTGGGGGAAGGGGGGGGGGAGGGCTTATTTGCTCAACTTAGTAAAATGTATTACCTGCCCCCCTCCCCCGCTATCGCATGGCCCCTGCTGTAGAATTTTCACGCTACGGGGCTATTCCGACATTACAAGTGTCTGCATTAACTGGCTGTGCATTTAGTAATTCACTCATTACGTAATGCTCTTTTTCTTGATTTCAAATCCCCCCCCCTCTTCCTTTCCCCAGCAGTTTGGTTAATGCGACGTGTCACACACTCCGTTCGGCTACTCATTCCCTCACCCCCAACCTACTCCTCAAAAGCGTTACGTACGTATCAAGTGAGCGTTCCATTGATTTAACGTCTAACATTTGGTTATAACTCATTTTTTTTTTATCTTTATGAAAAATGTGGATCGCGAAAACCAAAAAAAAAAAATGTTAACATGTCACTGCGCGGGACGGATGGTCGTGCAGTAAAACGCTTGGCTTTTGACCTGAGGATCCCTGGTTCGATCTTCGGTGAGAACCAATGGATATTTCAGGTCATGGCAAAAGTCTCCGCTATATCTCCCGTGGTACCTCCATGGCCATAGCACTAATGTCTATGGTGGGGATGAAAGAAGGGCACTGCAAAAAAAAAAACCGTCCCATTAGTGGCTTATAGGATCAAACAGATTTCATCTCATTCTTACAGGGACTTCACACAACATGTCACTGCGGCTGTCCACGGAACAAACCTAACTCCAGTTTCGTTGTTTTTTTTTTTGCAGGTCTAATGAGAGATTGACTTGAATATTGGAGTCATCTTCAACGACTTTTGTCCAGCTCCCTTTCAATATGTAAATGACCTGATTTGACTCGTAAAAATTAATGTATCGATACTCGATTAGTTGATTAAACAAACAAACGATAGTACAGATGTCATTGATCTCAATCCTGGTCCATTCTGTTGTTACGTGATTGGGATGGTCCTATTGATCGGACGACACGCACATAGAAGTTTCCCCTTACAAAGCCTATACAGACCACGTTACACCACATCGTATGCGATGAAGTAAAGTTCATCGGTTTCTGTAGCCCCGGGCTGTTCAACGGGACTGTGCGGCTAGCACAATGACCAGCCCAGTGCCGGGGTAATCCCCGGTGGTAAATCGAGCCCTGGACCAGGCCGTCTTAACTTTCCGCTACAAAAGTCAAGTAGCCACTAGTAAGTTGAGTGGACTTAGTGACGATGGTCGGACCCGAGGAGAAAGTCCGGCAATCACCGGGGCTGAAACTCGTGACTTTCCGGTAAGCAGTCGTGCTCTACCAAACTACCGCGGTCCTGATAGGACAAATACTCGATTGTTTTTTAACAATTGTTATCTGTAATAACATAACGTTGTCAAATTGTTCCTTGGACAATTTACACCTGTTAATACTTTAATATGGCACGTATAATGCCAATACTTATAAGGTCAACACATGTAATATCAACACTTATAATGTCAACACTTATAATGTCAACACATGTAATATCAACACTTATAATGCCAATACTTATAATGTCAACACTTATAATGCCAACATTATAATGTCATCACCAATGTCAACATTTATAATGTCAACACTTATAATGTCAACACATGCAATGTCAACACATGTAATGTCAACACATGTAATATCAACACTTATAATGTCAACACTTATGTCAACACATGCAATGTCAACACATGTAATGTCAACACATGTAATATCAACACTTATAATGTCAACACTTATAATGTCAACACTTATGTCAACACGTGTAATGTCAACACATGTAATGTCAACACTTGTAATGTCAACACATGTAATGTCAACACATGTAATATCAACACTTATAATGTCAACACTTATGTCAACACGTGTAATGTCAACACATGTAATGTCAACACTTGTAATGTCAACATATGTAATATGAACACTTAAAATGTCAACACTTATGTCAACACATGTAATGTCAACACATGTAATGTCAACACATGTAATATCAACACTTATAATGTCAACACATGTAATGTCAACACATGTAATGTCAACACTTGTAATGTCAACACATGTAATGTCAACACATGTAATATCAACACTTATAATGTCAACACTTATGTCAACACGTGTAATGTCAACACGTGTAATGTCAGCACATATAATCTCAACACTTGTAATGTCAACACATGTAATGTCAACACATGTAATATCAACACTTATAATGTCAACACTTATGTCAACACGTGTAATGTCAACACATTTAATCTCAACACATGTAATATCAACACTTATAATGTCAACACATGGCATGTTTGTCAGTATTTATATTTGACTTTTTATTCACCTGACGTGTGGCGTCCACTACCCTGACCAGTGTACGGACCAAGTTTACCCCCTGGCTGGAGTAGTACTGGTTGATGCCGGTGATTCCGTGCAGCACAACTGGATCGTTCGGTCCAAGGTTAACTGGTTTAGGGGCCCCAGGGACCCCTACAGCAGCAGACGACAGAACTAAATGCATCAAACACAACGCCACGAAAATCATCCTGTCAAAAAGTGTTGGTCAAATTTAAAAAAAAATGTAATAGCTTGTTTTTAATGCTGGTAAAGAAATTCGAGTGAGGGCCTTATATTATTAAAGACGTTATTTAAAAAAAACTTGAGGTTTCAGAAAACAGACATAAAAAGCAGACAACTCTGATTAACAACGAGTTTAGTTCTACAGAGAAGACAACTCTGAACAACATCGAGCTTACTTCTATGTAATTTAAAACTTACTTCTTTTTCGTTGTATAAAGGCAAAACAGAAAGGAATATAAATACGAAACTAACTAATAACTATTTATACATATTTCCCGTTGGGATACAGTTGGGGTTTCCCATGTTTTTACATTGCTAATACCACTATTAATACGAAATTAAGGCCACCTTCAGAACATTTGTTGATAAAACGTCTTTATTTTCGAATTTTTTGTTCAACCCATCAAGTTTACAACTAGCAGGATTCTAAACTCGTTGAATATGTTGCATACATCTGACGTGCGAGGGAGATTTAGTTGATTTTAATTGAACCATATACACAGAGTACAATTGTGGCCCAATACGACAGTTCATTGATTTTTGTGAAGGCGACTAATACGACTTTTTAAAAAATTATTCCTTTATTTTTAAAAAGCTTTTAATTAGTTCCACTTTCTCTGGGTTTGCGGAATCGTGGATTAGTTCTTAAATTTCGCAACTTAATTTCGGACCTTTTCTAATTTAGTGAGAAAGTTCAAAGGGTCACGCGTGTTGATTCTACATGACACAATTCTAATACTTTCTAGTTTAACATTTTACAGAATAACTTTTTAGTATCAACATTGGACACGACCAACATGGATATAGTCCATTAACATTGGACGTGGCCAACATGGATATAGCCAATCAACATTGGATGTGGCCAACATGGATATAGCCCATCAACATTGGATGTGGCCAACATGGATATAGTCCATCAACATTGGACGTGGCCAACATGGATATAGCCCATCAACATTGGACGTGGCCAACATGGATATAGTCCATCAACATTGGACGTGGCCAACATGGATATAGCCCATCAACATTGGACGTGGCCAACATGGATATAGTCCATCAGCATCGGATTCATCATTTAAAGCCACACATGGGCAACAGGTATTTTGTATGCGCCTTGCTCCCGGGTCATTAACATTTGTGTCCACAAAAGGCTGGCAGTAATTTATCATTTCTAATCTGCGTGTAAATAATGGAGCGAGCAGCTGCGTCAGTTTGAAATGATTGAATTTTGTACATGGAGCATAAGATAAAAAAAACACCATTGTTCAGAATAGTGTTAACGACCAGGTGCACCCAGAACAGTGCCACAGGGAGCTTAACTCGCGCCCGGGGCACAATACCTTTTTTAAAAATACCTTTTTAGCGTTCTCCACATTCGAAAACTATGTAATATTATATGTAAAATATACCATTTGGCGCCTCTTTGTGAGTAGCGCCCGGGGCATGATGCCCCCCTTGACCAACACTCGCTACGCTTCTGGCCCAGAATGACCACTACCTGGCCACAGTTAACAATTGAAATCTAACATGGTTCGGTTTCAAGCAACATACATTCGCTAAAAAACCTGCCAGGAACACGTAAAAGTCGTGATAGAAAGAACTGGATAAGCAACATAACGAATGGGCAAGAAAAGGTAGAGCGACCTTAATGGCGAACACGTGACACGTGACAACAATTGTTCTAAATAGATGGGGGGGGGGGTGTTTTCCCATAGTCTTTCTATGTGACAATGACGAAATATTAGAAGGATGAAGTATAATACCGAAGTCATTAATAACCCTAGACGTAAATACGCAGTTCTCAATACTGAATATAAATTATATAGAATACGTAACGTCCAATTGAAATAGGTTTTGCCGACAACTGCCATATTTATGTAGCATTCTATTGTGTCTTGAATATCTATGTGTGTGTCTATATTCTTTTGTCTTGTATATCTATGTGTGTGGGAGAGAGAAGGAAAGAGGTAGAGGGAGAGAGAGGGAGAAAGAGGGAAAGGGAGAGAGAGAGGGAGAGAGAGGGAGAGAAAGAGAGGGATAGAGGGAGATGGAGGGAGAGAGAAGGATAGAGGGAGAGAGAGAGAGAGAGAGAGAGAGAGAGAGAGGGAGGGAGAGAAAGTCAATCTGTGACAGAAGTAACGGAGAGACTCACTTTGCGTCCTCTGAAGTTCTCCTCCCTCTTAAGGAGAAACTTTGATAAGAAGTAAATGGAGTTTAAATGATGTGGCATGATGGTATGGTGTTTGAATTATGTGACATGATGGTATGGTGTTTGATGTGACATGATGGTATGGTGTTTGAATGATGTGACATGATGGTATGGTGTTTGAATGATGTGACATGATTGTATGGTGTTTGAATGATGTGACATGATGGTATGGTGTTTGAATGATGTGGCATGATGGTATGGTGTTAGAATGATGTGACATGATGGTATGGTGTTTGAATGATGTGACATGATGGTATGGTGTTTGAATTATGTGACATGATGGTATGGTGTTTGAATGATGTGACATGATGGTATGGTGTTTAAATGGTGTGACATGATGGTATGGTGTTTGAATTATGTGACATGATGGTATGGTGTTTAAATGATGTGACATGATTGTACGGTGTTTGAATGATGTGGCATGATGGTATGGTGTTTGAATTATGTGACATGATGGTATGGTGTTTGATTGATGTGACATGATGGTATGGTGTTTGAATGATTGGCATGATTGTATGGTGTTTGAATGATGTGACATGATGGTATGGTGTTTAAATGGTGTGACATGATGGTATGGTGTTTGAATGATGTGACATGATGGTATGGTGTTTAAATGATGTGACATGATTGTACGGTGTTTGAATGATGTGGCATGATGGTATGGTGTTTGAATTATGTGACATGATGGTATGGTGTTTGATTGATGTGACATGATGGTATGGTGTTTGAATGATTGGCATGATTGTATGGTGTTTGAATGATGTGACATGATGATATGGCGTTTGAATGATGTGGCATGACGGTATGGTGTTAGAATGATGTGACATGATGGTATGGTGTTTGAATGATGTGACATGATGGTATGGTGTTTGAATTATGTGACATGATGGTATGGTGTTTGAATGATGTGACATGATGGTATGGTGTTTAAATGGTGTGACATGATGGTATGGTGTTTGAATTATGTGACATGATGGTATGGTGTTTAAATGATGTGACATGATTGTACGGTGTTTGAATGATGTGGCATGATGGTATGGTGTTTGAATTATGTGACATGATGGTATGGTGTTTGATTGATGTGACATGATGGTATGGTGTTTGAATGATTGGCATGATTGTATGGTGTTTGAATGATGTGACATGATGGTATGGTGTTTAAATGGTGTGACATGATGGTATGGTGTTTGAATGATGTGACATGATGGTATGGTGTTTAAATGATGTGACATGATTGTACGGTGTTTGAATGATGTGGCATGATGGTATGGTGTTTGAATTATGTGACATGATGGTATGGTGTTTGATTGATGTGACATGATGGTATGGTGTTTGAATGATTGGCATGATTGTATGGTGTTTGAATGATGTGACATGATGATATGGCGTTTGAATGATGTGGCATGACGGTATGGTGTTTGAATGATGTAGCATGATGGTATGGCGTCTGAATGATGTGCCATGATGGTATGGTGTTTGAATGATGTAGCATGATGGTATGGTGTTTGAATGATGTGGCATGATGGTATCGTGATTGAATGATGTGACATGACGGTACTTTCAATTTTTAGTAAATGAATAATTTGGAAGTGTGGCTATATTAGTGTGCATAATGATGTGTCATGATGGTAATCATTTTTTTATGATGTGCCATGATGGTACATAAGCTTGTTCAATATTATGTCATAATGGAACATTAGTTTTTTTTAATGATGTGTCATGATTGAATGTTGCGTATATCTTCTTATATGTGACCTAGCTCAGGTATAGGCTGGGTTTCATTTGAAAGTCATAACACATACATCATCACTATGAATCAAATTGAAGGTTTGAATCCATACGACCCCAGGGGACTGTTACAGTGCAATATTTACGACCCCAGGGGACTGTTACTGTGCAATATTTACGACCCCAGGGACTCTGTTACTGTGCAATATTTACGACCACAGAAGACTCTGTTACTGTGCAATATTTACGACCACAGAAGACTCTGTTACTGTGCAATATTTACGACCCCAGGGGACTATGTTACTGTGCAATATTTACGACCACAGAAGACTCTGTTACTGTGCAATATTTACGACCACAGAAGACTCTGTTACTGTGCAATATTTACGACCCCAGGGGACTCTGTTACTGTGCAATATTTACGACCCCAGGGGACTCTGTTACTGTGCAATATTTACGACCACAGGAGACTCTGTTACTGTGCAATATTTACGACCACAGAAGACTCTGTTACTGTGCAATATTTACGAACCCATGGGATTCTGTCACTGTGCAATATTTATGTTGAACAGAAAGACGATGGTCCTGGTTATACTGTCCAAATAAAATCTCTGCCAGTCTCTGCCATAGTATCTTGAAGGCGGCGATCTGCTGAAAGAGAATCAGTCCTGCCATTGGTTCACTTAGAGTTACTTCCCTTAGCTAGTTGTGCTGCTAAACAAATGACGTCAAAGTGTCCAACCATAGATATAATGTGGCCAACTTATCATACTCAGAGAATTTACTACAAGCGAAAAGTAACAAAGGATTGAAAAAAAAATACAAATAAACAATCAATTTTTCTGTTTAAGTTTTATTTGTAACAGCAAAAGCACACACTATCTATTACACACACACATACACAGGTGAAGAATCACAGAAACAGAGTTAAAGTACGAAGCCAAAGGTTTCAAGAGGCCATGACCTTGGCAGACAATAAGAAGTCTGCGGTCATTTCAATCGTCTGATTTTTATTTGAGCTGTAAAATAAGTTTTTCATTTTTAATGCACATGACACTTAAAGAAACATTGCAGCAAGACAATAATAAATGAATAAATAAATAAAATAATTCATCAAAGGAAACAAAGAGAATTAGTTCATTATAAGACTGTTAAGTAAATTCTGCATTCCCATACAAGTAGATTTTTTTAAAATTTTGTTTGAATAAGTAGGTAACAAAAAAACCTGGCAATGTTAAAGTGCATTATTGATCTCATAATATAGCGCCTTCTACAAAAATGACGTGTCTGAATAAGGAGGAGAGGTTGAGTTTAGATTATTTATTTATAAAATTTTTTGCTCAACATGTAATGTAAACACATATTTAATTATGATTATTGCAGTCTTGGCCTGCCAAGACTTTGTCACTTTGCCGACCACTGCCTTAGATCATAAAAATCATACTAATAGCTATATAAATTATCATTAGTGAAATTAACCGTAGGCCTATGTTTGAATACAATTTACTGGACAAACGTTTCTTTAGTCAGTTGATAAAAAGGTAAATAAATCAATAAATAAATCAATAAATAAATCAATAAATAAATCAATAAATAAATCAATAAATAGAAGATATTTTTATTTATGATAATTTATATATAAAAAAAGACAAATTTATGTGATCTACGACATTATACGTTACATATTAGTGCATTTTATTATAAGCTTTTTATAAAAAGTATTATAATATTTTTTTTACAATATTTTATGGAAAAAAAAATTAAGTTCATAAGATATGCATCACATTTTCGTTTGAAGAATTAATTTAAAGCCCAAATGTATTCTTACCATTGGGGCTGGAAGTTTTTATAAAGGGCCCATTTTGAACAAAGGGAAATTTTTCAGCAATTTAACAGCTTGAATTGACTAACTCAACAAAACAACTTTTAGTTAAATAAATTAGAACTTTTCAGGAGATAAAAACATGTTTTACTTCAACGGAACACACTACAAATGTTCTATTTCTTTATTTCATAAAACAATGATTTGTTTCGTCATTTCTTATCTCCGCACATTTTTTAGAAATTAAAGAAACAATTGTGTTGATGTTCTAATTAATCAAATAACATTTATAGTTGTTAAATTACAGAGTTGTGATAAAAGAGTCATACCATTTCTTATTGTTTCACTGGGACGCAGTCTGGCTTCGACAGAGTAATAGTGTCTTCCTGGCGGACAACTTTAATCTTACAGGATTCAAACTGAAGCAAACATTGAATTTATCAGTCGTTAGATTAATGTAAAGCAAACACTGAATTAATCAGTCGTTAGATTAATGTAAAGCAAACATTGAATTAATCAGTCGTTAGATTAATGTAAAGCAAACATTGAATTAATCAGTCGTGAGATTAATGTGAAGCAAACATTGAATTAATCAGTCTTGAGATTAATGTAAAGCAAACATTGAATGTAATCAGTCATTAAATTAATGTAAAGCAAACATTGAATGTAATCAGTCATTAGATTAATGTGAAGCAAACATTGAATGTAATCAGTCATTAAATAAATGTAAAGCAAACATTGAATGTAATCAGTCATTAGATTAATGTAAAGCAAACATTGAATGTAATCAGTCATTAGATTAATGTGAAGCTAACATTGAATGTAAGCGGATAATTTTTTGATCGCTCAAACTGAAACAAGACTGTTAGCAATTAGCATAAAATGTCAATAATTACTTGCTCCAGAATCAATACACTAAATAGGTCACACAACAACGTGGCTATATGTAAAAGTAAACACTTTGTTTCGTTTTTATTGTTAATACATAAAGTTGTGATTTTAAGTTGGTAGCTTTCCAGTAGCAATCTTTTTTTTTTTATCAAGATGGCAGACATAAGATGGCAGACTTAAAATGGCAGACGTAAGATACTTAACGTTGAAGCGAAACGATCGTGTGCAGTACAGAGGAAGGTCACGCAGTGCTAACAGAGTTATGGGTCCGTCAGTCAATGGAGGCAACGACTGGGAGGTAACCCGGGGCACGGCTATATATTGACAGATATCGATACTGATATATTGACAGATATCGATACTGATATATTGACAGATATCGATACTGATATATTGACAGATATCGATACTGATATATTGACAGATATCGATACTGATATATTGACAGATATCGATACTGATATATTGACAGATATCGATACTGATATATTGACAGATATCGATACTGATATATTGACAGATATCGATATTGACATAACTCTACTTCACCCCCTTTTTTTAAAATATCATCGCCCTCCCCCCTCCAAGAAAAATGTGAAGTTATGACTTTAGTACAACGTCTATACATTGTGATTCTGGGTCATAGACTCCTGTCTTCATACAAGTGATGAAATAGTGCCATTCGCACCTAGACTTCGAAAACCCACGCAGTTATCTACAGTTATGGCGGTAAACTTCATAGGCCTGGTATGATGTGTTAAAAATAAAAGGGGCTATACTGTGGTTCAGAAACAGGAACATATCCAGACACGCGTAGTCTCACCAGGAGCATATCAGACATACGTAGAGAAGACACACCAGGAGCATATCAGACACACGCAGACAAGACACACCAGAAGCATATCAGATACGCACAGGCAAGACACACCTGGAGCATATCAGACACGCGCAGTCAAGACACACCAGAAGCATATCAGGCACACGCAGACAAGACACACGAACGAACCCACGTGTCCTTGAGTGATTAACTTAGAGATATACTCGTAACGATATTAGAATTTAGAAATAGTCATGACGATATTAGAATTTAAAATTAGTCGTAACGATATTAGAATTAAGAATTAGTCTTAAAGATATTAAAATGTAGAAAACGTCGTAAAGATATTAGAATATAGAATTGTCGTAACGATTTTGAAATATAGAAATTGCAAAGAAAATCACAACACGATATGGTTGATAAACCAGCCGTGACGTCACTGCCAGTCTACAAATATTAATCAAATTTACCTATAACAATGTAAAACAAACATAATACACAAAGAATAAATTTAAGAAAGCAGCACATAAGAAAATAGACATAATGACCTTATTATTGGGATACGTCAACAACAGTTCCAGTCTATAGACAACACCAGAATCAATCTAAAATAATAATAAAAATTTCCTTTATTATTTAAACAAACAAAACAAAACAAACAAAAAAAAAAAGACATTATTCGTTTTTGCTTGGGGGGAAATATTAACAAACTCGCCGGTGGCAGATTTTGTGCTCCTAACGGTAAGTATATTAAAACTTGGTCCTTCCTGAACCCCCAATTGCCACAAAGTCATTTCAGTCTAGGGGGTCTAAGTGCATGTCCATGTAGCGTATGAGAACAGTGTAAACGTGCCTTTATATGAATACCTCGGGAGTGAAACGTAAGTCTCACTGAATGCAAAACATTCCATCAACAACAGATATCCCTTAGAATTTTAATTTTTTTTTTAGAACACAAAAAATCCGGTCTCCTTTAACAGTGGAGCCTAAAGAACCTGTCTAATTTGTCTGCAAATAAAAACATTTCTGACAGAGGCCTTGAGAAATATGGAGGTTCTCGTAAAAATATTTGTCAAGACCCATGATGAGATTCGGCCCTTGGGCTACGAAAGCCAGATAATCCCAAATAATACTTAGTTTTCTTTCTACGCTCTAAAAATATCTATATCTAAATATCAACCTGGTGTGATGAGTCATAATGGGCCCTAGAATACATTTGACCCATTCAGAAAATTTAAATTTAACCAGATAATTTGTTTCGTTTTTTTTTATTTTTCGATTTTAATTATATTTACAAACATTTGCTCTACACTTGGACCCCCCAAAGTCGGTTCTACACAAAGGACCCCAAACTGTACACTTAGGCCCTCCAAACTTGGTTCTAGTCTTGGGCTCTAAAAATTGGCTGCAAATTTAAGCCCTCGTGTGTATATCACAGACCTGCTATATAGTGTATATCACAGACCTGCTATATAGTGCATATCACAGACCTGCTATATAGTGCATATCACAGACCTGCTATATAGTGTATATCACAGACCTGCTATATAGTGCATATCACAGACCTGCTATATAGTGTATATCACAGACCTGCTGTATAGTGTAAATCATTACTGACCTGTTGAGTGGCATCCACGACTTTGACCAGTGTACGAACCAAATTGTCCCCGTGACTGGAGTAAAACGTGTTGATGCGTTTGACAGCTCGAAGCACAACTGGGTCGTCAGGGCCAAGGTTAACTTTTTGGGGCTGTTCAGCAGCAGCAGACGACAGTACTAAACACAGCAGACATAGCGCCAGAAAGAACATTCTATATCAAATGACAAAAAAAGAAAAGCTCAGAATAATTTTAGTTTCACCTTAAAACACAATACATCGTCTTTGTACATATTATAAAATCGCAATTTAAGCATTGGATAACAAAATATGAAAACTTGGATCGACATTATCTGGATGGCTAAAAAGTTCAGAAAAATAATAAAATTAAATCAAATTTTAATAATTTTGAAATCCAAAATGAACGAAATAAAAATGTAGATGTTTAAAAATACATCAAACAGTCAACTTGTATGCATGCAAATAGCCTCAACACGAGTCAGTTTCGTACAATTGTTTTATTACCTGAACTTTGAAAACTTGGTCGAGGATTTGAAAGAACCAATAAATACAGCTGTTCTGTTCAACGAGTAGATGGCTATGTAACCTCAAACTTTGTTGTCGGATTATATAAGGGGCAATAACATGTTATATAACGTGACCATTATCATTATAATAACCCCCCCCCCAGCCCTCATGACGTTCTATGAGACATGTTAGGGCCCCTACACCACTAAGTAAATAACTACCCCCCCCTCCTCATCCTTTCTCCATTCACCCTGTGAAAATTTCCCCATTACCATAACAGATAGATAAAGGAAATTAACATAATACAATTTGTATAGCAACAATAAAGCATGTTACATTGGGATATGCTAAATGCATCATAGAAATATAACTTGTATTGTGCATGGTTATTGAAATTATCAGCATTTGTTCGTAGTAAAAATGAGTTTAATTCTAATGAATGAAGTTTGTCCGTAATGTATTGTTATCTATCAATACAATGAACAATCGTTACTTAACATCTACTGTATAATTTTTTTTACATACCTTTTAGTTTTAAAATAATAAAACTTTACATTACATATTGCAAACTACGACATAATTAAGCATTGCATCTGTTCATGTTTCTCACAGCTGACGGGGTTAAGGTTAACATGAATGCGTAAGTGATGATAGAAAGTGATGATAGAAAGTGATAATAGAAAGTGATGATAGAAAGTGATGATAGAAAGTGATGATAGAAAGTGATGATAGAAAGTGTATTGCTAAATGTGAGTGGTGATAGAAGGTTTAATGTAAAGTGTGAGTGATTATAACTTTAATGTGAAATTTGAGTGATTATTATAGAAGGTTTAGTACAAGTGTGAGCTGTGATAGGAGGTTGTGTGTGAAGAAAGAGTAATGATTAAAGGTTTTCTGCGATGTGTGAATAATTATAAAAGGTGCAGTAAAATTTGTGAGTGATGACAGAAGGTTTACTCTAAAGTGTGAGTGGTAATAGGAGGTTAATTGTAAAGTTTGAGTGGTGATAGGAGGTTTAGTACAAGTGTGAGTGATGATAGCAGGGTTAATTGTAAAATGTGAGTAATGATAGCAGGGTTAATTGTAAAGTGTGAGTGATGATAGCAGGATTAATTGTAACGTGTGAGTGGTGATAGCAGGGTTAATTGTAAAGTGTGAGTGGTGATAGCAGGGTTAATTGTAAAGTGTGAGTGGTGATATAAGGTTCATTGTAACGTGTGAGTGGTGATAGCAGGTTTAATTGTAACGTGTGAGTGGTGATAGCAGGGTTAATTGTAAATTGTGAGTGGTGATATGAGGTTAATTGTAACGTGTGAGTGGTGATATGAGGTTAATTGTAAAGTGTAAGTGATGATAGCAGGGTTAATTGTAAATTGTGAGTGGTGATAAAACGTTTACTGTAACGTGTGAGTGATGATATGAGGTTAATTGTAACGTGTGAGTGGTGATATGAGGTTCATTGTAATGTGTGAGTGATGATAGCAGGGTTAATTGTAAAGTGTGAGTGGTGATAAAACGTTTACTGTAACGTGTGAGTGATGTTATGAGGTTAATCGTAAAGTGTGAGTGATGATAGCAGGGTTAAATTGTAAAAAAGAGTGAGTGGTGATAGCAGGGTTAATTTTAACGTGCGAGTGGTGATAGCAGGGTTAATTTTAACGTGTGAGTGGTGATAGCAGGGTTAATTGTAAAGTGTGAGTGATGATAGCAGGGTTAATTGTAACGTGTGAGTGGTGATAGCAGGGTTAATTTTAACGTGCGAATGGTGATAGCAGGGTTAATAGTAACGTGTGAGTGGTGATAGCAGGGTTAATTGTAAAGTGTGAGTGATGATAGCAGGGTTAATTAAAACGTATGAGTGGTGATAGCAGGGTTAATTGTAACGTGTGAGTGGTGATAGCAGGGTTAATTGTAACGTGTGAGTGGTGATATGAGGTTAATTGTAAACGTGTGAGTGGTGATATGAGGTTAATTGTAACTTGTGAGTGGTGATATGAGGTTAATTGTAACGTGTGAGTGGTGATATGTGGTTAATTGTAACGTGTGAGTGGTGATATGAGGTTAATTGTAACGTGTGAGTGGTGATATGAGGTTAATTGTAACGTGTGAGTGGTGATATGAGGTTAATTGTAACGTGTGAGTGGTGATATGAGGTTAATTGTAACGTGTGAGTGGTGATAAAACGTTTACTGTAACGTGTGAGTGGTGATATGAGGTTAATTGTAAGGTGTGAGTGGTGATATGAGGTTAATTGTAACGTGTGAGTGGTGATAGCAGGGTTAATTGAAACGTGTGAGTGGTGATATGAGGTTAATTTTAACGTGTGAGTGGTGATATTATGTTAATTGTAAACGTGTGAGTGGTGATATGAGGTTAATTGTAATGTGTGAGTGGTGATATGAGGTTAATTGTAGCGTGTGAGTGGTGATATGAGGTTAATTGTAAAGTGTGAGTGGTGATATGAGGTTAATTGTAACGTGTGAGTGGTGATATGAGGTTAATTGTAAAGTGTGAGTGGTGATATGAGGTTAATTGTAACGTGTCAGTGGTGATAGCAGGGTTAATTGTAACGTGTCAGTGGTGATAGCAGGGCTAATTGTAACTTGTGAGTGGTGATAAAACGTTTACTCTAACGTGTGAGTAGTGATATGAGGTTAATTGTAAAGTGTGAGTGGTGATAGCAGGATTAATTGTAACGTGTGAGTGGTGATATGAGGTTAATTGTAACGTGTGAGTGGTGATATGAGGTTAATTGTAACGTGTCAGTGGTGATAAAACGTTTACTGTAACGTGTGAGTGGTGATATGAGGTTAATTGTATAGTGTGAGTGGTGATAGCAGGGTTAATTGTAACGTGTCAGTGGTGATATGAGGTTAATTGTAACGTGTGAGTGGTGATATGAGGTTAATTGTAACGTGTGAGTGGTGATAGCAGGGTTAATTGTAACGTGTGAGTGGTGATAGCAGGGTTAATTTTAACGTGTGTGTGTTGATAGCAGGGTTAATTGTGACGTGTGAGTGGTGATAGCAGGGTTAATTGTAACTTGTGAGTGGTGATATGAGGTTAATTGTAACGCGTGAGTGGTGATATGAGGTTAATTGTAAAGTGTGAGTGGTGATAGCAGGGTTAATTGTAACTTGTAAGTGGTGATAAAACGTTTACTGTAACGTGTAAGTGGTGATAGCAGGGTTAATTGTAACGTGTGGTGGTGATAGCAGGGTTAATTGTAACGTGTGAGTGGTGATATGAGGTTATTTGTAACGTGTGAGTGGTGATATGAGGTTAATTGTAACGTGTGAGTGGTGATATGAGGTTAATTGTAACGTGTGAGTGGTGATAGCAGGGTTAATTGTAACGTGTGAGTGGTGATATGAGGTTAATTGTAACGTGTGAGTGGTGATATGAGGTTAATTGTAACGTGTGAGTGGTGATATGAGGTTAATTGTAACGTGTGAGTGGTGATAGCAGGGTTAATTGTAACGTGTGAGTGGTGATATGAGGTTAATTGTAACGTGTGAATGGTGATATGAGGTTAATTGTAACGTGTGAGTGGTGATATGAGGTTAATTGTAAAGTGTGAGTGGTGATATGAGGTTAATTGTAACGTGTCAGTGGTGATAGCAGGGTTAATTGTAACCTGTCAGTGGTGATTGCAGGGTTAATTGTAACGTGTGAGTGGTGATATGAGGTTAATTGTAACGTGTGAGTGATGATAGCAGGGTTAATTGTAACGTGTGAGTGATGATAGCAGGGTTAATTGTAACGTGTCAGTGGTGATAGCAGGGTTAATTGTAAAGTGTGAGTGGTGATAGCAGGGTTAATTGTAAAGTGTGAGTGATGTTAGCAGGGTGAGTTGTAAAGTAGTAAAAATCATAGACATTTATCCCCGGCTCTGCAGACATTTTATTTCTTCCCCGGTAATGGCTTTTTTTTTAATCGAGCACTGGTGTTGATGGTTTACTGCCATGATTGCTCTACACACGCGTACACAAACAAAATATATTTAGTGTTTAGTGATTGGTTCTTTCTAATTAAAACAGAACAAAGAGTATGGATCACGCACTGGTCTAAATTGGTGACGAACTGGTCGGAACAGGTCGGCCTAAAATGTTAGTAATGACCTGATCCAGAATCAAAAAAATTGGCTAGCTCTTGTTGCGCCCTATGAGAGTAAAATTTAAGGCGCCCTCCTTCTGATTTGTAAAGGGCGCAAACCTTTAACTGCGCTCTTTCAGCGCCGTTTCTTAGCTCGGCGCCCTGTGCTGCCGCACCACCAGCAGTACCCCTTCCTATCCTAAATCATTACTGACCTGTTGAGTGGCATCCACGACTTTGACCAGTGTACGAACCAAATTGTCCCCGTGACTGGAGTAAAACGTGTTGATGCGTTTGACAGCTCGAAGCACAACTGGGTCGTCAGGGCCAAGGTTAACTTTTTGGGGCTGTTCAGCAGCAGCAGACGACAGTACTAAACACAGCAGACATAGCGCCAGAAAGAACATTCTATATCAAATGACAAAAAAAGAAAAGCTCAGAATAATTTTAGTTTCACCTTAAAACACAATACATCGTCTTTGTACATATTATAAAATCGCAATTTAAGCATTGGATAACAAAATATGAAAACTTGGATCGACATTATCTGGATGGCTAAAAAGTTCAGAAAAATAATAAAATTAAATCAAATTTTAATAATTTTGAAATCCAAAATGAACGAAATAAAAATGTAGATGTTTAAAAATACATCAAACAGTCAACTTGTATGCATGCAAATAGCCTCAACACGAGTCAGTTTCGTACAATTGTTTTATTACCTGAACTTTGAAAACTTGGTCGAGGATTTGAAAGAACCAATAAATACAGCTGTTCTGTTCAACGAGTAGATGGCTATGTAACCTCAAACTTTGTTGTCGGATTATATAAGGGGCAATAACATGTTATATAACGTGACCATTATCATTATAATACCCCCCCCCAGCCCTCATGACGTTCTATGAGACATGTTAGGGCCCCCTACACCACTAAGTAAATAACTACCCCCTCCTCATCCTTTCTCCATTCACCCTGTGAAAATTTCCCCATTACCATAACAGATAGATAAAGGAAATTAACATAATACAATTTGTATAGCAACAATAAAGCATGTTACATTGGGATATGCTAAATGCATCATAGAAATATAACTTGTATTGTGCATGGTTATTGAAATTATCAGCATTTGTTCGTAGTAAAAATGAGTTTAATTCTAATGAATGAAGTTTGTCCGTAATGTATTGTTATCTATCAATACAATGAACAATCGTTACTTAACATCTACTGTATAATTTTTTTTACATACCTTTTAGTTTTAAAATAATAAAACTTTACATTACATATTGCAAACTACGACATAATTAAGCATTGCATCTGTTCATGTTTCTCACAGCTGACGGGGTTAAGGTTAACATGAATGCGTAAGTGATGATAGAAAGTGATGATAGAAAGTGATAATAGAAAGTGATGATAGAAAGTGATGATAGAAAGTGATGATAGAAAGTGATGATAGAAAGTGTATTGCCAAATGTGAGTGGTGATAGAAGGTTTAATGTAAAGTGTGAGTGATTATAACTTTAATGTGAAATTTGAGTGATTATTATAGAAGGTTTAGTACAAGTGTGAGCTGTGATAGGAGGTTGTGTGTGAAGAAAGAGTAATGATTAAAGGTTTTCTGCGATGTGTGAATAATTATAAAAGGTGCAGTAAAATTTGTGAGTGATGACAGAAGGTTTACTCTAAAGTGTGAGTGGTAATAGGAGGTTAATTGTAAAGTTTGAGGTGATAGGAGGTTTAGTACAAGTGTGAGTGATGATAGCAGGGTTAATTGTAAAATGTGAGTAATGATAGCAGGGTTAATTGTAAAGTGTGAGTGATGATAGCAGGGTTAATTGTAAAATGTGAGTAATGATAGCAGGGTTAATTGTAAAGTGTAAGTGATGATAGCAGGGTTAATTGTAAAGTGTGAATGGTGATAAAACGTTTACTGTAACGTTTGAGTGATGTTATGAGGTTAATCGTAAAGTGTGAGTGATGATAGCAGGGTTAATTGTAACGTGTGAGTGGTGACAAAACGTTTACTGTAACGTGTAAGTGGTGATATGAGGTTAATTGTAAAGTGCGAGTGGTGATAGCAGGGTTAATTGTAACGTGTGAGTGGTGATAGCAGGGTTAGTTGTAAAGTATGAGTGGTAATAGCAGGGTTAAGTGTAAAGTGTGAGTGGTGATATAAGGTTAATTGTAACGTGTGAGTGGTGATAGCAGGTTTAATTGTAACGTGTGAGTGGTGATAGCAGGGTTAATTGTAAATTGTGAGTGGTGATATGAGGTTAATTGTAACGTGTGAGAGGTGATATGAGGTTAATTGTAAAGTGTAAGTGATGATAGCAGGGTTAATTGTAAAGTGTGAGTGGTGATATGATGTTAATTGTAACGTATGAGTGATGATAGCAGGGTTAATTGTAAAGTGTGAGTGGTGATAAAACGTTTACTGTAACGTGTGAGTGATGATATGAGGTTAATTGTAACGTGTGAGTGGTGATATGAGGTTCATTGTAATGTGTGAGTGATGATAGCAGGGTTAATTGTAAAGTGTGAGTGGTGATAAAACGTTTACTATAACGTGTGAGTGATGTTATGAGGTTAATCGTAAAGTGTGAGTGATGATAGCAGGGTTAAATTGTAAAAGTGTGAGTGGTGATAGCAGGGTTAATTTTAACGTGCGAGTGGTGATAGCAGGGTTAATTTTAACGTGTGAGTGGTGATAGCAGGGTTAATTGTAAAGTGTGAGTGATGATAGCAGGGTTAATTGTAACGTGTGAGTGGTGATAGCAGGGTTAATTTTAACGTGCGAGTGGTGATAGCAGGGTTAATAGTAACGTGTGAGTGGTGATAGCAGGGTTAATTGTAAAGTGTGAGTGATGATAGCAGGGTTAATTAAAACGTATGAGTGGTGATAGCAGGGTTAATTGTAACGTGTGAGTGGTGATAGCAGGGTTAATTGTAACGTGTGAGTGGTGATATGAGGTTAATTGTAAACGTGTGAGTGGTGATATGAGGTTAATTGTAACTTGTGAGTGGTGATATGAGGTTAATTGTAACGTGTGAGTGGTGATATGTGGTTAATTGTAACGTGTGAGTGGTGATATGAGGTTAATTGTAACGTGTGAGTGGTGATATGAGGTTAATTGTAACGTGTGAGTGGTGATATGAGGTTAATTATAACGTGTGAGTGGTGATATGAGGTTAATTGTAACGTGTGAGTGGTGATAAAACGTTTACTGTAACGTGTGAGTGGTGATATGAGGTTAATTGTAAGGTGTGAGTGGTGATATGAGGTTAATTGTAACGTGTGAGTGGTGATAGCAGGGTTAATTGTAACGTGTGAGTGGTGATATGAGGTTAATTTTAACGTGTGAGTGGTGATATGAGGTGAATTGTAAACGTGTGAGTGATGATATGAGGTTAATTGTAACGTGTGAGTGGTGATATGAGGTTAATTGTAGCGTGTGAGTGGTGATATGAGGTTAAATGTAAAGTGTGAGTGGTGATATGAGGTTAATTGTAACGTGTGAGTGGTGATATGAGGTTAATTGTAAAGTGTGAGTGGTGATATGAGGTTATTTGTAACGTGTGAGTGGTGATATGAGGTTAATTGTAACGTGTGAGTGGTGATATGAGGTTAATTGTAACGTGTGAGTGGTGATAGCAGGGTTAATTGTAACGTGTGAGTGGTGATATGAGGTTAATTGTAAAGTGTGAGTGGTGATATGAGGTTAATTGTAACGTGTGAGTGGTGATATGAGGTTAATTGTAACGTGTGAGTGGTAATAGCAGGGTTAATTGTAACGTGTGAGTGGTGATATGAGGTTAATTGTAACGTGTGAATGGTGATATGAGGTTAATTGTAACGTGTGAGTGGTGATATGAGGTTAATTGTAAAGTGTGAGTGGTGATATGAGGTTAATTGTAACGTGTCAGTGGTGATAGCAGGGTTAATTGTAACCTGTCAGTGGTGATTGCAGGGTTAATTGTAACGTGTGAGTGGTGATATGAGGTTAATTGTAAAGTGTGAGTGGTGATATGAGGTTAATTGTAAAGTGTGAGTGATGATAGCAGGATTAATTGTAACGTGTGAGTGGTGATAGCAGGGTTAATTGTAAAGTGTGAGTGGTGATAGCAGGGTTAATTGTAAAGTGTGAGTGGTGATATAAGGTTCATTGTAACGTGTGAGTGGTGATAGCAGGTTTAATTGTAACGTGTGAGTGGTGATAGCAGGGTTAATTGTAAATTGTGAGTGGTGATATGAGGTTAATTGTAACGTGTGAGTGGTGATATGAGGTTAATTGTAAAGTGTAAGTGATGATAGCAGGGTTAATTGTAAATTGTGAGTGGTGATAAAACGTTTACTGTAACGTGTGAGTGTTGATCTGCGGTTAATTGTAACGTGTGAGTGGTGATATGAGGTTCATTGTAATGTGTGAGTGATGATAGCAGGGTTAATTGTAAAGTGTGAGTGGTGATAAAACGTTTACTGTAACGTGTGAGTGATGTTATGAGGTTAATCGTAAAGTGTGAGTGATGATAGCAGGGTTAAATTGTAAAAAAGAGTGAGTGGTGATAGCAGGGTTAATTTTAACGTGCGAGTGGTGATAGCAGGGTTAATTTTAACGTGTGAGTGGTGATAGCAGGGTTAATTGTAAAGTGTGAGTGATGATAGCAGGGTTAATTGTAACGTGTGAGTGGTGATAGCAGGGTTAATTTTAACGTGCGAATGGTGATAGCAGGGTTAATAGTAACGTGTGAGTGGTGATAGCAGGGTTAATTGTAAAGTGTGAGTGATGATAGCAGGGTTAATTAAAACGTATGAGTGGTGATAGCAGGGTTAATTTTAACGTGTGAGTGGTGATAGCAGGGTTAATTGTAACGTGTGAGTGGTGATATGAGGTTAATTGTAAACGTGTGAGTGGTGATATGAGGTTAATTGTAACTTGTGAGTGGTGATATGAGGTTAATTGTAACGTGTGAGTGGTGATATGTGGTTAATTGTAACGTGTGAGTGGTGATATGAGGTTAATTGTAACGTGTGAGTGGTGATATGAGGTTAATTGTAACGTGTGAGTGGTGATATGAGGTTAATTGTAACGTGTGAGTGGTGATATGAGGTTAATTGTAACGTGTGAGTGGTGATAAAACGTTTACTGTAACGTGTGAGTGGTGATATGAGGTTAATTGTAAGGTGTGAGTGGTGATATGAGGTTAATTGTAACGTGTGAGTGGTGATAGCAGGGTTAATTGTAACGTGTGAGTGGTGATATGAGGTTAATTTTAACGTGTGAGTGGTGATATGAGGTTAATTGTAAACGTGTGAGTGGTGATATGAGGTTAATTGTAACGTGTGAGTGGTGATATGAGGTTAATTGTAGCGTGTGAGTGGTGATATGAGGTTAATTGTAAAGTGTGAGTGGTGATATGAGGTTAATTGTAACGTGTGAGTGGTGATATGAGGTTAATTGTAAAGTGTGAGTGGTGATATGAGGTTAATTGTAACGTGTCAGTGGTGATAGCAGGGTTAATTGTAACGTGTCAGTGGTGATAGCAGGGTTAATTGTAACTTGTGAGTGGTGATAAAACGTTTACTCTAACGTGTGAGTAGTGATATGAGGTTAATTGTAAAGTGTGAGTGGTGATAGCAGGATTAATTGTAACGTGTGAGTGGTGATATGAGGTTAATTGTAACGTGTGAGTGGTGATATGAGGTTAATTGTAACGTGTCAGTGGTGATAAAACGTTTACTGTAACGTGTGAGTGGTGATATGAGGTTAATTGTATAGTGTGAGTGGTGATAGCAGGGTTAATTGTAACGTGTCAGTGGTGATATGAGGTTAATTGTAACGTGTGAGTGGTGATATGAGGTTAATTGTAACGTGTGAGTGGTGATAGCAGGGTTAATTGTAACGTGTGAGTGGTGATAGCAGGGTTAATTTTAACGTGTGTGTGTTGATAGCAGGGTTAATTGTGACGTGTGAGTGGTGATAGCAGGGTTAATTGTAACTTGTGAGTGGTGATATGAGGTTAATTGTAACGCGTGAGTGGTGATATGAGGTTAATTGTAAAGTGTGAGTGGTGATAGCAGGGTTAATTGTAACTTGTAAGTGGTGATAAAACGTTTACTGTAACGTGTAAGTGGTGATAGCAGGGTTAATTGTAACGTGTGAGTGGTGATAGCAGGGTTAATTGTAACGTGTGAGTGGTGATATGAGGTTATTTGTAACGTGTGAGTGGTGATATGAGGTTAATTGTAACGTGTGAGTGGTGATATGAGGTTAATTGTAACGTGTGAGTGGTGATAGCAGGGTTAATTGTAACGTGTGAGTGGTGATATGAGGTTAATTGTAACGTGTGAGTGGTGATATGAGGTTAATTGTAACGTGTGAGTGGTGATATGAGGTTAATTGTAACGTGTGAGTGGTGATAGCAGGGTTAATTGTAACGTGTGAGTGGTGATAAGAGGTTAATTGTAACGTGTGAATGGTGATATGAGGTTAATTGTAACGTGTGAGTGGTGATATGAGGTTAATTGTAAAGTGTGAGTGGAGATATGAGGTTAATTGTAACGTGTGAGTGGTGATATGAGGTTAATTGTAACGTGTGAGTGGTGATAGCAGGGTTAATTGTAACGTGTGAGTGGTGATATGAGGTTAATTGTAACGTGTGAATGGTGATATGAGGTTAATTGTAACGTGTGAGTGGTGATATGAGGTTAATTGTAAAGTGTGAGTGGTGATATGAGGTTAATTGTAACGTGTCAGTGGTGATAGCAGGGTTAATTGTAACCTGTCAGTGGTGATTGCAGGGTTAATTGTAACGTGTGAGTGGTGATATGAGGTTAATTGTAAAGTGTGAGTGGTGATATGAGGTTAATTGTAAAGTGTGAGTGATGATAGCAGGATTAATTGTAACGTGTGAGTGGTGATAGCAGGGTTAATTGTAAAGTGTGAGTGGTGATAGCAGGGTTAATTGTAAAGTGTGAGTGGTGATATAAGGTTCATTGTAACGTGTGAGTGGTGATAGCAGGTTTAATTGTAACGTGTGAGTGGTGATAGCAGGGTTAATTGTAAATTGTGAGTGGTGATATGAGGTTAATTGTAACGTGTGAGTGGTGATATGAGGTTAATTGTAAAGTGTAAGTGATGATAGCAGGGTTAATTGTAAATTGTGAGTGGTGATAAAACGTTTACTGTAACGTGTGAGTGATGATATGAGGTTAATTGTAACGTGTGAGTGGTGATATGAGGTTCATTGTAATGTGTGAGTGATGATAGCAGGGTTAATTGTAAAGTGTGAGTGGTGATAAAACGTTTACTGTAACGTGTGAGTGATGTTATGAGGTTAATCGTAAAGTGTGAGTGATGATAGCAGGGTTAAATTGTAAAAAGAGTGAGTGGTGATAGCAGGGTTAATTTTAACGTGCGAGTGGTGATAGCAGGGTTAATTTTAACGTGTGAGTGGTGATAGCAGGGTTAATTGTAAAGTGTGAGTGATGATAGCAGGGTTAATTGTAACGTGTGAGTGGTGATAGCAGGGTTAATTTTAACGTGCGAATGGTGATAGCAGGGTTAATAGTAACGTGTGAGTGGTGATAGCAGGGTTAATTGTAAAGTGTGAGTGATGATAGCAGGGTTAATTAAAACGTATGAGTGGTGATAGCAGGGTTAATTTTAACGTGTGAGTGGTGATAGCAGGGTTAATTGTAACGTGTGAGTGGTGATATGAGGTTAATTGTAAACGTGTGAGTGGTGATATGAGGTTAATTGTAACTTGTGAGTGGTGATATGAGGTTAATTGTAACGTGTGAGTGGTGATATGTGGTTAATTGTAACGTGTGAGTGGTGATATGAGGTTAATTGTAACGTGTGAGTGGTGATATGAGGTTAATTGTAACGTGTGAGTGGTGATATGAGGTTAATTGTAACGTGTGAGTGGTGATATGAGGTTAATTGTAACGTGTGAGTGGTGATAAAACGTTTACTGTAACGTGTGAGTGGTGATATGAGGTTAATTGTAAGGTGTGAGTGGTGATATGAGGTTAATTGTAACGTGTGAGTGGTGATAGCAGGGTTAATTGTAACGTGTGAGTGGTGATATGAGGTTAATTTTAACGTGTGAGTGGTGATATGAGGTTAATTGTAAACGTGTGAGTGGTGATATGAGGTTAATTGTAGCGTGTGAGTGGTGATATGAGGTTAATTGTAAAGTGTGAGTGGTGATATGAGGTTAATTGTAACGTGTGAGTGGTGATATGAGGTTAATTGTAAAGTGTGAGTGGTGATATGAGGTTAATTGTAACGTGTCAGTGGTGATAGCAGGGTTAATTGTAACGTGTCAGTGGTGATAGCAGGGCTAATTGTAACTTGTGAGTGGTGATAAAACGTTTACTCTAACGTGTGAGTAGTGATATGAGGTTAATTGTAAAGTGTGAGTGGTGATAGCAGGATTAATTGTAACGTGTGAGTGGTGATATGAGGTTAATTGTAACGTGTGAGTGGTGATATGAGGTTAATTGTAACGTGTCAGTGGTGATAAAACGTTTACTGTAACGTGTGAGTGGTGATATGAGGTTAATTGTAACGTGTGAGTGGTGATAGCAGGGTTAATTGTAACGTGTGAGTGGTGATATGAGGTTAATTGTAACGTGTGAGTGGTGATATGAGGTTAATTGTAACGTGTGAGTGGTGATATGAGGTTAATTGTAACGTGTGAGTGGTGATAGCAGGGTTAATTGTAACGTGTGAGTGGTGATATGAGGTTAATTGTAACGTGTGAATGGTGATATGAGGTTAATTGTAACGTGTGAGTGGTGATATGAGGTTAATTGTAAAGTGTGAGTGGTGATATGAGGTTAATTGTAACGTGTCAGTGGTGATAGCAGGGTTAATTGTAACCTGTCAGTGGTGATTGCAGGGTTAATTGTAACGTGTGAGTGGTGATATGAGGTTAATTGTAACGTGTGAGTGATGATAGCAGGGTTAATTGTAACGTGTGAGTGATGATAGCAGGGTTAATTGTAACGTGTCAGTGGTGATAGCAGGGTTAATTGTAAAGTGTGAGTGGTGATAGCAGGGTTAATTGTAAAGTGTGAGTGATGTTAGCAGGGTGAGTTGTAAAGTAGTAAAAATCATAGACATTTATCCCCGGCTCTGCAGACATTTTATTTCTTCCCCGGTAATGGCTTTTTTTTCAATCGAGCACTGGTGTTGATGGTTTACTGCCATGATTGCTCTACACACGCGTACACAAACAAAATATATTTAGTGTTTAGTGATTGGTTCTTTCTAATTAAAACAGAACAAAGAGTATGGATCACGCACTGGTCTAAATTGGTGACGAACTGGTCGGAACAGGTCGGCCTAAAATGTTAGTAATGACCTGATCCAGAATAAAAAAAATTGGCTAGCTCTTGTTGCGCCCTATGTGAGTAAAATTTAAGGCGCCCTCCTTCTGATTTGTAAAGGGCGCAAACCTTTAACTGCGCTCTTTCAGCGCCGTTTCTTAGCTCGGCGCCCTGTGCTGCCGCACCACCAGCAGTACCCCTTCCTATCCTAAATCATTACTGACCTGTTGAGTGGCATCCACGACTTTGATCAGTGTACGAACCAAATTGTCCCCGTGACTGGAGTAAAACGTGTTGATGCGTTTGACAGCTCGAAGCACAACTGGGTCGTCAGGGCCAAGGTTAACTTTTTGGGGCTGTTCAGCAGCAGCAGACGACAGTACTAAACACAGCAGACATAGCGCCAGAAAGAACATTCTATATCAAATGACAAAAAAAGAAAAGCTCAGAATAATTTTAGTTTCACCTTAAAACACAATACATCGTCTTTGTACATATTATAAAATCGCAATTTAAGCATTGGATAACAAAATATGAAAACTTGGATCGACATTATCTGGATGGCTAAAAAGTTCAGAAAAATAATAAAATAAATCAAATTTTAATAATTTTGAAATCCAAAATGAACGAAATAAAAATGTAGATGTTTAAAAATACATCAAACAGTCAACTTGTATGCATGCAAATAGCCTCAACACGAGTCAGTTTCGTACAATTGTTTTATTACCTGAACTTTGAAAACTTGGTCGAGGATTTGAAAGAACCAATAAATACAGCTGTTCTGTTCAACGAGTAGATGGCTATGTAACCTCAAACTTTGTTGTCGGATTATATAAGGGGCAATAACATGTTATATAACGTGACCATTATCATTATAATAACCCCCCCCAGCCCTCATGACGTTCTATGAGACATGTTAGGGCCCCTACACCACTAAGTAAATAACTACCCCCCCTCCTCATCCTTTCTCCATTCACCCTGTGAAAATTTCCCCATTACCATAACAGATAGATAAAGGAAATTAACATAATACAATTTGTATAGCAACAATAAAGCATGTTACATTGGGATATGCTAAATGCATCATAGAAATATAACTTGTATTGTGCATGGTTATTGAAATTATCAGCATTTGTTCGTAGTAAAAATGAGTTTAATTCTAATGAATGAAGTTTGTCCGTAATGTATTGTTATCTATCAATACAATGAACAATCGTTACTTAACATCTACTGTATAATTTTTTTTACATACCTTTTAGTTTTAAAATAATAAAACTTTACATTACATATTGCAAACTACGACATAATTAAGCATTGCATCTGTTCATGTTTCTCACAGCTGACGGGGTTAAGGTTAACATGAATGCGTAAGTGATGATAGAAAGTGATGATAGAAAGTGATAATAGAAAGTGATGATAGAAAGTGATGATAGAAAGTGATGATAGAAAGTGATGATAGAAAGTGTATTGCCAAATGTGAGTGGTGATAGAAGGTTTAATGTAAAGTGTGAGTGATTATAACTTTAATGTGAAATTTGAGTGATTATTATAGAAGGTTTAGTACAAGTGTGAGCTGTGATAGGAGGTTGTGTGTGAAGAAAGAGTAATGATTAAAGGTTTTCTGCGATGTGTGAATAATTATAAAAGGTGCAGTAAAATTTGTGAGTGATGACAGAAGGTTTACTCTAAAGTGTGAGTGGTAATAGGAGGTTAATTGTAAAGTTTGAGGTGATAGGAGGTTTAGTACAAGTGTGAGTGATGATAGCAGGGTTAATTGTAAAATGTGAGTAATGATAGCAGGGTTAATTGTAAAGTGTGAGTGATGATAGCAGGGTTAATTGTAAAATGTGAGTAATGATAGCAGGGTTAATTGTAAAGTGTAAGTGATGATAGCAGGGTTAATTGTAAAGTGTGAATGGTGATAAAACGTTTACTGTAACGTTTGAGTGATGTTATGAGGTTAATCGTAAAGTGTGAGTGATGATAGCAGGGTTAATTGTAACGTGTGAGTGGTGACAAAACGTTTACTGTAACGTGTAAGTGGTGATATGAGGTTAATTGTAAAGTGCGAGTGGTGATAGCAGGGTTAATTGTAACGTGTGAGTGGTGATAGCAGGGTTAATTGTAAAGTATGAGTGGTGATAGCAGGGTTAAGTGTAAAGTGTGAGTGGTGATATAAGGTTAATTGTAACGTGTGAGTGGTGATAGCAGGTTTAATTGTAACGTGTGAGTGGTGATAGCAGGGTTAATTGTAAATTGTGAGTGGTGATATGAGGTTAATTGTAACGTGTGAGTGGTGATATGAGGTTAATTGTAAAGTGTAAGTGATGATAGCAGGGTTAATTGTAAAGTGTGAGTGGTGATATGATGTTAATTGTAACGTATGAGTGATGATAGCAGGGTTAATTGTAAAGTGTGAGTGGTGATAAAACGTTTACTGTAACGTGTGAGTGATGATATGAGGTTAATTGTAACGTGTGAGTGGTGATATGAGGTTCATTGTAATGTGTGAGTGATGATAGCAGGGTTAATTGTAAAGTGTGAGTGGTGATAAAACGTTTACTATAACGTGTGAGTGATGTTATGAGGTTAATCGTAAAGTGTGAGTGATGATAGCAGGGTTAAATTGTAAAAAAGAGTGAGTGGTGATAGCAGGGTTAATTTTAACGTGCGAGTGGTGATAGCAGGGTTAATTTTAACGTGTGAGTGGTGATAGCAGGGTTAATTGTAAAGTGTGAGTGATGATAGCAGGGTTAATTGTAACGTGTGAGTGGTGATAGCAGGGTTAATTTTAACGTGCGAGTGGTGATAGCAGGGTTAATAGTAACGTGTGAGTGGTGATAGCAGGGTTAATTGTAAAGTGTGAGTGATGATAGCAGGGTTAATTAAAACGTATGAGTGGTGATAGCAGGGTTAATTGTAACGTGTGAGTGGTGATAGCAGGGTTAATTGTAACGTGTGAGTGGTGATATGAGGTTAATTGTTAACGTGTGAGTGGTGATATGAGGTTAATTGTAACTTGTGAGTGGTGATATGAGGTTAATTGTAACGTGTGAGTGGTGATGTGTGGTTAATTGTAACGTGTGAGTGGTGATATGAGGTTAATTGTAACGTGTGAGTGGTGATATGAGGTTAATTGTAACGTGTGAGTGGTGATATGAGGTTAATTATAACGTGTGAGTGGTGATATGAGGTTAATTGTAACGTGTGAGTGGTGATAAAACGTTTACTGTAACGTGTGAGTGGTGATATGAGGTTAATTGTAAGGTGTGAGTGGTGATATGAGGTTAATTGTAACGTGTGAGTGGTGATAGCAGGGTTAATTGTAACGTGTGAGTGGTGATATGAGGTTAATTTTAACGTGTGAGTGGTGATATGAGGTGAATTGTAAACGTGTGAGTGATGATATGAGGTTAATTGTAACGTGTGAGTGGTGATATGAGGTTAATTGTAGCGTGTGAGTGGTGATATGAGGTTAAATGTAAAGTGTGAGTGGTGATATGAGGTTAATTGTAACGTGTGAGTGGTGATATGAGGTTAATTGTAAAGTGTGAGTGGTGATATGAGGTTAATTGTAACGTGTCAGTGGTGATAGCAGGGTTAATTGTAACGTGTCAGTGGTGATAGCAGGGCTAATTGTAACTTGTGAGTGGTGATAAAACGTTTACTCTAACGTGTGAGTAGTGATATGAGGTTAATTGTAAAGTGTGAGTGGTGATAGCAGGATTAATTGTAACGTGTGAGTGGTGATATGAGGTTAATTGTAACGTGTGAGTGGTGATATGAGGTTAATTGTAACGTGTCAGTGGTGATAAAACGTTTACTGTAACGTGTGAGTGGTGATATGAGGTTAATTGTATAGTGTGAATGGTGATAGCAGGGTTAATTGTAACGTGTCAGTGGTGATATGAGGTTAATTGTAACGTGTGAGTGGTGATATGAGGTTAATTGTAACGTGTAAGTGGTGATAGCAGGGTTAATTGTAACGTGTGAGTGGTGATAGAAGGGTTAATTTTAACGTGTGTGTGTTGATAGCAGGGTTAATTGTGACGTGTGAGTGGTGATAGCAGGGTTAATTGTAACGTGTGAGTGGTGATATGAGGTTAATTGTAACGCGTGAGTGGTGATATGAGGTTAATTGTAAAATGTGAGTGGTGATAGCAGGGTTAATTGTAACTTGTGAGTGGTGATAAAACGTTTACTGTAACGTGTAAGTGGTGATAGCAGGGTTAATTGTAACGTGTGAGTGGTGATAGCAGGGTTAATTGTAACTGTGAGTGGTGATATGAGGTTATTTGTAACGTGTGAGTGGTGATATGAGGTTAATTGTAACGTGTGAGTGGTGATATGAGGTTAATTGTAACGTGTGAGTGGTGATAGCAGGGTTAATTGTAACGTGTGAGTGGTGTTATGAGGTTAATTGTAACTTGTGAGTGGTGATATGAGGTTAATTGTAACGTGTGAGTGGTGATATGAGGTTAATTGTAACGTGTGAGTGGTGATAGCAGGGCTAATTGTAACTTGTGAGTGGTGATAAAACGTTTACTCTAACGTGTGAGTAGTGATATGAGGTTAATTGTAACGTGTGAGTGGTGATATGAGGTTAATTGTAACGTGTCGGTGGTGATAGCAGGGCTAATTGTAACTTGTGAGTGGTGATAAAACGTTTACTCTAACGTGTGAGTAGTGATATGAGGTTAATTGTAAAGTGTGAGTGGTGATAGCAGGATTAATTGAAACGTGTGAGTGGTGATATGAGGTTAACTGTAACGTGTGAGTGGTGATATGAGGTTAATTGTAACGTGTCAGTGGTGATAAAACGTTTACTGTAACGTGTGAGTGGTGATATGAGGTTAATTGTATAGTGTGAGTGGTGATAGCAGGGTTAATTGTAACGTGTCAGTGGTGATATGAGGTTAATTGTAACGTGTGAGTGGTGATATGAGGTTAATTGTAACGTGTGAGTGGTGATAGCAGGGTTAATTGTAACGTGTGAGTGGTGATAGCAGGGTTAATTTTAACGTATGTGTGTTGATAGCAGGGTTAATTGTGACGTGTGAGTGGTGATAGCAGGGTTAATTGTAACTTGTGAGTGGTGATATGAGGTTAATTGTAACGCGTGAGTGGTGATATGAGGTTAATTGTAAAGTGTGAGTGGTGATAGCAGGGTTAATTGTAACTTGTGAGTTGTGATAAAACGTTTACTGTAACGTCTAAGTGGTGATAGCAGGGTTAATTGTAACGTGTGAGTGGTGATAGCAGGGTTAATTGTAACGTGTGAGTGGTGATATGAGGTTATTTGTAACGTGTGAGTGGTGATATGAGGTTAATTGTAACGTGTGAGTGGTGATATGAGGTTAATTGTAACGTGTGAGTGGTGATAGCAGGGTTAATTGTAACGTGTGAGTGGTGATATGAGGTTAATTGTAACGTGTGAGTGGTGATATGAGGTTAATTGTAACTTGTGAGTGGTGATATGAGGTTAATTGTAACGTGTGAGTGGTGATAGCAGGGTTAATTGTAACGTGTGAGTGGTGATATGAGGTTAATTGTAACGTGTGAATGGTGATATGAGGTTAATTGTAACGTGTCAGTGGTGATATGAGGTTAATTGTAAAGAGTGAGTGGTGATATGAGGTTAATTGTAACGTGTCAGTGGTGATAGCAGGGTTAATTGTAACCTGTCAGTGGTGATTGCAGGGTTAATTGTAACGTGTGAGTGGTGATATGAGGTTAATTGTAACGTGTGAGTGATGATAGCAGGGTTAATTGTAACGTGTGAGTGATGATAGCAGGGTTAATTGTAACGTGTCAGTGGTGATAGCAGGGTTAATTTAAAGTGTGAGTGGTGATAGCAGGGTTAATTGTAAAGTGTGAGTGATGTTAGCAGGGTGAGTTGTAAAGTTTTAAAAATCATAGACATTTATCCCCGGCTCTGCAGACATTTTATTTCTTCCCCGGTAATGGCTTTTTTTTTAATCGAGCACTGGTGTTGATGGTTTACTGCCATGATTGCTCTACACACGCGTACACAAACAAAATATATTTAGTGTTTAGTGATTGGTTCTTTCTAATTAAAACAGAACAAAGAGTATGGATCACGCACTGGTCTAAATTGGTGACGAACTGGTCGGAACAGGTCGGCCTAAAATGTTAGTAATGACCTGATCCAGAATCAAAAAAATTGGCTAGCTCTTGTTGCGCCCTGTGAGAGTAAAATTTAAGGCGCCCTCCTTCTGATTTGTAAAGGGCGCAAACCTTTAACTGCGCTCTTTCAGCGCCGTTTCTTAGCTCGGCGCCCTGTGCTGCCGCACCACCAGCAGTACCCCTTCCTACGCCACTGCATATAATGTTTTTAGTGTTCAGGTCCGTATTGTGCGGCGGGGGTCAAGTGGGCCGGGACCCCCCACCCAGCATTTTTGTCTGGCCCCCTCCTCTGCTTGTTTGCTCTACTTAGAAAAATTAATTTCCTGCCCCCCCTGCTATTGCCGGGCCCCCTGCTGTAAAATACCTTGCCATTGCTGTAGAATGCCTGGCCCCTGCTACGGGGCTGGTACTGTTACTGTTGTGTTTGCCCTTTTTGCGGGTAGAGGCCTGAAAAAAACAACACATTGAGATCCGCTGTGACTACCGTGATGTGGGTAACAGTGACGTCATACGTGCCCTTGTATACGTCAACAACGAGTTTTTTTTTAGTTCTTTTTTTTTAAATTAATAGAAACTAAACTTGTGGCTCATTATTACATTTTTAAATGAAATTCTTTTTTTTTTTTTTAAATAAATATCGTTTGCATCTCCTTTAAATTTTTTAAATTGAAATTTTTGTAATCTGAAATTTGAAGGCCAACTATAATATTGTAGAAAGAGATGTTCTGTGTAACAGTGGAAGCTTTGTGAAAGATTTATTATTGAAATCGTGCATTGTCCTGTTTAGTGGCGTCACTAAGGTTGGTGTCACCTGGTGCTGAAAACTCAGGGTGTCACTCCCTCCCCCTCAAGACTTCCACCATGAGCTATGGTAAATATTTATAATTTTCCTGCACTTGACCATAGAGAATTTAACTTTAACTACTTTAGCGATAAAAATGATAGTAGCCCTATAACTGACTGTATTTCAGAAAGATGTATATTACTTTCATTAAACTGAATTTGTAAACTACGTAGTATTACTGACTGTATTTCAGAAAGATGTATATTACTTTCATTAAACTGAATTTGTAAACTACGTAGTATTACTGACTGTATTTCAGAAAGATGTATATTACTTTCATTAAACTGAATTTTGTAAACTACGTAGTATTACTGACTGTATTTCAGAAAGATGTATATTACTTTCATTAAACTGAATTTTGTAAACTACGTTGTATTACTGACTGTATTTCAGAAAGATGTATATTACTTTCATTAAACTGAGTTTGTTAACTATGTCTCCAATTTCATGAAACAACATAACTACATTCGTCCATTTTAAAAAACATTTGCTAAGATATTCTAGATAGTTCTGGTCAGCTTTGAACTGTATTCATTTACCTCAGTTACAGAAGCTCTGCATGGTGGTATCCTATGCTTCTGTTCTGCATATCGGCACCCTGTGCTACTGCTCCATAATGGTGACACCCTGTGCTACTGCTCTCTAATGGTGGCACCCTGTGCTACTGCTCTCTAATTGTGGCATCCTGTGCTACTGCTCTCTATTGGTGACACCCTGCGCTACTGTTCTCTAATGGTGACACCGTGTGCTACTGCACTCTAATGGTTGCACCCTGTGCTACTGCTCTCTAATGGTGACACCCTGTGCTACTGCTCTCTAATTGTGGCACCCTGTGCTACTGCTCTCTAATTGTGGCACCCTGTGCTACTGCTCTCTAATGGTGGCACCCTGTGCTACTGCTCTTTAATGGTGACACCCTGTGCTACTGCTCTCTAATGGTGGCAACCTTTGCTACTGTTCATGTTTTTACTATGATCGGTTATATAACCGACTATACTGAATTATTTCTGCTATGAAATTTAAAACTGTTAATTTTGGTGTCACCCCTGGAATGGTGTCAACCCTTGAATGGTGTCACCTTTTGAATGGTGTCACCCTTTAAATGGTGTCACTCTCTCCTAGCGTTGTATCAACATGTGAGCAAAATTTGATCATCCTCACTCAATACGAACATGATTGGTTCTACGTGTGGGCCACAGATTGGTTCTACGTGTGGGCCACTGATTGGTTCTACGTATGGGCCACTGATTGGTTCTACGTGTGGGCCTCTTATTGGTTCTACTTGTGGGCCACTTATTGGTTCTACGTGTGGGCCACTGATTGGTTCTACGTGTGGGCCACTGATTGGTTCTACGTGTGGGCCACTGATTGGTTCTACGTGTGGGCTTACTAACATTCATGGAGCTTCCAAAGAAATGACATCAGACCTGTCATGAAGTGTGCACTATTGTTTACCTTTTGTGTGACATCCACGACCAAACTAGTCTACGGACCAAGTTGACCATCATAGTTACAATAAAACTTGTTGATGCATTTGGTTGCTTTAATCATAACTGGGTCATTAAGGCCAAGGTAAACTGGTTTAGGCGTTCCTCCAGCAGACGATAGTACTAAACACAGCAGTGTGACAGCAGACGATAGTACTAAACACAGCAGACGATAGTACTAAACATAGCAGACGATAGTACTAAACACAGTAGACGATAGTACCAAACATAGCAGACGATAGTACTAAACACAGTAGACGATTGTACTAAACATAGCAGACAATAGTACTAAATTAAGCAGACACAGCGCCACAAAGATCATTCTATACAAACCAGTAATTAAAATTCCAGCATTTTTAGTTTCGCTATAAATTACAATAATTAGTCTTTCCACAATAATAGAAAATCGATTCGTTTTGAAAAGCCAAGCATAAAAATATTTATTCATTAATTTTTGTGTGTGACTAATTAAGAAATTTGAAAAACTAATATAATAATGTTAGATTTCAATTATCTTGAAATTCTTTCCGATCCAGATAGCTAGAAACATGTTGTAATAGAATAATAAAACAAGCAATTTAAGTCTTTTCCGTTTCGGACAAAGGACATTTTAGAGCATTTTCACCGGACGAAATCCATATTTTTTTTTTCCGGGCTACAGCCATAAATATTGCTCCATGCGCATGAATTTTGATAAATTTAGAGATGGAAGTAATCATGTTGAATAACTATTACAAAAATAAATAATGATTACGCCCCTTTGTGTTGTAATGGACGACGAAGTTATCGCAGTAATCGCCAAAGCCAGTGCAGCCTTTGGTAGACTTCACTCCAACGTCTGGAACAGAAGAGGTATCAGCCTACCCTCCAAGTTGAAGGTGTATCACGCCATCGTCCTCCCAACACTACTGTACGCAAGCGAAACCTGGACAGTCTACCAGCGCCATGCCAAGAAACTCAACCACTTTCACACAACCTGCCTCAGGCGCATAATGAGGATCAGATGGCAAGACAAGGTTCCCGACACTGAAGTCCTTGCCAGAGCCAACATGTCCAGCATCTACACCATACTAATGCGCTCTCAGCTTCGCTGGGCAGGCCACCTCGCTCGCGTGCCAGACCACCGACTACCTCGAAAGATCTTCTACGGAGAACTGCAGCAGGGAAAGCGCTCTCGCGGAGGCCAGAAAAAGCGCTACAAGGACACGCTGAAGTCCTCTTTGAAGGCTTTCAACATGGATCCTGATTGCTGGGAGGAAGATGCCCAGGACAGAGCTTTGTGGCGTCACTCTGTTCACATAGGCGCTGGGTTATGTGAGGCAAATAGAACTGTTGCTGCTGAAACGCGACGCCTGGCTCGCAAAGCACTCGCTGCCGACCACCATCTGACAGCCACCATCCCCTGTCCCACTGTCATAGACATTTCCACGCAAGGATTGGACTAGTCAGCCATCTGCGCACACACCGACACCCACCAACCAACACTCCAACCTCTGATGACTAGATGGTCTTCATCGAATACGATGGACGAACTATATATATTATTTATATTTAAAATATAAGCAAAAACGGTACATAAGAAACTCTTATATTTTGGCTCTGAGAGGTCAGATTGCTAAATGGCAGGCCAAGACCTACAAAATGATATATACATCATGGGTCTAGGACTTATGCTTGCTGAGATATAGGGCGCTCCATTGTTAATATAGCTTATATAGTAAAAAACGGTACTTTATGAGCCCCCTTTTATGGCCCTCAGAAGTCCTATCACGAAATGCACTTTTGATGAACACATGGCAGGCCAAGACCTACAAAATAATATATACATCATGGGTCTAGCACTTATGGTTGCTGAGATCTAGGGTGCTCCATTGTTAATATAGCTTATATAGTAAAAAACGGTATTTTATAAGCCCCCTTTTACGGCCCTCATAGGTCAGATCGCGAAATGAACTTTTGCTGCACACATGGCAGGCCAAGACCTACAAAATGATAAATACTTCATGGGTCTAGGACTTATGGTTGTTGAGATCTAGGGTGATGACGGACAGACAGACAGACAGACAAAACAACAACAACATAAAACTGTAACTAGCCTGTATGTATGTATGCCATAGTCTTACCAGGAGTAATGTTCGTACATTTATTCCATTGTCTGTACTTTGAAAACTTGATTTGAAAGAGAAACAACCAATAAACGATTTGATTACTTTGTAATATCTAAACGAATCATTTTTTGTTTTATGCAAGGAGCAGTAACTTGTCACGTGGTATAGGACGGAAAAAATAGATCAAAATAATTTACCGTTGCCCACTGTAACATTCTAGAACAACCCAGCTCTTCTCCTAAGTATACAACTAGAATAACCCAGCCTTTCCTCTAAGTATACAAATAGAACAACCCAGCCCTTCCACTAAGTATACAACTAGAACAACGCAGCTCTTCCCCTAAGTATACAACTAGAATAGCCCAGCCTTTCCTCTAAGTATACAAATAGAACAAACCAGCCTTTCATCTAAGTATACAAATTGAACAACCCAGCCCTTCCACTAAGTATACAACTAGAACAACGCAGCTCTTCCCCTAAGTATACAACTAGAACAACGCAGCTCTTCCCCTAAGTAGACAACTAGAATAACCCAGCCTTTCCTCTAAGTATACAAATAGAACAAACCAGCCTTTCATCTAAGTATACAAATAGAACAACCCAGCCCTTCCCCTATGTATACAACTAGTACAACGCAGCTCTTCCCCTAAGTATACAACTAGAACAACGCAGCTCTTCCCCTAAGTATACAACTAGAACAACGCAGCTGTTCCCCTAAGTATACAACTAGAACAACGCAGCTCTTCCCCTAAGTATACAACTAAAACAGCCCAGCCCTTCCCCTAATTATTCAACTAGAACAACCCCGACATTCCCCTCAATATACCACAAGAACAACCCAGCTCTTCCCATAATTATACAACTGGAACATTCCAGCCTTTTCCATAAGTGTACAACTGGAACAACCCAGCCTTTCGTCTAAGTATATGACTGGAACAACCCCGCCCTTCTCCTATGTATTCGACTAGAACAACCCAGACATTTCAGCATTACCTTAACAGACAAATAAATGCGTGAACATAAATGCAATATTTTTGTAATGCAACAATAAAGCATTAATGTATTGTAATACGGAAAAGGCAGAATAGCAACATTTGTTGCACTGTGTTTTGTTATTGAAATCATATGCATTTTTATTTCTATTGAAACGAGTACATCTCCGATGAATGATTATATTTCGTAAAGTATTGTATTCTATCAATACAGCAGACAGTCGTTACCAACTAATGTAATGGTATATTTAGTTCAATTTATTCTAATGACCCATAATTTTCGTTAGAGTAATGGTGATGTATAAAAGTATGACCTATGGACTTAGTTTCTGTTTAACTTTGTAACTTATTTTAATGAAACCTTTTTTACTTATTTCAAAAGATTAAACATTTTTTTTTGCGTACCTCTGCACCCGGATCTAACCATTGTATTGATTTTGATATGGTCATATCAAGGCAATTTTTTGCCTCTAAAAAGTTATTAGCTTTAAAATTCTACAAGATGATAATCCTTTTACTCGTAATATTGTATGGTCAAGTTGTACAATATTTCATCCATCTCACTCAATGACAAGTCCAAGAGTAAAAGAAGTGAGGGAGAGAGAGGGAGATGAGAGAGGGAGGTAGAGAGGGAGAGAGAAAGGGAGGGAAGGAAAAAGAAAGGAAGGGAGGGAGAGAGGGAGTAGGAGGGAGAAAGAGGGGAGGGAGGGAGGGAGAGGGTGGGAGAGAGGGAGTGATAGAGAGATAAAGAGAGAGGGGGCAGGGAGGGAGAGAGCGGAAATTAGGGAGGGAGGAAGGGGGAGGGAGGAAGGGGAGGGAGGGGACGGGAGAGAGGGAGAAATAGGAAGATGGGAGAGGAAGGGATGGAGAAAGGAGGGAGGGAGAGAGGGGGTAAATAGGGAGAGAAAGGGGAGGGAAGGGGAGAGGGAGAGAGAGGATGGGAGAAATGGGAGGGATGAGAGATAAAGAGTGAGAGGGGGGCAGGGAGGGTGAGAGAGGGAAGGAGGATGGGAGGAAGGGGGAGAGAGGGAGGGAGGGCAAGGACAGGGGAGAGAGAAGGAGGGAGGGAGAGAGAGGGAGATGGGAGATAGGGAGGGAGGGAGAAAGGGAGGGAGGGAAAGAGAAAGGGAGAGAGGGGGTAGGGAGGGAGTGAGAGGGGGGAGGGAGAGAGAAAGGAAGGGAGAGAGGGGGTAGGGAGAAAACAGAAGGTAAACTGAAAACCTTATTTTAAACCCGGGCAAAGCCGGGTACTGCAGCTAGTATATATATAAAGGGGCCCAATATTTTCCCATGCAACCAGTCCTCAAATGACCTAAGCCCGTATATACTCTCTGCCAGAGTATCTTGAAGGCGGTGAACTGCTTGAAGACAATCAGTCCTGCCATTGGTTACTTCCCTTAAATAGTTGTGATGCCAAACCAATGACGTCAAAATGTCAAACCATAGATATAAAATGACCAACTTATCATACTCTCAAAGAATTCACTACAAGAGAAAAATAACAAACTACTAAAAAAATACAAATGAACAAACAATTTTTCAGTTTAAGTTTTATTTGTAACAGCAAAAGCACACACTCTCTAACACACACACACACACACACAGGTGAAGAATCACAGAAACAGAGTTAAAGTATGAATCCAAAGGTTTCAAGAGGTCATGACGTGGCAGACGATAAGAAGTCAGTTGGTTTTTTTTTTGAGCTGTAAAAAAAGTTATTTATTTTTTAATGCACATGACACTTAAAGAAACATAGCAACAAGACAATAATAAATGAATAAATTAACAAATAATTCATCATAGAAAACAAAGAGAAGTAATTCACTATAAAACTGTAAAAGTAAATTTTGCATTTCAATACAAGTTGACTATTTGTTAAAATTTTGTTTTAATAAATAGCTAAAAAAAAGTAAGTTAATATTTTTTTAGTGTCGAGAGCTAAATTTAAGCAATGGGAAATTATAAAACAATTCAACAGCTTGAATTGGCTGAGTCAACAATACAACTTTTAGTGAAATATATTAGAACTTTTAACTTTTCAGGGGATATAAATATGTTTTACTTAAACGGAACAAACTACAAATGTTCTATTTCTTTATTTAATAAAACACCGATTTGTTTCGTCATATATTATCTCCCCACACTTTTACGAGATTTAAAAAAAAGCCTGTATTGATATACTCGTTGTTAAAGTGTACCATCTACTACATAATCGTCTAACGTAGTCGACCGAACGGGCGGTAGACCGTTTCCGAATTGAACTTGCGCACGGGTGATGTATCGTGCAAAATGGCTATAAATAATCTATGACGTCATTTCCCGATGGTGCAATTTTTTCAGAATGGTAACGCCGTAGCTATAAATAAAAACTGTCTGTGACGTCATTTCTTGATGGTACATTTTTTTTAAATTTTCTAATTTATAAAGCCGAATAAAACTTGCGCGCGGGTGCTGTATGGTGTTGAACGAGACAACTATGCCTCGAAAAAGAACATTCGATGAAGCCGAAATAGCCAATTTTAAATGGTATGGACAAATGTGCGCAAATAATGTCAAGTTGCTACGTTTGTATGATGAACATGATAAAACAAAAGGAAGAACTGTTTGGAAATGAGTCCTTTAAAATAATATTAATAAATTGCGATTTTTAAATGATATGGAGTAGTGTGCGCAAATTATGTAAAGATGGATGTTAGATTCAAAGTTTAATAGTCGGGGGTTGTTTTTGTTAAGCTTCTGTAATAAGGATTATTTTCTTTGGGATGAACTATAAAAAATATGAACTTTATTTGATGTATTTTTAAGTGTCCCTTAAACGTTTTTTGGCTACAATAATCTGTTCATGTCCTTTGGGGCCACTTCGAGTACATAGACATGTTATTTTTTGCATATAGACTGATTGTTAAGGCACTCAAATATATACCGACATTTTCAACTCCAACTGCGTGCCGAATAGCTGGTCTGTGTACCGTGCGAATGTTTACTGGTTTATAAATGCTAAACTACAGAGTTGTGAAAAAAGAGTCATACCATTTCTTATTGTTTCTCTTGGACGCACTCAGGGTTCGACCAAGAAAAAGATTTACGGCTATACTGGGTAAATTTAATCTTACAGGATAGAAACTGAAGAGAAAATTGAATGTAATCAGGCATTAGATTAATGTAAAGCAAACATTGAATGTAATCAGTCGTTAGATTAATGTAAAGCAAACATTGAAGGTAATCAGTCATTAGATTAATGTAAAGCAAACATTGAAGGTAAGCAGATAATTTTTTGATCGCTCAAACTGAAACAAGCTTTAAATGTTAGCAATTAGCATAAAATAATTTGCTGCTCCAGAATCTATACACTAAATAGGTCACACAACAACGTGGTCATATGTAAAAGTAAACATTTTGTTTCATTTTAATTGCTAATATATTAAGTTGTTATTTTTAGTTGGTAGCCAGCTGTCTTTTTGTTGTTTTCTTTTTTTTTTTTAATGAAAATAATTAGCTTTAACAGACGTAAGATGGCAGACTAAGATGGAAGACTAGGATGGAAGACTAGGATGGAAGACTAGGATGGAAGACTAAGATGGCAGACTAAGATAGAAGACTAAGATGGAAGACTAAGATGGTAGAAATAAGATGGTAGACTTAGGATGATATTAGAATGTAGAAATAGTCGTAAAGATATTAGAATGTAGAATTGTCGTAACGATATTTAAATATAGAAATTGCAAAGAAAATCACAACACGATGTAGTTGATAAACCAGCCAGTCTACAAATATTAATCAAATTCACCTATAACAATGTAAAACAAACATAACACACAAAGAATACATATGAGAAAGCAGCACATAAGAAAATAGACATACTGACCTTATTATTGGGATCTTTCAACAACAGTTCCAGTCTATAGATAACAGCATTATCAATCTAAGAAAAAAATAGTTTACCAGGATTATTTTAAAAAAATTTACCAGGATTATTTTTAAATCTTACCAGGATTATTGTAAAAATGTACCTGGATTATTTAAACAAACCAAACACAACAAAACTTCGTTCGTTTTAGCTCGTGGAAAATGTGAAACTCGCCGGCGGTGGATTTCGATCTCCTAGCTGTAAGTATATTAAAACCTCCTGAACCTCACATTGTCACAAAGTCATTTTAGTCTAGGGGTCAAAGTTATCTCCCATGTACCATATGGCAACGATATAATCATGCCATAACATGAATAAACCAGGAGTAAAACATATGTCTCGCTGAATATAACATTCAAGTACCAACAGATATACCCCAATAGTAAAACATGTCTCGCAAAATGTAAACATTCAAATAACACCAGATATACCCTAGAAGTAAAACATTTCTGGCTGAATGTAAACATTCAACTATCAAAAGATATACCCCTAGAGTAAAACATATGTCTCGCTTAATATGAACATTCAAATAACCACAGATATGTTTTAGAATTTTGATAAATTTAGGGCACCAAAAAATGCGGTCTCCGTCATCAGTGGAGCCTATAGAACCTGTCTAATTCGTCTGTACATAAGAACATTTCTGTCAGAGGCCTTGCGATATTCGGAGGTTCTCGTAAAAATATTTGTCAAGGCCCAGCATGAGATTCGTCCCTGGGGCTAGGGGAGCCAGAGTAGCCCCATAGAATACCTAGTTTTCTTTCTACGATCTAAAAATATCTAAATGTCATGTTGGTGTGATGAGTCTTACTGAGCCCTAGAATACATTTAACCCATTCATATGGGCTATCCAAGGCAGGTGTGATGTAATGCCATGGATATATATATATATATATATATATATATATATATATATATATATCACAGACTTGCTATATAGTGTATATCACAGACTTGCTATATAGTGTATATCACAGACTTGCTATATAGTGTATATCATTACTGACTTGTTTTGTGGCATTCACGACTCTGACCAGTTTACGAGTCACACGGTCACCATTATAGTAATTATTCTTGTTGATGCGTTCGACAGCGTTAACCACAACTTGGTCTTTAGGGCCAAGGTTAACTTTTTGGGGCGGTTCAGCAGCAGCAGACGATATTGCTAAACACAGCAGACACATCGCCAGAAAGATCATTCTATACAATCAAAGGATAAAGAAAGCTCAGAATATTTTTAGTTTCGCATTAAAGCACAACGCGTCGTCTTTAAACATATTAGGGTCATTCCATGTCAACTCAACCAGTGGTGTTAACCCCGACCCTCTCAGATCTTCCTGTAATTTTCATAGCTTGTGGTACATTCAAAGTTGAGTGATTCCTGAAAATTTCAGACCACTTGGTCAAAAACTTTCCGAGAAATGATTTTTTAAAGTTTTAAGGGTAGTCGCGAGTTCGCGTGACATTTACATTTTCGCGATATTTGAACGTGAATATTTCAAAAACTAAATAATGTGTCAGGCTGAAAATTTCAGTATTTACTCATTGTTTTATCCGGAGTTGAATGATGTATTTATCATAAGTGTAGCTTACTCACAGAATGCCCTAAAAAATTCCAAACATTGCACTTCAGACAGTTTTCATCAATATTTGACCCGGTATAGCCAAGAACCTTTAAGGCATGAAATGATGTTTGTTATACAAATAGTAAGTACCATATATGTGTTTATTATTTTGATAGAGAATTCCTGTTAATCAATAATAGTGTATTCATGATGGGTCCCTTTAAGCATCATGGTGGTCCATTTTTGCATGCATTGCGACCCCCAGATGACCATGTGGACAGTAATTCATACTTTTCATATTTTGCACACTTGTTAACCTTGGCAAGTACTAGCTATGGTGAAAACTTCATGTTGGTGTCTTAACGCTTTCTTGGTGAAAAATCTGCACTATCGTGGACCATAGTAATTTTGAATGTTTGAACTGACATCTTTGATGGACTGGGTTTTCTTATTGTGAATTTCATTTTTTTACATGACAAATATATTCTGATATGTTTCTAAGTGAATAAGTACTTTTAAATGATTTTTTTGTATAATATTTGCTTGCAAAAACATCATGAACGTAATACAAAAATGTCAAAAAAAATTTTTTCAATGGTTTCTTAATTATTTCATTTTATATCACTGTATGTTCAGATTTCATGTAATTTAAATAAAAATTATGAAATTTTTTTTTAATTTTAAAAGAAAAATTTACTTTCATAAAAATTTATGACAATTTATTAATATTTGATCTTTGGAGCCTTTGTTAATAGGTCACATGAGTACTCATTTCTTTGTCTTCTTTTATCTTATTATTGATATAACTTATTCCTCTATGTGACGTCAGAATTTATAGAACTAATATATATACATATATATACAACTATAATACAACTCTGCTTATTTAAAGATCTCATAACTACTTCTACTATAACAAACTACAAAACCTATGTCTATTCCAAGCATGTCAGCGCTATACTCTACTACATCTTTCTCTCTAATGTATATTAACTTATTCTAACTTAACTTTATAAAGGTCGGGGGGTACGGGGTGATCATGCTTTCTATGCATATGTCATTACGGGCAACAAAGTAAGTTGGAAGCTTGACCATAACCTTGGGTTACGTAACATGGCCAACTAAGTTTCCTTCAGTGAAGGGGCAGCAGCACGAAATAAAAACTGCAAAAACTTCAAGAATCTGTTTCTGCACAAAACAGATTTTGGCAGTGAAGCAGAGTGGAAATTTTTTGCTACCAGTCATGGAAAAAGTCCTTGGGATGGTATTGGTGGCACAGTGAAGAGGCTAATAGCAAGAGCAAGTTTGCAGGCAACTCTGCTGTTACAGGCCCCGCTCACGAGACCCCAGATATTGAGGATCCCGAGAAGGGTAACCTGGGCTTGTTGCTAGAAGTACGAGGGCTGATCCAATAGTTGACTCGTATTTTATTTTTTCCTTCCTGCCACACACGCAGTCTCCACAACAATTAAGGTTGAACAGGTGACGATGATTAACTCGACAAAGTCGTGGGTACAACAGTCAGATATTTTATTATATACAGGGGCACCAGACCGTATCAGGGGATCTGGTGGCCTTTCAAAATGATCAACGATAATCCAAAAAGATAAGATGCAACACAGAGGTAATTCAGTAATAAATTATCTATAAGTGGTAGGATGTGGTCACTTTAGATCTCTCTTCCTCACACTATGTCTCTCTTCTCTCACTTCTCTCACACAGAGCCTATTCAATAGGCTCGCTATCACTCAGCCTAATTGCGACCGGTCATCCTGGGACCCCTCGGTCGAATGCCTATAAATCTATATCTCATTTCCCACATCACCTTTCACACGTGACCATTAACCAATCAAATATGATAGCTGCTACATTCAAACTTTCAAATTAGGGGGTGGAGCTTAAGGGGGGGGGGAAATACGCCGTGTAGACAAAGACCTTAGTAACTGGACATCGAGCGGGTCGCTGTCCCTTTGAAGAAACCGACCGGAGAATAGTCCCGGTCAGGTGGCCAGAGGTTTCTCCGCGGAATATAACATGTTACTGTTAACTACTCCTCGTTTACCTTCCGCTGTCCACCTGGCTGATGACGCAATTACGGGGGTGGGGTAAAAAGGGGGGGGGGAACTGGAGAGCGGGAACGTAGATTGTTATGTATAGTTTAATATACATATCAACGGTAGTAATACTACTACGTTAAGGGTTGGAGTAAGGGGATAGTTTCGACAGATTAGTCACAACTTGTGACATCTGCAACATTAAGAACTAACGCCACATCAGATGTACGATTGGGCAAACAGAAAAACGTTCCAGGAATTCATTTCTTTTTTGCAGCAAAGGATGACGTTAAAGTCAACGTAGTTGTTTGGTTGAACGATTTGCTTCAATTCAAACCGTTCCTGGTACACGGTCACACAACGGGTTTGTGGCAGTAAGTGAAAAAAAAACTCAAGATATTCAGGTTGTCATGTGATAACTGTGGTACGGTCGTCAATGTATCACAAAAACCTGACCGGGTAGTTGAACCGGCAACAAGCATTGCAGATCTGCATCCTGGACAGTTTGTGGCTGTTGTTTATAACACTGATTGGTTTATTGGGTGCATAACAGAATACTCTGTTGAACATCAAGATATCTTGGTCAAGTTCATGAACAGAACACCTACAAACAGATTAACTTGGCCAAGTCGTGAAGATATCTGCTGGATGCCATTCACTAATGTACTGTGCAATCTTCCACCACCAATGTTGTCTGGCAGCTGATCAAGACAGTATTGCTATGATGATGTGCATTTTGCCAATTACAAGAAACTGTTTGATAGTAGGACTGTGTGTACATAGATAAGATACCATCAGTTAACTGCATTGGCAGCATAATGAGCTAACGCTGATATCCGCCTTGCATGGTTGCTTGTATGGTTGATAAAAACAAACAATCTGTAATTTGATTTTATAACTTAAAACTAACTGTATTTTTTCATAAAATTTGATTGACATTTCATTGCTATGTTGATTTACCATAATACACGTTAATGAGGCCCGTAGCGAGGGGGTCAAATACTGATGAATACTGTCTGAAGTGCAATGTTTGGAACTTTTTAGGGCATTCTGTGTGCAAGTTACACTTAAGATAAATACATCATTCAACTCAGGATAAAACAGTGAGTAAATACTGAAATTTACAGCCTGATAACTCTTTTAGTTTTTGAAATATTTGCTACGCAATATTCAGTAATAGTGTATAAATCATGAAATTTCATGCAGATTTTCACCAAGAAAGCGCTAAGACACCAACATGAAATTTTCACCATAGCTAGTACTTGTCAAGGTTAACAAGTGTGCAAAATATGAAAAGTTTGAATTTCTGTCCACATGGTCATCTGGGGGTCGCAATGCGTGCAAAAATGGACGACCATGATGCTAAAAAGGGCCCACCATGAGTACACTATTATTGATTAACAGGATTTCTCTAACAAAATAATAAACACATATATGGTACTTACTAATTGTATAACAAACATCATTTCATGTCTTAAAGGTTCTTGGCTATACCGGGTCAAATATTGATGAGAACTGTCTGAAGTGCAATGTTTGGAATTTTTTAGGGCATTCTGTGTAAGCTACACTTATGATAAATACATCATTCAACTCCGGATAAAACAATGAGTAAATACTGAAATTTTCAGCCTGACACCTTATTTAGTTTTTGAAATATTCACGTTCAAATATCGCGAAAATGTAAATGTCACGCGAACTCGCGACTACCCTTAAAACTTTAAAAAATCATATCTCAGAAAGTTTTTGACCAAATGGTCAGAAATTTTCAGGAATCACTCAACGTTGAATGTACCACAAGCCATAAAAATTTCAGGAAGATCTGAGAGGGTCGGGTGAACAATTGTCAAAAAACTGGTTGAGTTGACATGGAATGACCCATTATATATAAAATGTCATTTAAGTATTGAATAGCAAAATATGAACATTTAGATCAACATTTTTACGACGTCTAAAAAGTTCAGGAAAATTTTAAAATTAAATTAAATTTCAATAATTTTAAAATCCCTAAATGAACCGTACAAAAATTTAGATGTTTATAAATAATAAGACAGTAAGCTTGTATGCAAACCAATAGTCATCACACGGGTTAGTTTCGTACAATTGTTTTATTACCTGAACTTTGAAAACTTGGTCGAAGATTTGAAAAAGAAACAAACAGCTGTTCTGTTCAACGAGTAGATGGCTATGTAACCTCAAACTTTGTTGTCGGATTATGTAAGGGGCAGCCAACATGTTATATAACGTGACCATTATCATTATAATCAACCCCCACCCCAATCATCATGACGTTCTATGGCACCACTAAGTAAATAACTACCCCCCCCCCACACCCCAACTTGCATTCTTTCTCCATTCACCTATTGCAAATTTCCCCATTGCCATAACAGATAGATAAAGGGAATTAACAGAAATACAATTTGTATAGCAATAATAAAGCATGGGACATTGTTATATGAGTAAATGCATCGTTGAAAGATATGTTGTATTGTGTATGTTTATAAATAAAAATGAGTATAACTCCATTGAATGAAGTTTTCGCCTTAATGTATTGTTACAATGGACAATTGTTAATTAACATCTAATGTATAAATATGAATATTTATATAAATATATATCTATATCAATAGGATAATATTCTTTTACATAATTTCAATACAACAAATGGCAATTGTGTATATACATTTTAGTTTTTATATAATGAAACTTTACATTGAGTATTGCAAACTACGACATAAGTGAATTAGTTCACCATTACATGTATCCATGTTTCTCTTAACTGACAAGGTTAACAACATGAGTAGGTGAGTGATGAAAGAAGGTTTTCTGCAATGTGTGAGTGATAAAAGAAGGTTTACTGCATTGTGTGAGTGATGAAAGAAGGTTTTCTGCAATGTGTGAGTGATAAAAGAAGGTTTACTGCATTGTGTGAGTGATGAAAGAAGGTTTACTGCATTGTGTGAATGATAAAAGAAGGTTTACTGCATTGAGTGAGTGATGAAAGAAGGTTTACTGCATTGTGTGAGTGATGAAAGAAGGTTTACTGCATTGTGTGAGTGATGAAAGAAGGTTTACTGCATTGTGTGAGTGATAAAAAAAGGTTTACTGCATTGTGTGAATGATGAAAGAAGGTTTACTGCAATGTGTGAGTGATGAAAGAAGGCTTACTGCATCGTGTGAGTGATGAAAGAAGGTTTACTGCATCGTGTGAGTGATGAAAGAAGGTTTACTGCATCGTGTGAGTGGTGAAAGAAGGTTTACTGCAAAATGTGAGTGATGAAAGAAGGTTTACTGCAAAGTGTGAGTGATGAAAGAAGGTTTACTGCAAAGTGTGAGTGATGAAAGAAGGTTTACTGCAATGTGTAAGTGATGAAATGAGGTTTACTGCAAAGTGTGAGTGATGAAAGAAGGTTTACTGCAAAGTGTGAGTGATGAAAGAAGGTTTACTGCAATGTGTAAGTGATGAAATGAGGTTTACTGCAAAGTGTGAGTGATTATAGCTTAAATCTTATGGTTGAGTGATTATAGAAGGTTTAGTCCATAGAGCGAGTGATGATAGATGGTGTCATAGTGTAGTTGTGTGTGTGTGACTGTGTGTCGGGGTTGAGCTTACGGTCATGAGGTCAGATTCTGGTTATTTCTAGTCTCATTGAATTGTATTAATAGAAATAATGATGGGCTATTTGTTCTAATGTAGCTGTTTGGGGAAGGTTTTATTTGTTATGACAGTAAGATGAAGTCATACAGAGAGAGAGAGAGAGAGAGAGAGAGAGAGAGAGAGAGAGAGAGAAAGAGGGAGAGAGAGGGAGGGAGAGAGAGAGAGAGAGAGAGAGAGAGAGGGAGAGAGAGAGTCATAGAGATGGTTATAGAAGTATAGTGTTTGTTGAATGAGAAGTGATATTGTTTATACAATAAGAGAGATTAGTTTCGATGTATGTGATAACAAATTTGTATATAATTTGATTGTTATTTGAATAAAATTTGTACTCCTGTATATCGGATAAACAACTTAAATATTTACATAATAATATTTCCATTTGTGTTATTCGTTACATGGTATATGATTAAACATGTTATGAGCTATGAAGCACCACAGTCGTCCTTCTTTATTATAAAGTACTAGCTGCAAGTACCCGGCTTTGCCCGGGTTTAAAATAAGGTTTTCAGTTTACCTTCTGTTTTCTCCCTACCCCCTCTCTCACTTCCTCTCTCTCCCTCCCTCCCCCTCTCTCTCCCTTTCCCTCCCTCCCTTCTCTCTCCCTCCCTCTCCCATCTCCCTCCCTCTCTCCCTCCCTCTCCCATCTCCCTCTCTCCGCTCCTTCTCTCCCCCCGTCCATCCCCCTCCCTCCCCTCTCTCCCCCTCCTTTCCTCTCTCTCCCCCTGCCCCCTCTCTCTCTTTATCTCTCTCTCCCTCCCTCTCTCTCTCTCTCTCTCTCTCTCTCTCTCTATATATATATATATATATATATATATATATATATATACTTATTATTATGGCTTCACACTTCTTCTAAAATCCTTCTTCATTCCTTTACCTTCCTCAAACTGTACAAATCAGGGAGCATGAAAAAACAACAACAATTCTTTGCAGCACAAAGGCACGATACAGCACCAGCGCACAAGCTATATTTGACTTTATTAGTAGGAAAATTTAAAAATGTAAAATGTATCATCGGGAAATGACGTCACAGAGGAATCTCTATACTTATAAGAGGCATTTGTTGTCTGTCTGTCTGTCTGTCTGTCTGTTCCCTTATAACTCAAGATCCAGATAACCAAATAATGTGAAATTTGTTACACATACACATAATTAGATGGGGAAGGTTATAGGACAGGTTTCGTTTCATCTCGATGGGTAGTTTATTTGTAATTAATTTTTTTTTATTTTAGTATTTTACTATATTAAAGTAATCTCGACGGCGCCATAAATAGAATTCCTCTGTGACGTCATTCCCCGATGATCGAATAGAACTTGCGCGCTGGTGCTGTATTGTGCCTTTGTGATGCAAAGAATTGTTGATGTTTTTTCATGCTTCCTGATTTGTACAGGAATGAAGAAGGATTTTAGAAGAAGTGTGAAGCCATAATAATAAGTATATTTATATATATATATATATACTAGTTGCAAGTACCCGGCTTTGCCCGGGTTTTAAATAAGGTTTTCTGTTTACCTTCTGTTTTCACCCTACCCCCTCTCTCGCTTCCTCTCTCTCTCCCTCCATCCCCCTCTCTCCCTTTCCCTCCCTCCCTCTCCCTCCCACTCTTCCATCTCCCTCTCTCCCCTCTCCCCCTCCTTCTCTCCCACCGTCCATCCTCCCTCCCTCCTCCTTCCCTCTCTCTCCCTCCCTGCACCTCTTTCTCTTTATCTCTTCCTCCTATTTCTTCCATCCTCTCCCTCTCTCCTTCCCTCCCCCTCTCTCCCTCCTTTCTCCCTCCCTCCCCCCTTTCCACCTCTCTCTCCCTCCCCCTCTCTCCCCCTTCCTCCCTCCCTCATTTCCTCTCTCTCCCTCCCTGCCCCCCTCACTCTTTATCTCTCTCTCCCTCCCTTTCTCCCACCCTCTCTCTCTCCCTCCCTCCCTCCCCCTCTCTCTCCCTCCCTACCCCCTCTCTCCCTCCCTTCCTTTCTCTCTCCCTCTCCCCCTGCTCCCTCTCCCATCTCCCTCTCCCCCCTGCTCCCTCTCCCATCTCCCTCCTTTTTTTCCCCCTGTCCATCCCCCTCTCTCTCTCTCACCCTCCCTCCCTCCCTCCCTCCCTACCCTCCTTTCCTCTCTCTCTCCTCCTGCCCCTCTCTCTCTCTTTCTCTTTCTTTATCTCTCTCCCTCCCCCTCTCTCTTTCTCTCTCTCTCTCTCTTATTATTATTATGGCTTCACACTTCTTCTAAAATCCTTCTTCATTCCTTTACCTTCCTCAAACTGTACAAATCATGGAGCATGAAAAAAACATCAACTATTCTTTGCATCACAAAGGCACAATATAGCACCAGCGCGCAAGTTCTATTCGATCATCGGGAAATGACGTCACAGAGGAATTTTATTTATGGCGCCGTCGAGATTACTTTAATATAGTAAAATACTAAAATAAAAAAAAATTAATTACAATTAAACTACCCATCGAGATGAAACGAAACCTGTCCTATAACCTTCCCAATGTAATTATGTGTATGTGTAACAAATTTCACGTTATTTGTTTGTCTGGATCTTGAGTTATAAGGGAACAGACAGACAGACAGACAACAATTGCGTCTTATAAGTATAGATATATATTTATAGAGAGAGAGAGAGGGAGGGAGAAGATAAATAGAGAGAGAGGGGGGGCAGGAGGAGAGAGAGGAAAGGAGGGAGGGAGGGAGGGGGAGAGAGGAGGGAGGGGGATGGACAGGGGGGAGAAAAGGAGGGGAAGAGAGGGAGATGGGAGAGGGAGCAGGGGGAGAGGGAGAGAGAAAGGAAGGGAGGGAGAGAGGGGGTAGGGAGGGAGAGAGAGAGGGTGAGAGAGGGAGGGAGAGAGATAAAGAGTGAGGGGGGCAGGGAAGGAGAGAGGGAATGAGGGAGGGAGGAAGGGGGAGGGAGAGAGAGGTGGAAAGGGGAGGGAGGGAGAAAGGAGGGAGAGAGGGGTTAGGGAGAGAGAGAGGGGAGGGAAGGAGAGAGGGAGAGGATGGAAGAAATGGGAGGAAGAGATAAAGAGAAAGAGGGGGCAGGGAGGGAGAGAGAGAGAAGGAGGAGGGAGGGAGGATGGACGGTGGGAGAGAAGGAGGGGGAGAGGGGAGAGAGGGAGATGGGAGAGAGATGGGAGAGAGGTAGGGAGAGGGAGGGAGAGGGAGGGAGGGAAAGGGAGAGAGGGGGAGGGGGAGGGAGAGAGAGAGGAAGGGAGAGAGGGGGTGGGGAGAAAACAGAAGGTAAACAGAAAACCTTATTTTAAACCCGGGCAAAGCCGTGTACTTGTAACTAGTTTTATATATGGCGCCGTCGAGATTACTTTAATATAGTAAAATACTAAAATAAAAATAATTAATTACAATTAAACTACCCATCGAGATGAAACAAAAACTGTCCTATAACCTTCCCCATATAATTATGTGTATGTGTAACAAATTTCACGTTATTTGGTTGTCTGGATCTTGAGTTATAAGGGAACAGACAGACAGACAGACAGTAAATGCGTCTTATAAGTATATAGAGATTCGTTACACAAGGATTCCTGTAAAATTTGCGTAATGTTTCAAGGTTTTTAATATGAATTAGTGTGAAGTGTGAGTCATGATTCAAGGTTTACAACAAAGCGTGAGTGGTGATAGAAGGTTTACTTAAAGTGTGAGTGGTGATAGATGGTTTAGTGTGAAGTATGAGTGATGATAGAAAGTTTACTACAAAGTGTGAGTGATGATAGATGGTTTAGTGTGAAGTGTGAGTGATGATAGATGGTTTAGTGTGAAGTGTAAGTGATGATAGAAGGTTTAGTGTGAAGTGGGAGTGATGATAGATGGTTTAGTATGAAGTATGAGTGATGATAGATGGTTTAGTGTGAAGTGTGAGTGATGATAGATGGTTTAGTGTGAAGTGTAAGTGATGATAGAAGGTTTAGTGTGAAGTGGGAGTGATGATAGATGGTTTAGTATGAAGTATGAGTGATGATAGATGGTTTAGTGTGAAGTGTGAGTGATGATAGATGGTTTAGTGTGAAGTGTGAGTGAGGATAGATGGTTTAGTGTGAAGTGTGAGTGAGTATAGATGGTTTTCTGTGAAGATTGCTTTAGCCCACACATACACGCACGTAAACAAACACAATGTATTTCTTGATTGAGTGATTAGTGCAATCTAAAAAAACGTCAGAGTTTGGGTCACGAGCTATTCTAAATTGGTCGCCAACTGGTCTGATCTGGTCTGAACTGGTCTGGACTGGTCTGAACTGGTTTGAACTGGTTAGCCTAAAATTGTATTACTTGTTCCAGAATATACAAAATTAGAGCCACAGCTAGCTCTTTAACGCCATGTGAGTGTTAAATTTACGGCGCCCTACTTACTATCTGTAAAGTGGCCCCAAACCTTTAGCTGCGCACTTTTTGCGCCACTTCTTAGTTCAGCGCCCTGTGCTGCCGCACCACCTGCAGTACCCTTCCTACCCCACTGCATAAAACTAATGTTAGTAGTTTTACAGGTGTTACATGTGTCACATGTGTTACAGATGTAATATATGTTACAGGTGTTGCATATGTTACAGGTGTTACATGTGATACAGGTGATACAGGTTTTTACAGGTGTTAAATGTTTTACAGATGTTACATGTATTACAGGTGTTAGATGTGTTACAGGTGTTACATGTGTTACATGTGTTAGATGTGTTACAGGTGTTACATGTGTGTTTGACATTTTTGTTGTATACATGTGGGTAGTGGCCTGAAAATAGCAAAACATTGAGATCCACTGTAGATACCGTGATGCGGGTATCAATGACGTCATACGTGCACATATGCAGTGGCATGGTTAAAATGCTATGGTTGGTGTCATCCGGTGCTGAAAGATCAGGGTGTCACCTCCCCCCCCCCTCAAGACTTCCATCATGAGCAATGGTACGTATTTTAATTTTCTAGCTCTAAACCTGAAAGAATTGGCTTTAGATACATAAGCGATAAAACGAGAGTATTACTGATTGTATTTCAGAAGGATAAATATAGCGCTCTGTTGTTCGCAGTGACCAACGTAAGAAGTCGTACCATTGTCCAGCTTCTGAGCACATGGGCGCCTTTTGTCTTCGCTCCACTGACCACGTTTCTTCTTCTTTACCCTTGTTGGGGTGGGGTATAAAGGTGACATGATATTGGTGGTAGCCGTGGTATGAAAGGGGACATAAGATGGTGGTAGCCGTGGTATGAAAGGGGACATAAGATGGTGGTAGCCGTGGTATGAAAGGGGACATAAGTTGGTGGTAGCCGTGGTATGAAAGGGGACATAAGATGGTGGTAGCCGTGGTATGAAAGGGGACATAAGATGGTGGTAGCCGTGGTATGTAGAGGACATAAGTTGGTGGTAGCCGTGGTATGAAAGGGGACATAAGATGGTGGTAGCCGTGGTATGAAAGGGGACATAAGATGGTGGTAGCCGTGGTATGAAAGGGGACATAAGTTGGTGGTAGCCATGGTATTAAAGGGGACAATATGGTGGTAGCCGTGGTATGAAAGGGGACATAAGATGGTGGTAGCCTTGGTATGAAAGGGGACATAAGATGGTGGTAGACGTTGTATGAAAGGGGACATAAGTTGGTGGTAGACGTTGTATGAAAGGGGACATAAGATGGTGGTAGCCGTGGTATTAGAGGACATAAGATGGTGGTAGCCGTGGTATGAAAGGGGACATAAGATGGTGGTAGCCATGGTATTAAAGGGGACATAAGATGGTGGTAGCCGTGGTATGTAGAGGACATAAGATGGTGGTAGCCGTGGTATGAAAGGGGACATAAGATGGTGGTAGCCGTGGTATTAAAGGGGACATAAGATGGTGGTAGCCGTGGTATGTAGAGGACATAAGTTGGTGGTAGCCGTGGTATGAAAGGGGACATAAGATGGTGGTAGCCGTGGTATGAAAGGGGACATAAGATGGTGGTAGCCGTGGTATGAAAAGGGGACATAAGATGGTGGTAGCCGTGGTATGAAAGGGGACATAAGTTGGTGGTAGCCATGGTATTAAAGGGGACATAAGATGGTGGTAGCCGTGGTATGAAAGGGGACATAAGATGGTGGTAGACGTTGTATGAAAGGGGACATAAGATGGTGGTAGACGTTGTATGAAAGGGGACATAAGATAGGGGTAGACGTTGTATGAACTTAATATTTTTTAAATCAGAACTTTATGTCCAGTACTAATCTAATAGCCAGAGCTTAAATTTTTTTTTATCATTAGACCCATGTCAAAGATCCAATTGTCTCCCTTAACACCAGAGGGCCATTGGGAACGTCATATCAATGCCGCAGAAACATGTTGTAATAGAATGATAATAATAATAAACCAACATAAAACTGTAACTTGCCTGTATGTATGCCATAGTCTTACCAGGAGTAATGTTCGTACATTTATTCCATTATCTGTACTTTGAAAACTTGATTTGAAAGAGAAACAGCCAATAAATTCCGTCCAACGAGTTGATTACTTTGTAATATCAAAACTAATCATTTGTTTTATACAGGAAGCAGTCACATGTCACGTGGTATAGGACGTAAAAAATAAATCAAAATAATTTACCGTTGGCCACTGTAACATTCTAGAACAACCCAGCCCTTCCCTGAATATACAGCTAGAACAACCCAGCCTTTCATCTAAGCATACAATTATAACAACCCAGCCCTTCCCCTATGTATTCAACCAGAACCCAGCCCTTCCCTTATGTATTCAACTAGAACAACCCAGACATTTACCCATTACCATAACTGACAAATAAATGCATGAACATAAATGCAATATTTTCGCAATGCAACAATAAAGCATTATACATTGTAATATGGAAAATACATCCTAGAAACATTTTTTGCATTGTGTATTGTTATTAAAATCATATCCATGTTTATTGCTATTGAAATGAGTACATCTCCGATGAATGATTATATTTCATAAAGTATTGTATTCTATCAATACAGCAGACAATCGTTACCAACTAATGTAACGGTATATTTAGTTCAATTTATTCTAATGCCCGTAATTTGAGTCAGTGTAATGGTGATTTATATAAGTATGACCTATGGACTTAGTTTCTGTTTAACTTTGTAACTTATTTTAATGAAACCTTTTTATTTCTTTTAAAAGATTAAAAACAAAATATTTTTTTTTGCGTACGTCAGCACCCGGATCTAACCATTTTATTGATTTTGACGTGATCTTATCAAGGTCATTTTTTGCCTCTAAAAGTTGTTAGCTTTAAAATTCAACAAGATGATAATGATTTTACTCGTAATTCTAGAAATAGTGTACGGTCAAGTTATATCTAAGCATGAACAATACTTCATTCATCTCACTCAATGACAAGACCAAAAGTAAAATATAACACTTATATATGTATATGTATATATATATATATATATATATATATATATATATATATATATATATATATAGAGAGAGAGAGAGAGAGGCCCAATATTTTCCCCTGCAACCAATTCTCAAATGATCTGCATAAAGAGAATCAGTCCTCCCATCGGTTTACTTCCCTTAGCTAGTTGTGCTGCCAAACCAATGACGTCAATGTGTCCAACCATGGATATCATATGGCCGACTTATCATACTCTCAAAGAATTAACGACTAGCGAAAAATAACAAACAATAAAAAAAATACAAATGAACAATCAATTTTTCAGTTTAAGTTTTATTTGTAACAGCAAAAGCACACACTCTCAAGCACACACACACATACACAGGTGAAGAATCACAGAAACAGAGTTAAAGTACGAAGCCAAAGGTTTCAAGAGGCCATGATTTTGGCAGACTATAAGAAGTCAGCTGTCATATCAATCGTCTGATTTTTATTGGAGCTGTAAAATAAGTTTTTCATTTTTAATGCACATGACACTTAAAGAAACATTGCAGCAAGACAATAATAAATGAATAAATAAATAAAATAATTCATCATAGAAAACAAAGAGAATTAGTTCATTATAAGACTGTTAAGTAAATTTTGCATTCCAATACAAGTTGATTTTTTTTTTTTAAATTTGTTTGAATTCAGATTATTTATTTATATTTTGCTTAACAAGTAATGTAAACACATACTTAGTTATGATTATTGTAATCACCAACACTTCTAATCTTAGCAATGGCAATGTATATAGATATCCGTATGATACAATAAACTTTTTACTTTACAGTTTAGAAAAAGTTAATCTTAAGCTTTATTATTTCCAGCTTTTCTCCACATTTCTAGCATTGTATATAATTTGACATGACAATATCAAGGCACATATTTTTCCAACTGTATTCTATACTTTAATGTTATTAGCTTTGTCATTGAACAAGATTTTAATTCACGGACTTTAAACTTTTATTATCGAATGCTATACATATGTTTTTTACTTCAACGGAACAAACTACAAATGTTTTATTTCTTTATTTCATAAAACATCGATTTGTTTCGTCATTTCTTATCTCCGAACACTTATAAGAAATTTTTTAAAAACCATTATAAATTGTGTTGAGGTACTAATTATTCAAGTGTAACATTTATAGTTGTTAAATTACAAACAGTTTTGACAAAAGAGTCATACCATTTGTTATTGGTTCACTGGGACGCAGTCTGGCTTCGACAGAGTAATAGTGTCTTCCTGGCGTATAACTTTAATCTTACAGGATTCAAACTGAAGTAAAAATTGAATGTAATTAGTCATTAGCTTAATATGAAGCAAACATTGAATGTAAGCAGATAATTTTTTGACTGTTCAAATTAAAACAAGCCTTGAATGCTAGCAATTAGCACAAAAATGTTAATAATTACTTGCTCCAAAATCTACCCAATAAATAGGGCACACAACAACTTGGTCAAATGTAAAAGTAATTACCTTGTTTCATTTTATCTGTTAACAGATAAAAGTTTTTTTTTTTCAATATGTAGCTGTCTAGTAGCAGTTTTTTTTTCTGTTTGTATTTTCTTAACAAATATAAATAAATAGGAATACCAGACCTAAGAAAGCAGACTAAGATGGCAGACGTAAAATAGCAGACGTAAGATGTTTAACGTTGAAGCGAAACGATCGTGTGCAGTACAGAGGAAGGTCACGCAGTGCTAACAGAGTTATGGGCCCGTCAGTCAATGGAGGCAACGACTGGGAGGTAACCCGGGGCACGGCTATATATTGACAGATATCGATACTTATATATTGACAGATATCGATACTTATATATTGACAGATATCGATACTTATATAACTCTACTTCACTCCAAACGAAAAAATTAGAAAGTTATGACTTTTATACAACGTCTATACATTGTGATTCCAGTCATACACTCCTGCCTTGATACGAGTGTTGAAATAGTTCACTCACCGCATAGACTTCAAGCACTAACGCAGTTATCGCTATTTACATTTTTGGCGGGAAAATTCCCATGCTAAAAGATGACATGATGTGTCAAAAAATGGACTATGCTGTGGTTCAAAAACAAGCACATATCAGACACCCGTAGAGAAGACACATCAGGAACATATCAGACACCCGCAGAGAAGACACAACAGGAACATATCCAGACACACGTAGAAAAGAGACAACAAGAACAGATCAGAAACCCATTAAGAATAGACGACAGGAACAGATCAGACACCCGTAGAGAAGACACAACAGGGACATATCAGACACACGTAGAGAAGAGACAACAGGAACATATCAGACACGCGTAGAGAAAACACAACAGGAACGTATCAGACACACGAAGAGAAGAGATAACAGGAACATATCCAGACACACGTAGAGAAGAGACAACAGGAACACATCCAAACACACGTAGAGAAGACAGAACAGGAACATATCAGACACACGTAGATAAGACACAACAGGAACATATCCAGACACACGTAGAGAAGAGACAACAGGAACGTATCAGACACACGCAGATAAGACACTACAGGAATATATCAGACACACGAAGAGGAGAGACAACAGGAACGTATCAGACACATGTGTCTTTGAGTGCCTAACTTAGAGCAATAGTCGTAACGATAATAGAATGTAATAATAGAATGTACAAATAGCGAAGACAAATAGAACATACTATGGTTGATGTACGAGTCATGACGTCACTGCCTAATATATAACATATACAAAAATAACAACATATATAAAAAAGCAGCACATAAGAAAGTAGACATACTGACCTTATTTTTAGCATACTTCACCAGTAGTTCCAGTCTATAGGTGACACCAGAATCAACCTAAAATTACATAAAACATTTACCACGATTATTTAAAAAACAAAAAAAAAAAAAATAAAAAAAAAAACATCACTTGTTTTTGCTTGGGGAAAATGTTAACAAATGTTAACAAACTCGCCAGCGGCCAGATTTTGAGCTCCTAACGGTAAGTATATTAAAATTTGCTCCTTCCTGAACCTCAAATTGTCACAAAGTCATTTCAGTCTAGAGGGGCAAAGTGCCCTTCCATGTAGAGTATAGCAACAGTGTAAACGTGAATACCCCAGGAGTAAAACATATGTCTCGCTGAATGTAAACATCACGATAACAAAATGAATACCTCAGTATTTTTTTTTAATTTTAGAACAACGAAAACAAAAAAAAAATTCTTGCTCCGTTCTCAGTGTAGCCAAAAGAACATGTCTAATTTGTCTGTACATAAGAACATTTATGACAGAGGCCTTGAGATATTTAGAGGTTCTTTTACAAGTATTTGACGTGGCCCAGCATATGATTCGGCTCTGGGGCTAGGGGAGCCAGAGTGGTCCCATAGAATACTAAGTTTTCTTTCTACGATCTAATTATATCTATATCTAAATGTCAAGCTGGTGTGATGAGTGTCATAGGGCTTTGACTAAATCAGAACATCTAAGCTTACCAAGATAATTTGTTTCGTTTTTTTTTTAAGTTTTTGATTTTTAATCATATTTACAAACGTTAGCTCTACACTGGGGCCTCCAAAGTCGGTTCTATTATAAGGTCCCCAAAAAGACCTGCTATATAGTGTACATCACAGACCTGTATAGTGTACATCACAGACCTGCTATATAGTGTACATTACAGACCTGTTGTATATTGTACATCACTGACCTGCTACGTAGTGTACATCACAGACCTGTTGTATAGTGTACATCACAGACCTGCTATATAGTGTACATCACAGACCTGCTAAATAGTGTACATCACAGATCTGTTGTATATTGTACATCACAGACCTGCTATATAGTGTACATCGTAGACCTGCTGTATATTGTACATCACAGGCCTGCTATATAGTGTTTATCACATACCTAATATATAATGTATGTCATTATTTACCTCTTTTGTGGCCTCCACGACTCTAACCAGTTCACGAACTAAATTGTCCCCGTGATTGGAGTAAAACGTGTTGATGCGTTTGACAGCGCGAAGCACAACTGGATCGTCAGGACCAAGCTCAACTTTTTGGGGCGGTACAGCAGCAGCAGACGACAGTACTGTACACAGCAGACATAGCGCCAGAAAGATCATTCTATATAATCAAATGACAAAAAAAAAGTGCTCAGTATATTTTTAGTTTCGCATTAAAGGACAATTCATCGTCTTTATATATATTATAAAATCGCATTTAAGTATTAAATATGAAAATTTGGATCCACATTTTTTAGGTCGGCTAAAAAGTTCAGGAAAAAAATATAATTAAATTTCAATAATTTTTAAATTCAAAATGATTCGTATAAAAATTTAGATGTTTAAAAATACAATAAACAATAAACTTGTATGCATGCAAATAGCCTAAACACGAGTCAGTTTCGTAATCTGTTCCATTACCTGAACTTTGAAAACTTGGTCGAACATTTGAACGAGAAACAACTAATAGATACAGCTATTCTGATCAGCGAGTTGATTACTATGTAATCTGAGACTATATAGTCGCATTATATAAGGTGCAGCTAATATGTTATGTAACGCGAACATTTTCATTATAATTCCTACTATCTAGTCACTCATGACATTATTCTATGATACCTTCCCTAAGACCTCTACCCTACTAAGTAAATAACGTCGCCCCTCCCGCCAGCCTCTCCTTTCTCCATTCACCCGGTGAAAATTACCCTATGACCATAACAGATAGATAAAGGGAATCAACATAAATACAGTCTGTATAGCAACAATAAAGCATGATCAATGCATCATAGAATCATATGTTGTTGCATTGTGTATGGTTATTGAAATTACCAGCATTTTTATCATAATAAAATGAGTTTAATTCTATTAAATGAAGTTTGTCCGTAATGTATTGTTGTCTATCATTACAATGGACAATTGTTACTTAACATCTAATGTATAAATATGAACATGTATAGATATCTGATCAAGAGAACTTTTTTTCCTTTTTAAAAATCGTAATTAATTGAATGATAATTTTTTTATATACATTTTAGTTTTAAAATAATAAAACTTAACATTGTTTCACACAGCTGACAAGGTTAACATGAGTGCGTGAGTGATGGTAGAAAGTGTATCGCCAAATGTGAGTGATGGTAGAAAGTGTATTGCCAAATGTGAGTGATGGTAGAAAGCGTATTGCCAAATGTGAGTGATGGTAGAAAGCGTATTGCCAAATGTGAGTGATGGTAGAAAGTGTATCGCCAAATGTGAGTGATGGTAGAAAGCGTATTGCCAAATGTGAGTGATGGTAGAAAGCGTATTGCCAAATGTGAGTGATGGTAGAAAGTGTATCGCCAAATGTGAGTGATGGTAGAAAGTGTATTGCCAAATGTGAGTGATGGTAGAAAGCGTATTGCCAAATGTGAGTGATGGTAGAAAGTGTATTGCCAAATGTGATGATGGTAGAAAGCGTATTGCCAAATGTGAGTGATGGTAGAAAGTGTAGTGCCAAATTTTTTGTACAAAGTGTGAGTTATGGAAGAAAGTTTCGTGTGAAAAATTAGTAATGACAAAAGGTTTTCTGCAATGTGTGAGTGATGATAGAAAATTTACTGTGAAGTTTGAGTGATGATAACCCTAGTGTGAAGTGTGTTTATATAAAGTTTAGTCCGATGTGTGATTGGTCATACAATGTTTTTTTTTTTTGCGAAGTTTGATGATAGAAGGTTTACTGTAAAGTGTGAGTGATGATAGATGGTTTAGTGCGATGTTTGATGATAGAAGGTTTACTGTAAAGTGTGAGTGATGATAGATGGTTTAGTGCGAAGTTTGATGATAGATGGTTTAGTGCGAAGTTTGATGATAGATGGTTTAGTGCAAAGTGTAAGAGGTGATAGATGGCTTAGTGCGAAGTTTGATGATAGATGGTTTAGCGCGAAGTGTGAGCTATGATAGATGGTTAAGTGCGAAGTTTGAGGATAGATGGTTTAGTGCGAAGTTTGATGATAGATGGTTTAGTGCGAAGTGTGAGCTATGATAGATGGTTTAGTGCGAAGTTTGATGATAGATAGTTTAGTGCGAAGTGTGAGTGATGATAGATGGTTTAGTGCGAAGTGTGAGTGATAATAGATGGTTTAGTGCGAAGTTTGATGATAGATAGTTTAGTGCGAAGTTTGATGATAGATGGTTTAGTGCGAAGTGTGAATGATGATAGATGGTTTAGTGCGATGTTTGATGATAGATGGTTTAGTGCGAAGTTTGATGATAGATGGTTTAGTGCGAAGTTTGATGAAATAAGGTTTAGTGCGAAGTTTGATGATAGATGGTTTGAGCAGTTTGATGATGGTTTAGTGTGAAGCTCTGATGATGAAATGATGGTTTAGTGCGAAGTCGATTGATTGATAGATGGTTTAGTGCGAAGTTTGATGATTAGATGGTTTAGTGCGAAGTGTGAGTGATGATAGATGGCTTAGTGCGAAGTTTGAGGATAGATGGTTTAGTGCGAAGTTTGATGATAGATGGTTTAGTGCGAAGTGTGAGTGATGATAGATGGTTTAGTGCGAAGTTTGATGATAGATAGTTTAGTGCGAAGTGTGAGTGATGATAGATGGTTTAGTGCGAAGTTTGATGATAGATAGTTTAGTGCGAAGTTTGATGATAGATGGTTTAGTGCGAAGTGTGAGTGATGGTAGATGGCTTAGTGCGAAGTTTGAGGATAGATGGTTTAGTGCGAAGTTTGATGATAGATAGTTTAGTGCGAAGTTTGATGATAGATGGTTTAGTGCGAAGTGTGAGTGATGATAGATGGTTTAGTGCGAAGTTTGATGAAATAAGGTTTAGTGCGAAGTTTGATGATAGATGGCTTAGTGCGAAGTTTGATCATCTAAGGATGACCAAGTGGTCTTATTTAAGAATGACCATGTGGTCTTATTTAAGACTGACCAAGTGGTTATATTTAAGAATGATCAAGTTGTCTTATTTAAGAATTACTAAGTGGTCTCATCTAAGAATGACCAAGTGGTTATATTTAAAAATGACCAAGTAGTCTTATTTAAGAATGACCAAGTGGTCTTTTTTAAAAATGACCAAGTTGTTCTATTTAAGAATGACCAAGTGGTTCTATGGTTTTATCTAAGTAAACGTACTACAAGCGAGAAATATAAAACAATGGAAACATATACCAAATGAATATTTACTTTTTCAGTTCAGATTTTATTTGTAACAACATAAACACAAACACACACGCGCGGACACACACACACACAAACAAGTGAAGAATGAGGCACGGAAAGGTAAACAAATGAATCCAAAGATTTCGAGATTCCATGACGAAGCAAACACTAAGAACGTCACCTGTGATATCAATCTGTTTTTGAGCTGTAAGAGAAAATATAATTCTATCATGCACAGAACACGTCAACAAGCATTGCAACAAGTCAGTAATAAATGACAGAATAAAAAAAATCAGCACAGAGAAAAAAGGTAAGAATTTCTATAATAGATTGTGACAGAAAAGTCCTGCGTTAAATCGAAAGTAAAGAATTAATACAACAGTATTCCAGTTTAAAATACAATCATGAAATAAATCGGATCTGCCAGAAACCAAAAAATAACCTAGCCTACCGATCAGGCCTAAGGGGATATAACTCTATGCAAAAGGTTTTGCAGGGTACAGCTAGTAGTGTAAATATTACTAATTTATCAAGTAAAATTTACATTGTGTCTTATTACACACAGGGTTGTGACAAAAGAATCATACCAAGTCTTATTGTTCCACTGGGAAGCAGTCAAGATTCAAGACAGTAACATTCAGTGGTGCTGGGTACCATGGCTGGAGGTAAACTTTAATCTTACACGACTCAAACTAAAGAATATATTTGATGTGATCAGTCAATAGATTACACTTAAAGCAAACGTTGAATGTAATCAATTAGCTATCTTTAGTTCAAACTGAAACAAATATTGAATGTAATTAATTAGCTGTCTTTAATTCAAACTGAAACAAACATTGTCTTTAGTTCAAACTGAAACAAAAATTGAATGTAATCAATTAGCTGTCTTTAGTTCAAACTGAAACAAACATTGAATGTAATCAATTAGCTATATTTAGTTCAAACTGAGACAAACATTGAATGTAATCAATTAGCTGTCTTTAGTTCAAACTGAAACAAACATTGAATGTAATCAATTAGCTATATTTAGTTCAAACTGAGACAAACATTGAATGTAATCAATTAGCTGTCTTTAGTTCAAACTGAAACAAACATTGAATGTAATCAATTAGCTATTTTTAGTTCAATCTAAAGGAAGTATTGAATGTAAGCAATACGTTTATTTTTCTTTTAGTTCAAACTGAATAAGAAAATATCTAGTGGAAAAAGATGGGTTTATAAAATGGAGTCTCATGGTAGTGATGAAATTTTTACATTTTTGTAATTTTTGAATGTTTCAAGTATTGTGGGTTTACATTATTGTCACAGCTGACAAGGTTAAGTGTGTAAAGATGTTTACTGCTAAATGTAAGTGATGATGGGATGTTTACTGCTAAATGTGAGTGATGATGGGATGTTTACTGCTAAATGTGAGTGATGATGGGATGTTTACTGCTAAATCTAAGTGATGATGGGATGTTTACTGCTAAATGTGAGTGATGATAGGATGTTTACTGCTAAATGTCTGTGATGATGGGATGTTTACTGCTAAATGTAAGTGATGATGGGATGTTTACTGCTAATTGTAAGTGATGGTGGGATGTTTACTGCTAAATGTAAGTGATGATTGGATGTTTACTGCTAAATGTAAGTGATGATGGGATGTTTACTGCTAAATGTAAGTGATGATGGGATGTTTACTGCTAAATGTGAGTGATAATGCGATGTTTACTGCTAAATGTGAGTGATGATGGGATGTTTACTGCTAAATGTAAGTGATGATGGGATGTTTACTGCTAAATGTAGTGATGATGGGATGTTTACTGCTAAATGTGAGTGATGATGGGATGTTTACTGCTAAACGTAAGTGATGATAGGATGTTTACTGCTAAATGTAAGTGATGATAGGATGTTTACTGCTAAATGTGAGTGATAATGCGATGTATACTGCTAAATGTAAGTGATAATGGGATGTTTACTGCTAAATCTAAGTGATGATGGGATGTTTACTGCTAAATGTGAGTGATGATAGGATGTTTATTGCTAAATGTATGTGATGATGGGATGTTTACTGCTAAATGTAAGTGATGATGCTACGTTTACTGCTAAAATGTGAGTGATGATGGGATGTTTACTGCTAAATGTATGTGATGATGGGATTTTTACTGCTAAATGTGAGTGATAATGCGATGTTTACTGCTAAATGTAAGTGATGATGGGATGTTTACTGCTAAATCTAAGTGATGATGGGATGTTTACTGCTAAATGTGAGTGATGATAGGATGTTTACTGCTAAATGTATGTGATGATGGGATGTTTACTGCTAAATGTAAGTGATGATGGGATGTTTACTGCTAAATGTAAGTGATGATGGGATGTTTACTGCTAAATGTGAGTGATGATAGGATGTTTACTGCTAAATGTATGTGATGATGGGATGTTTACTGCTAAATGTAAGTGATGATGGGATGTTTACTGCTAAATGTAAGTGATGATGGGATTTTTACTGCTAAATGTGAGTGATAATGCGATGTATACTGCTAAATGTATGTGATGATGGGATTTTTACTGCTAAATGTGAGTGATAATGCGATGTTTACTGCTAAATGTAAGTGATGATGGGATGTTTACTGCTAAATGTAAGTGATGATGGGATGTTTACTGCTAAATGTGAGTGATGATAGGATGTTTACTGCTAAATGTAAGTGATGATGGGATGTTTACTGCTAAATGTAAGTGATGATGGGATGTTTACTGCTAATTGTAAGTGATGATGGGATGTTTACTGCTAAATGTGAGTGATGATAGGATGTTTACTGCTAAATGTATGTGATGATGGGATGTTAACTGCTAAATGTAAGTGATGATGGGATGTTTACTGCTAAATGTAAGTGATGATGGGATTTTTACTGCTAAATGTGAGTGATAATGCGATGTATACTGCTAAATGTAAGTGATGATGGGATGTTTACTGCTAAATCTAAGTGATGATGGGATGTTTACTGCTAAATGTGAGTGATGATAGGATGTTTACTGCTAAATGTCTGTGATGATGGGATGTTTACTGCTAAATGTAAGTGATGATGGGATGTTTACTGCTAATTGTAAGTGATGGTGGGATGTTTACTGCTAAATGTAAGTGATGATTGGATGTTTACTGCTAAATGTAAGTGATGATGGGATGTTTACTGCTAAATGTAAGTGATGATGGGATGTTTACTGCTAAATTTGAGTGATAATGCGATGTTTACTGCTAAATGTGAGTGATGATGGGATGTTTACTGCTAAATGTAAGTGATGATGGGATGTTTACTGCTAAATGTGAGTGATGATAGGATGTTTACTGCTAAATGTGAGTGATGATGGGATGTTTACTGCTAAACGTAAGTGATGATAGGATTATTACTGCTAAATGTAAGTGATGATAGGATGTTTACTGCTAAATGTGAGTGATAATGCGATGTATACTGCTAAATGAGAGTGATAATGGGATGTTTACTGCTAAATGTGAGTGATAATGCGATGTTTACTGCTAAATGTGAGTGATGATGGGATGTTTACTGCTAAATGAAAGTGATGATGGGATGTTTACTGCTAAATGTGAGTGATGATAGGATGTTTACTGCTAAATGTAAGTGATGATGGGATGTTTACTGCTAAATGTAAGTGATGATGGAATGTGTATTGCTAAATGAAAGTGATGATAGGATGTTTACTACTAAATGTAAGTGATTTTAGGATGTTTACTGCTAAATGTAAGTGATGATGGGATGTTCACTGCTAAATGTGAGTGATAATGCGATGTATACTGCTAAATGAGAGTGATAATGGGATGTTTACTGCTAAATGTGAGTGATAATGCGATGTTTACTGCTATATGTGAGTGATGATGGGATGTTTACTGCTAAATGAAAGTGATGATGGGATGTTTACTGCTAAATGTGAGTGATGATAGGATGTTTACTGCTAAATGTAAGTGATGATAGGATGTTTACTGCAAAATGTAAGTGATGATGGGATTTTTACTGCTAAATCTAAGTGATGATGGGATGTTTACTGCTAAATGTGAGTGATGATAGGATATTTACTGCTAAATGTATGTGATGATGGGATGTTTACTGCTAAATGTAAGTGATGATGGGATGTTTACTGCTAATTGTAAGTGATGATGGGATGTTTACTGCTAAATGTGAGTGATGATAGGATGTTTACAGCTAAATGTAAGTGATGATGGGATGTTTACTGCTAAATGTAAGTGATGATGGAATGTGTATTGCTAAATGTAAGTGATGATAGGATGTTTACTGCTAAATGTAAGTGATGGTAGGATGTTTACTGCTAAATGTAAGTGATGATGGGATGTTTACTGCTAAATGTGAGTGATAATGCGATGTTTACTGCTAAATGTAAGTGATGATAGGATGTTTACTGCTAAATGTGAGTGATGATAGGATGTTTACTGCTAAATGTGAGTGATAATGCTACGTTTACTGCTAAAATGTGAGTGATGATGGGATGTTTACTGCTAAATGTATGTGATGATGGGATTTTTACTGCTAAATGTGAGTGATAATGCGATGTTTACTGCTAAATGTAAGTGATGATGGGATGTTTACTGCTAAATCTAAGTGATGATGGGATGTTTACTGCTAAATGTGAGTGATGATAGGATGTTTACTGCTAAATGTATGTGATGATGGGATGTTTACTGCTAAATGTAAGTGATGATGGGATGTTTACTGCTAATTGTAAGTGATGATGGGATGTTTACTGCTAAATGTAAGTGATGATTGGATGTTTACTGCTAAATGTAAGTGATGATGGGATGTTTACTGCTAAATGTAAGTGATGATGGAATGTGTCTTACAAAATGTAAGTGATGATAGGATGTTTACTGCTAAATGTAAGTGATGATAGGATGTTTACTGCTAAATGTAAGTGATGATGGGATGTTCACTGCTAAATGTGAGTGATAATGCGATGTTTACTGCTAAATGTAAGTGATGATAGGATGTTTACTGCTAAATGTGAGTGATGATAGGATGTTTACTGCTAATTGTGAGTGATAATGCGACGTTTACTGCTAAAATGTGAGTGATGATGGGATGTTTACTGCTAAATGTAAGTGATGATGGGATTTTTACTGCTAAATGTGAGTGATGATAGGATGTTTACTGCAAAATGTAAGTGATGATGGGATGTTTACTGCTAAATGTGAGTGATAATGCGATGTTTACTGCTAAATGTAAGTGATGATGGGATTTTTACTGCTAAATCTAAGTGATGATGGGATGTTTACTGCTAAATGTGAGTGATGATAGGATGTTTACTGCTAAATGTATGTGATGATGGGATGTTTACTGCTAAATGTAAGTGATGATGGGATGTTTACTGCTAAATGTAAGTGATGATGGGATGTTTACTGCTAAATGTAAGTGATGATGGGATGTTTACTGCTAAATGTAAGTGATGATGGGATGTTTACTGCTAAATGTAAGTGATGATGGGATGTTTACTGCTAAATGTAAGTGATGATGGGATGTTTACTGCTAAATGTAAGTGATGATGGGATGTTTACTGCTAAATGTAAGTGATGATGGGATGTTTACTGCTAAATGTGAGTGATGATGGGATGTTTACTGCTAAATGTGAGTGATGATGGGATGTTTACTGCTAAATGTGAGTGATGATGGGATGTTTACTGCTTAATGTAAGTGATGATAGGATGTTTACTGCTAAATGTGAGTGATAATGGGATGTTTACTGCTAAATGTAAGTGATGATGGGATGTTTACTGCTAAACGTAAGTGATGATAGGATGTTTACTGCTAAATGTAAGTGATGATAGGATGTTTACTGCTAAATGTGAGTGATAATGCGATGTTTACTGCTAAATGTGAGTGATGATGGGATGTTTACTGCTAAATGTAAGTGATGATGGGATGTTTACTGCTAAATGTGAGTGATGATAGGATGTTTACTGCTAAATGTAAGTGATGATGGGATGTTTACTGCTAAATGTGAGTGATAATGCGATGTTTACTGCTAAATGTAAGTGATGATAGGATGTTTACTGCTAAATGTAAGTGATGATGGGATGTTTACTGCTAAATGTAAGTGATGATGGGATGTTTACTGCTAAATGTAAGTGATGATGGGATGTTTACTGCTAAATGTGAGTGATGATGGGATGTTTACTGCTAAATGTGAGTGATGATGGGATGTTTACTGCTAAATGTGAGTGATGATGGGATGTTTACTGCTAAATGTAAGTGATGATGGGATGTTTACTGCTAAATGTGAGTGATAATGCGATGTTTACTGCTAAATGTAAGTGATGATAGGATGTTTACTGCTAAATGTAAGTGATGATAAGATGTTTACTGCTAAATGTAAGTGATGATGGGATGTTTACTGCTAAATGTGAGTGATAATGCGATGTTTACTGCTAAATGTGAGTGATGATAGGATGTTTACTGCTAAATGTAAGTGATGATAAGATGTTTACTGCTAAATGTAAGTGATGATGGGATGTTTACTGCTAAATGTAAGTGATGATGGGATGTTTACTGCTAAATGTGAGTGATGATAGGATGTTTACTGCTAAATGTAAGTGATGATAGGATGTTTACTGCTAAATGTAAGTGATGATGGGATGTTTACTGCTAAATGTAAGTGATAATGGGATGTTTACTGCTAAATGTAAGTGATGATGGGATGTTTACTGCTAAATGTAAGTGATGATGGGATGTTTACTGCTAAATGTAAGTGATGATGGGATGTTTACTGCTAAATGTGAGTGATAATGGGATGTTTACTGCTAAATGTAAGTGATGATGGGATGTTTACTGCTAAATGTAAGTGATGATGGGATGTTTACTGCTAAATGTGAGTGATAATGGGATGTTTACTGCTAAATGTGAGTGATGATGGGATGTTTACTGCTAAATGTAAGTGATGATGGGATGTTTACTGCTAAATGTAAGTGATGATAGGATGTTTACTGCTAAATGTAAGTGATGATGGGATTTTTACTGCAAAATGTGAGTGATAATGCGATGTTTACTGCTAAATGTGAGTGATGATTGGATGTTTACTGCTAAATGTAAGTGATGATGGGATGTTTACTGCTAAATGTGAGTGATGATAGGATGTTTACTGCTAAATGTAAGTGATGATGGGATGTTTACTGCTAAATGTGAGTGATAATGCGATGTTTACTGCTAAATGTAAGTGATGATGGGATGTTTACTGCTAAATGTAAGTGATAATGCGATGTTTACTGCTAAATGTAAGTGATGATGGGATGTTTACTGCTAAATGTGAGTGATAATGCGATGTTTACTGCTAAATGTGAGTGATGATGGGATGTTTACTGCTAAATGTAAGTGATGATAGGATGTTTACTGCTAAATGTGAGTGATGATAGGATGTTTACTGCTAAATGTGAGTGATAATGCTACGTTTACTGCTAAACTGTGAGTGATGATGGGATGTTTACTGCTAAATGTAAGTGATGATGGGATTTTTACTGCTAAATGTGAGTGATGATAGGATGTTTACTGCAAAATGTAAGTGATGATGGGATGTTTACTGCTAAATGTGAGTGATAATGCGATGTTTACTGCTAAATGTAAGTGATGATGGGATTTTTACTGCTAAATCTAAGTGATGATGGGATGTTTACTGCTAAATGTGAGTGATGATAGGATGTTTACTGCTAAATGTATGTGATGATGGGATGTTTACTGCTAAATGTAAGTGATGATGGGATGTTTACTGCTAATTGTAAGTGATGATGGGATGTTTACTGCTAAATGTAAGTGATGATTGGATGTTTACTGCTAAATGTAAGTGATGATGGGATGTTTACTGCTAAATGTAAGTGATGATGGGATGTTTACTGCTAAATGTAAGTGATGATGGGATGTTTACTGCTAAATGTGAGTGATGATGGGATGTTTACTACTAAATGTGAGTGATGATGGTATGTTTACTGCTAAATGTAAGTGATGATGGGATGTTTACTGCTAAATGTGAGTGATAATGCGATGTTTACTGCTAAATGTAAGTGATGATAGGATGTTTACTGCTAAATGTGAGTGATGATAGTATGTTTACTGCTAAATGTAAGTGATAATGCGATATTTACTGCCAAAAGGTAAGTGATGATGGGATGTTTACTGCTAAATGTGAGTGATGATGGGATGTTTACTGCTAAATGTAAGTGATGATAGGATGTTTACTGCTAAATGTGAGTGATAATGCGATGTTTACTGCTAAATGTGAGTGATAATGGGATGTTTACTGCTTAATGTGAGTGATGATGGGATGTTTACTGCTAAATGTAAGTGATGATGGGATGTTTACTGCTAAATGTAAGTGATGATGGGATGTTTACTGCTAAATGTGAGTGATGATGGTATGTTTACTGCTAATTGTAAGTGATGATGGGATGTTTACTGCTAAATGTGAGTGATAATGCGATGTTTACTGCTAAATGTGAGTGATGATAGGATGTTTACTGCTAAATGTAAGTGATGATAAGGATGTTTACTGCTAAATGTAAGTGATGATGGGATGTTTTCTGCTAAATGTGAGTGATAATGCGATGTTTACTGCCAAAATGTAAGTGATGATGGGATGTTTACTGCTAAATGTGAGTGATGATGGGATGTTTACTGCTAAATGTAAGTGATGATAGGATGTTTACTGCTAAATGTGAGTGATAATGCGATGTTTACTGCTAAATGTAAGTGATAATGGGATGTTTACTGCTAAATGTAAGTGATGATGGGATGTTTACTGCTAAATGTGAGTGATGATAGGATGTTTACTGCTAAATGTAAGTGATGATGGGATGTTTACTGCTAAATGTGAGTGATAATGCGATGTTTACTGCTAAATGTGAGTGATGATGGGATGTTTACTCCTAAATGTAAGTGATGATTGGATGTTTACTGCTAAATGTGAGTGATGATAGGATGTTTACTGCTAAATGTAAGTGATGATGGGATTTTTACTGCAAAATGTGAGTGATAATGCGTTGTTTACTGCTAAATGTGAGTGATGATAGGATGTTTACTGCAAAATGTAAGTGATGATGGGATGTTTACTGCTAAATGTGAGTGATAATGCGATGTTTACTGCTAAATGTAAGTGATGATGGGATGTTTACTGCTAAATGTAAGTGATAATGCGATGTTTACTGCTAAATGTAAGTGATGATGGGATGTTTACTGCTAAATGTGAGTGATAATGCGATGTTTACTGCTTAATGTGAGTGATGATGGGATGTTTACTGCTAAATGTAAGTGATGATGGGATGTTTACTGCTAAATGTGAGTGATGATAGGATGTTTACTGCTAAATGTAAGTGATGATGGGATGTTTACTGCTAAATGTAAGTGATGATGGAATGTTTATTGCTAAATGTAAGTGATGATAGGATGTTTACTGCTAAATGTAAGTGATGATAGGATGTTTACTGCTAAATGTAAGTGATGATGGGATTTTTACTGCTAAATGTGAGTGATAATGCGATGTTTACTGCTAAATGTGAGTGATGATGGGATGTTTACTGCTAAATGTGAGTGATGATGGGATGTTTACTGCTAAATGTAAGTGATAATGCGTTGTTTACTGCTAAATGTAAGTGATGATGGGATGTTTACTGCTAAATGTAAGTGATGATGGAATGTTTACTGCTAAATGTGAGTGATAATGCGATGTTTACTGCTAAATGTAAGTGATGATGGGATGTTTACTGCTAAATGTGAGTGATAATGCGATGTTTACTGCTTAATGTGAGTGATGATGGGATGTTTACTGCTAAATGTAAGTGATGATGGGATGTTTACTGCTAAATGTGAGTGATGATAGGATGTTTACTGCTAAATGTAAGTGATGATGGGATGTTTACTGCTAAATGTAAGTGATGATGGAATGTGTATTTCTAAATGTAAGTGATGATAGGATGTTTACTGCTAAATGTAAGTGATGATGGGATGTTTACTGCTAAATGTAAGTGATGATGGGATTTTTTTGCTAAATGTGAGTGATAATGCGATGTTTACTGCTAAATGTGAGTGATGATGGGATGTTTACTGCTAAATGTGAGTGATGATGGGATGTTTACTGCTAAATGTAAGTGATAATGCGTTGTTTACTGCTAAATGTAAGTGATGATGGGATGTTTACTGCTAAATGTAAGTGATGATGGAACGTTTACTGCTAAATGTGAGTGATGATAGAAGGTTTATTGTTCCTTGCGAAGTCGATCAACGTCCAAGCACAACCCGTAGGTGCGAACAAATGCTCACTAGAGAATGCGTGTGCCAAGATCAGGCACTTTGAACGAACTCAGTGGTTCTCGAGTTGGGACGAATGGGTGACTGCCAACCAAAAAATAAAGTTAACAATGTCAAATTTAACAATGTAAAACATATATAAAAAAGTAATACTGAAAAGTAGGCTTGAACTGACCTGATTTTTAGGATGCTTCAGCGAAAGATCCAGTCTAAAGACGACACCAGACATAAACTAAAATAAACAAATGAAAATTAGAAATTATTTTTAAAAAACCAGAAACAAAACATTATTTCTTTTTTGCTTTTTTTTTACTGGAATTTTTTTGAAATTAGAACTTTAGCTTCCGACTGTAATCTTGTAGCGAGAGTTGTTGGTGGACCTTTTATAAAGATACGTTCGGAAACCTTGGCAAAGATACATTCTGAGAACTTGGCAAGGATTCATTCGGAGACTTTGGCAAAGATTAATTTGGAGAACTTGACAAATATACATGTTAGCAAACTTGCAGGTGGTAGTTTTTGAGTACTGATATTATACTAAACCTCGGGCCTCCCTGAACCTCAAACTGTCAAAGTCATTTCAGCCCGGGGGTGGGGGGGGGGTCCTCAATGAGTCCTTCCGTGTGTCAGAAATGTTAGCGTGCAAAAAACGTGAATACCTCGGGAGTAAAGCGTGTGTCTCGCTAAATGTTAAGATTGAAATAACAACATGTATCTTTAAGTTTTTATTAACTTATAGCAACATAAATCTACGGACTCCTCAACATTGTAGCCTAAGTAAGCATCCAAATTAGCCATCCATAAGAACTGGTCTGGCTGAGGCCTTTAAATATTTGTCGTGGCCCGGCATGTGATTCGGCCTTGGGGCTTAGAGTCCTAAGTAGTCACCCCCTCCCAATACATTGTTCTGTTTTTTTCTACAATCTAAATGGCATGCAGATGTGATGAGTCGCATTGTGTACGACACTTCATGAAACATCTTTACCACATCATTTTGTTTCGATTTTTAATTATAATAGCACACAGACAAACACACAAGCACACACAGACTTAGTTCTACACTTGGGCTACCCCGCCCCTCCGCCCCTGCCCCCATTCGGTTCTACTCTTGGGCTGTGAAAATTGATGTACATTTAGGCCCTCAACATCTGTTTTACATGTGGGTCTCCAAATACTGACATTACATCAGACCCGCTATATACTGTATATCACAGACCTGCTATATACTGTATATCACAGACACAGACCTGCTATATAGTGTATATCGGTTCTACTCTTGGGCTGTGAAAAATTGATGTACATTTAGGCCCTCAACATCTGTTTTCCATGTGGGTCTCCAAATACTGACATTACATCAGACCCGCTATATACTGTATATCACAGACCTGCTATATACTGTATAACACAGACACAGACCTGCTATATAGTGTATATCGGTTCTACTCTTGGGCTGTGAAAAATTGATGTACATTTAGGCCCTCAACATCTGTTTTACATGTGGGTCTCCAAATACTGATTCTTCATGTGGGTCTCCAAATACTAATTCTTCATGAAAGATATTACATCAGACCTGCTATATACTGTATATCAAGACCTGCTATATAGTGTATATCACAGACCTGCTATATAGTGTATATCACAGACCTGCTATATAGTGTATATCACAGACCTGCTATATAGTGTATATTACAGACCTGCTATACAGTGTATATCACAAACCTTCTATATAGTGTATATCACAGACCTGCTTTACAGTGTATATCACAGACCTGCTATATAGTGTATATTACAGACGTGCTATATAGTGTTTATCACAGACCTGCTATATAGTGTATATCACAGACCTGCTATATAGCGTATATCACAGACACAGACCTGCTATATACTGTATATCACAGACCTGCTATATAGTGTTTATCACAGACCTGCTATATAGTGTATATTACAGACCTGCCATTTAGTGTATATCACAGACCTGCTATATGATTATTGACCTGTTTTGTGGCATCCACGACTTTGATCAGTTTACGGACCAAATGTTCCCCCAGGCTGGAATAATACTGGTTGATTTTCCGACAGCGTGTAGCACAACTGGATCGTTAGAGGCAAGATCAACTTTTTGAGGCGTTCCATATAGTTCAGCATCAACAGACGACAGTACCAAACACAGCGCCACAAAGGTCATTCTATACAATGAAATGACAAAAAAAGCTCAGCATAATTTAGTTTCGCATTAAAACACAAAATTTCGTCTTTATACAGTAGAAAATCGTATTTAAGTATTGAATAGCAAAATATGACAATTAAAATAGACATTTTAAGACGACTTAAAAATATTGAAAAATAATTAAATTAAATTAAATTTCAATAATTTTGAAAAAGAAAATGAACTGTATGAATATTTAGACGTTATAAAAAAAACAACATTTAACAGTCATATTGTTTGCTAGTACCTAAATACAAGTACGGGTCGTACATTTGTTCTATTACCTGTACTTTGAAAACATTGTGGAAGTTTCGGAAGAGAAACAACCAAATAATTACAGCTACTCTGATCAACGAGTTGAGTGCTGGATGTAATATCGTATTATATAAGGGACAACTAACATGTTATATAACACAAAAGTTATCAATATATTCTAACCCCACCCCTCATAAAGCTGTATGACACATCTTATAAGCCTACCTCGTCCCCCCCCCCAAGTAAATAACTTAACCCCCCCCCCCCCTTCCTTGGTCCATTCACCCTGTGAAAATTTCCCCATTGCCAAAACAGATAGATAAAAAAACATGAATGCAATGTGTATTTCAACAATAAAGTATAATAAACTGTAATATGGAGAATCTATCAGAAACATATGTTGTTGTATTGTGTATTATTATTGAAATTATGTGCATTTTTATCATAATAAATATGAGCGTATCTCCAATGAATTAATTTTGTATTGTAATGTACTTTATTCTACCCATATGTGAAGGACCCCTGTGAGGAATCCACCTTGTCGTCTATGGTGTATGAGTCGCTGACTTTTTTTTTTGGACTCGTAATTATATTTTGTCTGCACCACAGCGTTTCACGGGCGACCAAAACGTGCAAGGCGTGAAGAAGTAAACTAACAGGCCTTGTGTAACAAACAATACGTATAACTAAACAGTGTCTGGTGGCTTTCAAAGATAAAACAAAATAGCCCAACAAAAGTGAATAATACGTTCTCTTTCTTTCTCTCTCTCTCTCTCTCTCTCTCTTTCTCTCTCTCTCACAAACCCCTCCCCAGCGGACACCCCCAAGGACAAAACCTCCCACGTACAAAACCCACAGCGGACAAATCCCCAATCGGACTAATCCACCAGCGGGCAAAAACCCCAGCGAACAAACCCCCAAAATATTAAGATTGAATATAAGTCAATATTATTAATACTTCTATATATACGAAGTTGACCATGGGCTAAGGGAAATGTTTTTCGATGTAAGAGATATCATGTCTGTCAACACAGTCTATCATTAAGCATGTTCTACGCTGTTTTACCTAAATAAAGGATTGGCTTTCGACCACTGTGGTTCTTATGCTGTTTGTTTTACCGTCTGCTATAAGATGTGTGTCTGGCGCGAGAATTAAAAGGTAGAATTAAGATACGGTCAGTATTGGCCTTGGGCTAAAAACTTTAATTTTTTTTTACCTTGTAAGATAATCTGCCTGTTGATGTAAAGTTAACAAGAGATTAACTTTTGACCACTGTGACTCCACGGGCTAATGCAGCTTATTGGGGTACTTTGAAGAATAAATTCCTTAAAAATAGGTATTTATGAATATCTGAGACGTCATTCACAGTTACGTGGCCACATCTAATATATATATATATATATATATATATAGATATATATATATATATATATATATATATATATAATACCTGACACATCATTCACAGTTACGTGGCCACATCTAATATATACATGTATATATTTATTTATTTCATATATGTAAATATTACACAACACCTTTATTCTATTTCCAGCAAAGTAAATGTAGTGTAATAAAAGTGAGCTAAGCCATTTTTTTATCGGTTTGAAAAACGAAGACAAAACAAAATACTTCGATTTATTGATCGGTTAATCATTTATAATAAAACATATCGAGAGTCAAAAGCATACAAATGTGTACCATTTTTTTTAACAATACGCTTTTATTAAAGTTATAAAAAATTCTATATATAATACATTTTTATAAACTATCAATACTAATCATATCAGCATGGTCTCCTATCTAGATATATAAATTATCGAATTATTTAAAAGCAATATCAAGTGTTTAAAAATTTTCAGAAAAATGAAAGTTTTATATTGTTAATTTATATTACTTTGTATTGTCTATGAATTTTTTTAGCTAATTTTTGTTATTGTCTAATACGCAAAAGAATGTTCAACCCAACAACGAAATGTCCATTTATGAAATGTCGCTCACCAAATTGTACATGTTTTATTTCAACTAAGTTAACAACGAAATGTCCATTAAGTTAATGTCAGCAACTGTCTTCTTTCTCTTCTTACCAAACAGCCGGCGCAAACCAGTTTAAAAATGTCCTCCTGAATTTGGTGTTCCCCAGAACATACACCAAGAAATTGCACGTGCTGTTGATGTCGATGAGGACGAACCGGAAATAGTCCATCACAGTGACCAACCAATAGTCGAAGATGTCTCGATCATTGCCCAATACGTAGATCAAAAACGAGTATCCGTAGACCACGGCGAACGCTATAGAGATGGCCAGCAACAGCTTCGTCGTGCGTAGGCTCGATCTTCGGTCTACGGGGCCCGCGACGAGCTTGACCCTCCTCTCTTGGGATTGTCTCAGTTTGGTGCCGATGATGACGCAACCGATGGCCACTAGCAGGACCGGCACACCGGACATCACGTCCCCTAGGACGACGATGAAGGTGGACTGGAGCTCTACAACGAAAAACGAAGCACAGAACTGCGAGATCTCCACCGACGCGCCTTTCATCGTACACAGGTACAGGACTATCTCTATCAAAATGTTGTACGGGATCCAAACGAGGAAGGCGAGGGCTGAGGCGATCCACACCCGTCTGGCGGTGACGATCTTGGGGTACCGGAGAGGAAGCATCACCGCCAAGCACCGGTCGACGGTGATGAAGACCACGATGGTGCACGACGCGTACATGCCGATGTGCTCCAGGACCGTCACGACTGAGACCGCCGCGTAGAATTCGGGGCCGCAGTCGGTCAGCAGGGCGTTCTTGGTGTAAAGCTGCGCCACGCTGATGACGTCATTCCCCCGCAGGGAGTACATGGTCTCCCCCAAGGTCAGACATAGCACCAGGACGTTCGAAGGGCTCTTTAGATTGCTGCGGTAGAAGATCAGGAAGCTGAAGACGTTACAGAGGAAGCCGAAGAGCTTGATCACGATGTCGACGATGAAGACAGCCTGCAGCATGTTCCCCCAAAGCCTTTTGAATATGTAGGCCAGCACAGCCGCCCGAAGGTCACCATTGCTGTCCACCCTAGCTGCAGCCATACTATCAGTGGCATTCATGGCTGTTTGTTTAAACTTTTCTTCATGGCTTGTACATAAAAGCCCCCCCCCCCACGGGCAATTTGCTGTTAATTTTTGTTTTAAGTTTGAAAGTAATGTGTTACTTGAGTCAGGCGATTCAATGCTATAAAGTAATGTGTTACTTGAGTCAGGTGATTCAATGCTATAAAGTAATGTGTTACTAGAGTCAGGTGATTCAATGCTATAAAGTAATGTGTTACTTGAGTCAGGTGATTCAATGCTATAAAGTAATGTGTTACTTGAGTCAGGTGATTCAATGCTATAAAGTAATGTGTTACTAGAGTCAGGTGATTCAATGCTATAAAGTAATGTGTTACTTGAGTCAGGTGATTCAATGCTATAAAGTAATGTGTTACTTGAGTCAGGTGATTTAATGCTATAAAGTGGTCCACATTAAAAAATGACTCGCAGTTTTTTATAAAGCAAGAAAAATTTGAAAATGTAAATAAGCTTGATTCTTCATCAAGATGAAATCTTTTGTCTTTTTTATATTTTCTTTGGATATCTGGTTAAAAAGAAATAAAGTTAGAACCAATTTAAATGTAATTCACAATCACTAACACAGTCACTATCACAATCACCAACACAAGCACTAACACAATCCTTCACATAATCACCAACACATCCAATAACACATCTACTAGCACATCCACTAACACATCCACTAACACATCCACTACCACAATCACTAGCGCAATCACTAGCACAATACCTAGCCCAATCACTAACACAATCACTAACACAATCCTTCACATAATCACCAACACAATCACTAACACATCCACCAACAAAACCAGTAATACAATCTTTCACACAATCATTAACACATAATCGATAGTTCAATCATTACATGCTAGATGCGTTCGTATAGATAGACAAAGATTGTGACTGACTAGGCTGTCCACTATGTATTAAAGAGCCCCTGTTAGCATTAGTTCGAATTATTCATGTGTAGTTATATTCACTACAGTCAATTAAACCCAAAAATTATTTTAATAATGAATGGAAACAAACTAAAACTACATTGTGTATTAACGCGAAATGAAACGAAAACCAAATGGTCAGTGTTCAATAGTCAGTGGTCAATGATTGTCAGTGTTCAATGGTCAGTGTTCAATGGTCAGTGTTCAATGGTCAGTGTTCAATGGTCAGTGTTAGTCACACATACAGGGGACGGGTAGTAATGCGGTAACACGCTGGACTGTCCACCTGATGGTGCGGACAAATGGGTATTTTTTAAGGACATGATGTAAGTCCCTTCATGTCTCCCGCGGTTCGAAAAGTTTACCCACCCCTGGTCTAGCCCCACCTACCAGAACACATGACCCATATATGTCACAAGAACTGTTGGACATACAGAAATATCTCAAAAATGAAATATAGTCTGCTACCCTATTAATCATGGCGAACACCTTGACAATGTCATTAATAATTTGAATGATATACACAGACTTAACTAAGTATATGCTGTTATATAAGAGAAAAAACACAAAATTCTAAAGCAGTATATAAGACGCTGATAGTTAAGCTAGGCACGGTCTTTATCCAGTATAGTCTATGAACCATTGAAAGAATGATAACAGAGATATATACATATAGAGCGACTTGTGTTAAATTAGTATGAATAACACATGAAACAACCACTGACTAGCGCTATATCAGCAACAGTCAAGGCTTACTGTGTTGTTCAACCGTTCAGCAGTTTAACGAACCCACCAATGATGTCACCAAAGTTTCATCTGTCTTATGTACCGGCTGTTTTATTTCTCGTTTCTATCAACTAGTGTCTGTCTGCATTTTTCTCCAACTCTTAATATTTCCACAATCTCTTTGTCCCAGTAAACTTTCTCACTGTTACCCTACAGGTCACTTTTGTAATAAATCTCTACACTCTACTATGTATACTTGTCTGTGTGTGTATGTGTGTGTGTGTGTGTGTATGTGTGTGTGTGTTTGTCTGATCGAGAGAGCATGTGTTCATTTTTTAAAGCAATTTAAAAAAAAACTTTTAAATACGAAACAAACAAAAACATTCATATAATATTATTTCTCTGACCCAGACGACCTGTATTTCAATAACAAAAGGTCACGACACCAAGGTTGAAAGTTTTAACTATGGAGATAACAATAAAAGAAACCAATATCACTGATATAAACAGTGGCTGAAGCAATATCATAATAACGGCTATCCATTGATATGTTTATCTGTACACAATGTCTATAACACATTTATTGTTCTGAGCTTCCCCAATTATCTTTATACAAATTCTAACAGCCATTTGTCTCATAACTATTAACATTTTCAAGAAAAATATTTAATTGCGTTATTTACATTTCAAAAATAATGTTTGTTTGCATTCTAAAATATAAAATTTTGAGTAGCAAATATATTTAAAAAAATTGATATCACATTAAACAAAAATCTGGCATACAGGAGGCATTAAGGTCTAGCTTTTTTTTTTAGATGAGGCCATTGCCGGTAAAGACAATAAAATATATTATGATGTAAAGTCCATATAAACCATTTACGTCTGATGTAAAATGCCTGTCGTAGGCACGAGTTCTCCTGGTTAGTGAATTGAACAATTAAGATAAACAAACCCCATTTGCGAAATACTGTTGTGTATTGCTAACTCGTATTAATTATAAGCTGTTTATCCATTGCCAATGAAATCGTTCTATATTTTTTTATGTTATTTTTTTTTTCTATTTAAGTTCCCTACGACAAATAATTTGACCATATATACATCTCTTGTAAAATAAATACAAAGAAAAAAATGGATTCCATTTTTTGTGAAATATATCGTTCTATATGACCTTTAAACTTTGGATCTTTTATAGGTCAAATACTGTTATGATAAAGACTGGTTAATATCGTCTGCGAAATCGAGGATTGAAAAATATTTACAAACGAGATACACGACTTTATGGAACAATTATTCAATGGTCTTGAACGGGTTTTAACGGTTTCATCGAGATTCCGAATGGTCTAGATCTATTGGGTATTTAGTCCTTGTGTTGTTGGTGAGTCACAGGTGGTAGTTAGTCCGAGTGTTGTTGGTGAGTCACAAATGGTAGTTAGTCCTAGTGTTGTTGGTGAGTCACAGGTGATAGTTAGTACTAGTGATTTTCGTGAGTCACACGTGATAGTTAGTTCTAGTGCTGTTGGTGAGTCACGCGTGATAGTTAGTCCTAGTGCTGTTGGTGAGTCATGCGTGGTAGTTAGTCCTAGTGCTGTTGGTGAGTCACACGTGGTAGTTAGTCCTAGTGTTGTTGGTGAGTCACACGTGATAGTTAGTCCTAGTGTTGTTGGTGAGTCACAGGTGATAGTTAGTCCGAGTGTTGTTGGTGAGTCACACGTGATAGTTAGTCCTAGTGCTGTTGGTGAGTCACAGGTGATAGTTAGTCCGAGTGTTGTTGGTGAGTCACACGTGGTAAGTAGTGCGAATGTTGTTGGTGAGTCACACGTGATAGTTAGTACTAGTGATGTTCGTGAGTCACACGTGATAGTTAGGTCTAGTGCTGTTGGTGAGTCACGCGTGATAGTTAGTCCTAGTGCTGTTGGTGAGTCATACGTGGTAGTTAGTCCTAGTGTTGTTGGTGAGTCACAGGTGATAGTTAGTCCGAGTGTTGTTGGTGAGTCACAGGTGATAGTTAGTCCTAGTGTTGTTGGTGAGTCACACGTGGTAGTTAGTCCTAATGCTGTTGGTGAGTCACGCGTGATAGTTAGTCCTAGTGCTGTTGGTGAGTCACACGTGGTAGTTAGTCCTAATGCTGTTGGTGAGTCACGCGTGATAGTTAGTCCTAGTGTTGTTGGTGAGTCACAAGTGGTAGTTAGTCCTAATGCTGTTGGTAAGTCACGCGTGATAGTTAGTCCTAGTGCTGTTGGTGAGTCATACGTGGTAGTTAGTCCTAGTGCTGTTGGTGAGTCACAGGTGATAGTTAGTCCTAGTGCTGTTGGTGAGTCATACGTGGTAGTTAGTCCTAGTGTTGTTGGTGAGTCACAAGTGGTAGTTAGTCCTAATGCTGTTGGTGAGTCATACGTGGTAGTTAGTCCTAGTGTTGTTGGGGAGTCACACGTGGTCGTTAGTCCTAATGCTGTTGATGAGTCATGCGTGATAGTTAGTCCTAGTGCTGTTGGTGAGTCACACGTGATAGTTAGTCCTAATGCTGTTGGTAAGTCACGCGTGATAGTTAGTCCTAGTGTTGTTGGTGAGTCACAAGTGGTAGTTAGTCCTAATGCTGTTGGTAAGTCATGCGTGGTAGTTAGTCCTAGTGCTGTTGGTGAGTCACATGTGATAGTTAGTCCTAGTGTTGTTGGTGAGTCACAGGTGATAGTTAGTCCGAGTGTTGTTGGTGAGTCACAGGTGATAGTAAGTCCGAGTGTTGTTGGTGAGTCACACGTGATAGTTAGTCCTAGTGCTGTTGGTGAGTCACAGGTGATAGTTAGTCCGAGTGTTGTTGGTGAGTCACACGTGGTAAGTAGTGCGAATGTTGTTGGTGAGTCACACGTGATAGTTAGTACTAGTGATGTTCGTGAGTCACACGTGATAGTTAGGTCCTAGTGCTGTTGGTGAGTCACGCGTGATAGTTAGTCCTAGTGCTGTTGGTGAGTCATGCGTGGTAGTTAGTCCTAGTGTTGTTGGTGAGTCACAGGTGATAGTTAGTCCGAGTGTTGTTGGTGAGTCACAGGTGATAGTTAGTCCGAGTGTTGTTGGTGAGTCACACGTGGTAGTTAGTCCTAATGCTGTTGGTAAGTCACGCATGATAGTTAGTCCTAGTGCTGTTGGTAAGTCACACGTGGTCGTTAGTCCTAATGCTGTTGGTGAGTCATACGTGGTAGTTAGTCCTAATGCTGTTGGTAAGTCACGCGTGATAGTTAGTCCTAGTGCTGTTGGTGAGTCATGCGTGGTAGTTAGTCCTAGTGCTGTTGGTGAGTCATACGTGGTAGTTAGTCCTAGTGTTGTTGGGGAGTCACACGTGGTCGTTAGTCCTAATGCTGTTGCTGAGTCATACGTGGTAGTTAGTCCTAGTGTTGTTGGGGGGTCATACATGGTAGTTAGTCCTAATGCTGTTGCTGAGTCATACGTGGTAGTTAGTCCTAGTGTTGTTGGTGAGTCACAAGTGGTAGTTAGTCCTAATGCTGTTGGTAAGTCACGCGTGATAGTTAGTCCTAGTGCTGTTGGTGAGTCATGCGTGGTAGTTAGTCCTAGTGCTGTTGGTGAGTCATACGTGGTAGTTAGTCCTAGTGTTGTTGGGGAGTCACACGTGGTCGTTAGTCCTAATGCTGTTGCTGAGTCATACGTGGTAGTTAGTCCTAGTGTTGTTGGGGAGTCACACGTGGTAGTTAGTCCTAATGCTGTTGGTGAGTCACACGTGATAGTTAGTCCTAATGCTGTTGGTCAGTCACGCGTGATAGTTAGTCCTAGTGTTGTTGGTGAGTCACAAGTGGTAGTTAGTCCTAATGCTGTTGGTAAGTCACGCGTGATAGTTAGTCCTAGTGCTGTTGGTGAGTCATGCGTGGTAGTTAGTCCTAGTGCTGTTGGTGAGTCACACGTGGTAGTTAGTCATAGTGCTGTTGGTCAGTCACGCGTGATAGTTAGTCCTAGTGTTGTTGGTGAGTCATGCGTGGTAGTTAGTCCTAGTGCTGTTGGTGATTCATGCGTGGTAGTTAGTCCTAGTGTTGTTGGTGAGTCACACGTGATAGTTAGTCCTAGTGTTATTGGTAAGTCACACGTGGTCGTTAGTCCTAATGCTGTTGGTGAGTCATACGTGGTAGTTAGTCCTAGTGTTGTTGGGGAGTCACACGTGGTCGTTAGTCCTAATGCTGTTGCTGAGTCATACGTGGTAGTTAGTCCTAGTGTTGTTGGGGGGTCACACATGGTCGTTAGTCCTAATGCTGTTGCTGAGTCATACGTGGTAGTTAGTCCTAGTGTTGTTGGTGAGTCACAAGTGGTAGTTAGTCCTAATGCTGTTGGTAAGTCACGCGTGATAGTTAGTCCTAGTGCTGTTGGTGAGTCATGCGTGGTAGTTAGTCCTAGTGCTGTTGGTGAGTCATACGTGGTAGTTAGTCCTAGTGTTGTTGGGGAGTCACACGTGGTAGTTAGTCCTAATGCTGTTGGTAAGTCACGCGTGATAGTTAGTCCTAGTGCTGTTGGTGAGTCACACGTGATAGTTAGTCCTAGTGTTGTTGGTGAGTCACAGGTGATAGTTAGTCCGAGTGTTGTTGGTGAGTCACAGGTGATAGTTAGTCCGAGTGTTGTTGGTGAGTCACAGGTGATAGTTAGTCCGAGTGTTGTTGGTGAGTCACAGGTGATAGTTAGTCCGAGTGTTACTGGTGAGTCACACGTGGTAAGTAGTGCGAATATTGTTGGTGAGTCACACGTGATAGTTAGTACTAGTGATGTTCGTGAGTCACACGTGATAGTTAGGTCTAGTGCTGTTGGTGAGTCATGCGTGGTAGTTAGTCCTAGTGCTGTTGGTGAGTCATACGTGGTAGTTAGTCCTAGTGTTGTTGGGGAGTCACACGTGGTCGTTAGTCCTAATGCTGTTGCTGAGTCATACGTGGTAGTTAGTCCTAGTGTTGTTGGGGAGTCACACGTGGTAGTTAGTCCTAATGCTGTTGGTGAGTCATGCGTGATAGTTAGTCCTAGTGCTGTTGGTGAGTCACACGTGGTAGTTAGTCCTAATGCTGTTGGTAAGTCACGCGTGATAGTTAGTCCTAGTGCTGTTGGTGAGTCATGCGTGGTAGTTAGTCCTAGTGCTGTTGGTGAGTCACACGTGGTAGTTAGTCCTAGTGTTGTTGGTGAGTCACACGTGGTAGTTAGTCCTAGTGCTGTTGGTGAGTCATACGTGGTAGTTAGTCCTAGTGTTGTTGGTGAGTCACACGTGGTAGTTAGTCCTAGTGTTGTTGGTGAGTCACACGTGATAGTTAGTCCTAGTGTTGTTGGTGAGTCACACGTGATAGTTAGTCCTAGTGCTGTTGGTGAGTCACACGTGATAGTTAGTCCTAGTGCTGTTGGTGAGTCATACGTGGTAGTTAGTCCTAGTGCTGTTGGTGAGTCATACGTGGTAGTTAGTCCTAGTGTTGTTGGTGAGTCATACGTGGTAGTTAGTCCTAGTGTTGTTGGTGAGTCACAAGTGGTAGTAAGTCCTAATGCTGTTTGTAAGTTACGCATGATAGTTAGTCCTAGTGCTGTCAGTGAGTCACACGTGATAGTTAGTCCGATTGTTGTTGGTGAGTCACACGTGGTAGTTAGTCCTAGTGTTGTTGGTGAGTCACAGGTGATAGTTAGTCCTAGTGCTGTTGGTGAGTCACACGTGATAGTTAGTCCTAGTGCTGTTGGTGAGTCACAGGTGATAGTTAGTCCGAGTGTTGTTGGTGAGTCACAGGTGATAGTTAGTCCTAGTGCTGTTCGTGAGTCACACGTGATAGTTAGTACTAGTGATGTTCGTGAGTCACACGTGATAGTTAGGTCTAGTGCTGTTGGTGAGTCACGCGTGATAGTTAGTCCTAGTGCTGTTGGTGAGTCATGCGTGGTAGTTAGTCCTAGTGTTGTTGGTGAGTCACAGGTGATAGTTAGTCCTAGTGTTGTTGGTGAGTCACAGGTGATAGTTAGTCCTAGTGCTGTTGGTGAGTCACACGTGGTAGTTAGTCCTAATGCTGTTGGTGAGTCACACGTGGTAGTTAGTCCTAGTGCTGTTGGTGAGTCACACGTGGTAGTTAGTCCTAGTGCTGTTGGTGAGTCACACGTGATAGTTAGTCCTAGTGTTGTTGGTGAGTCACAAGTGGTAGTTAGTCCTAATGCTGTTGGTGAGTCACGCGTGATAGTTAGTCCTAGTGCTGTTGGTGAGTCATGCGTGGTAGTTAGTCCTAGTGCTGTTGGTGAGTCATACGTGGTAGTTAGTCCTAGTGTTGTTGGGGAGTCACACGTGGTCGTTAGTCCTAATGCTGTTGCTGAGTCATACGTGGTAGTTAGTCCTAGTGTTGTTGTGGGGTCACAAGTGGTCGTTAGTCCTAATGCTGTTGGTAAGTCACGCGTGATAGTTAGTCCTAGTGCTGTTGGTGAGTCACGCGTGGTAGTTAGTCCTAGTGCTGTTGGTGAGTCATACGTGGTAGTTAGTCCTAGTGCTGTTGGTGAGTCACACGTGGTCGTTAGTCCTAATGCTGTTGGTGAGTCATACGTGGTAGTTAGTCCTAGTGTTGTTGGGGAGTCACACGTGGTAGTTAGTCCTAATGCTGTTGGTGAGTCATACGTGATAGTTAGTCCTAATGCTGTTGGTAAGTCACGCAGTTAGTCCTAGTGTTTTTGTTGAGTCATGCGTGGTAGTGGTCCTAGTCCTAGTCCTAATGCTGTTGCTGAGTCACAGGTGATAGTTAGTCCTAGTGTTGTTGGTGAGTCACAGGTGTAGTTGTCCTAGTGATATTTGGTGAGTCACACGTGATAGTTAGTCTATGCTGTTGGTGAGTCACGCGTGATAGTTAGTCCTAGTGCTGTTGGTGAGTCATGCGTGGTAGTTAGTCCTAGTGCTGTTGGTGAGTCATGCGTGGTAGTTAGTCCTAGTGTTGTTGGTGAGTCACACGTGATAGTTAGTCCTAGTGCTGTTGGTAAGTCACACGTGATAGTTAGTCCTAGTGCTGTTGGTGAGTCACGTGATAGTTAGTGTAGTGCTGTTGGTGAGTCATACGTGGTAGTTAGTCCTAGTGCTGTTGGTGAGTCACGCGTGATAGTTAGTCCTAGTGCTGTTGGTGAGTCACACGTGATAGTTAGTCCTAGTGCTGTTGGTGAGTCACAGGTGATAGTTAGTCCGAGTGTTGTTGGTGAGTCACACGTGGTAAGTAGTGCGAATGTTGTTGGTGAGTCACACGTGATAGTTAGTACTAGTGATGTTCGTGAGTCACACGTGATAGTTAGGTCTAGTGCTGTTGGTGAGTCACGCGTGATAGTTAGTCCTAGTGCTGTTGGTGAGTCATGCGTGGTAGTTAGTCCTAGTGTTGTTGGTGAGTCACAGGTGATAGTTAGTCCGAGTGTTGTTGGTGAGTCACAGGTGATAGTTAGTCCGAGTGTTGTTGGTGAGTCACACGTGGTAGTTAGTCCTAATGCTGTTGGTAAGTCACGCAGTGATAGTTAGTCCTAGTGCTGTTGGTGAGTCACACGTGGTAGTTAGTCCTAGTGCTGTTGGTGAGTCACACGTGGTAGTTAGTCCTAATGCTGTTGGTAAGTCACGCGTGATAGTTAGTCCTAGTGCTGTTGGTGAGTCATGCGTGGTAGTTAGTCCTAGTGCTGTTGGTGAGTCATACGTGGTAGTTAGTCCTAGTGTTGTTGGGGAGTCACACGTGGTCGTTAGTCCTAATGCTGTTGCTGAGTCATACGTGGTAGTTAGTCCTAGTGTTGTTGGGGAGTCACACGTGGTAGTTAGTCCTAATGCTGTTGATGAGTCATGCGTGGTAGTTAGTCCTAGTGTTGTTGGTGAGTCACAAGTGGTAGTTAGTCCTAATGCTGTTGGTAAGTCACGCGTGATAGTTAGTCCTAGTGCTGTTGGTGAGTCATGCGTGGTAGTTAGTCCTAGTGTTGTTGGTGAGTCACAGGTGATAGTTAGTCCGATTGTTGTTGGTGAGTCACAGGTGATAGTTAGTCCGAGTGTTGTTGGTGAGTCACACGTGATAGTTAGTCCTAGTGCTGTTGGTGAGTCACAGGTGATAGTTAAACCGAGTGTTGTTGGTGAGTCACACGTGGTAAGTAGTGCGAATGTTGTTGGTGAGTCACACGTGATAGTTAGTACTAGTGATGTTCGTGAGTCACACGTGATAGTTAGGTCTAGTGCTGTTGGTGAGTCACGCGTGATAGTTAGTCCTAGTGCTGTTGGTGAGTCATGCGTGGTAGTTAGTCCTAGTGTTGTTGGTGAGTCACAGGTGATAGTTAGTCCGAGTGTTGTTGGTGAGTCACAGGTGATAGTTAGGTCTAGTGCTGTTGGTGAGTCATGCGTGGTCGTTAGTCCTAATGCTGTTGCTGAGTCATACGTGGTAGTTAGTCCTAGTGTTGTTGGGGGGTCACACATGGTCGTTAGTCCTAATGTTGTTGCTGAGTCATGCGTGGTAGTTAGTCCTAGTGTTGTTGGTGAGTCACAAGTGGTAGTTAGTCCTAATGCTGTTGGTAAGTCACGCGTGATAGTTAGTCCTAGTGCTGTTGGTGAGTCATGCGTGGTAGTTAGTCCTAGTGCTGTTGGTGAGTCATACGTGGTAGTTAGTCCTAGTGTTGTTGGGGAGTCACACGTGGTCGTTAGTCCTAATGCTGTTGCTGAGTCATACGTGGTAGTTAGTCCTAGTGTTGTTGGGGAGTCACACGTGGTAGTTAGTCCTAATGCTGTTGGTGAGTCACACGTGATAGTTAGTCCTAATGCTGTTGGTCAGTCACGCGTGATAGTTAGTCCTAGTGTTGTTGGTGAGTCATAAGTGGTAGTTAGTCCAAATGCTGTTGGTAAGTCACGCGTGATAGTTAGTCCTAGTGCTGTTGGTGAGTCATGCGTGGTAGTTAGTCCTAGTGCTGTTGGTGAGTCATACGTGGTAGTTAGTCCTAGTGCTGTTGGTCAGTCACGCGTAATAGTTAGTCCTAGTGTTGTTGTTGAGTCATGCGTGGTAGTTAGTCCTAGTGCTGTTGATGAGTTATGCGTGGTAGTTAGTCCTAGTGTTGTTGGTGAGTCACACGTGATAGTTAGTCCTAGTGTTATTGGTAAGTCACACGTGGTCGTTAGTCCTAATGCTGTTGGTGAGTCATACGTGGTAGTTAGTCCTAGTGTTGTTGGGGAGTCACACGTGATCGTTAGTCCTAATGCTGTTGGTGAGTCACGCGTGAGTAGTTAGGTGTAGTGCTGTTGGTAAGTCATACGTGTAGTTAGTCCTAGTGCTGTTGGTAAGTCACGCGTGTTAGTTAGTCCTAGTGCTGTTGGTGAGTCACACGTGGCAGTTAGTCCTAGTGTTTTTGGTGAGTCACAGTTGATAGTTAGTCCGAGTGTTGTTGGTGAGTCACACGTGGTAAGTAGTGCGAATGTTGTTGGTGAGTCACACGTGATAGTTAGTACTAGTGATGTTCGTGAGTCACACGTGATAGTTAGGTCTAGTGCTGTTGGTGAGTCACGCGTGATAGTTAGTCCTAGTGCTGTTGGTGAGTCATGCGTGGTAGTTAGTCCTAGTGTTGTTGGTGAGTCACAGGTGATAGTTAGTCCTAGTGTTGTTGGTGAGTCACAGGTGATAGTTAGTCCGAGTGTTGTTGGTGAGTCACAAGTGGTAGTTAGTCCTAATGCTGTTGGTAAGTCACGCGTGATAGTTAGTCCTAGTGCTGTTGGTGAGTCACACGTGGTCGTTAGTCCTAATGCTGTTGGTGAGTCATACGTGGTAGTTAGTCCTAATGCTGTTGGTAAGTCACGCGTGATAGTTAGTCCTAGTGCTGTTGGTGAGTCATGCGTGGTAGTTAGTCCTAGTGCTGTTGGTGAGTCATACGTGGTAGTTAGTCCTAGTGTTGTTGGGGAGTCACACGTGGTCGTTAGTCCTAATGCTGTTGCTGAGTCATACGTGGTAGTTAGTCCTAGTGTTGTTGGGGGGTCATACATGGTAGTTAGTCCTAATGCTGTTGCTGAGTAATACGTGGTAGTTAGTCCTAGTGTTGTTGGTGAGTCACACGTGGTAGTTAGTCCTAATGCTGTTGGTGAATCACACGTGATAGTTAGTCCTAATGCTGTTGGTCAGTCACGCGTGATAGGTAGTCCTAGTGTTGTTGGTGAGTCACAAGTGGTAGTTAGTCCTAATGCTGTTGGTAAGTCACGCGTGATAGTTAGTCCTAGTGCTGTTGGTGAGTCACACGTGGTAGTTAGTCCTAATGCTGTTGGTGAGTCACACGTGGTAGTTAGTCATAGTGCTGTTGGTCAGTCACGCATGATAATTAGTCCTAGTGTTGTTGGTGAGTCATGCGTGGTAGTTAGTCCTAGTGTTGTTGGTGAGTCACACGTGGTAGTTAGTCCTAATGCTGTTGGTCAGTCACGCGTGATAGTTAGTCCTAGTGCTGTTGGTGAGTCACACGTGATAGTTAGTCCGAGTGTTGTTGGTGAGTCACAGGTGATAGTTAGTCCGAGTGTTGTTGGTGAGTCACAGGTGATAGTTAGTCCGAGTGTTGTTGGTGAGTCACAGGTGATAGTTAGTCCGAGTGTTGTTGGTGAGTCACAGGTGATAGTTAGTCCGAGTGTTACTGGTGAGTCACACGTGGTAAGTAGTGCGAATGTTGTTGGTGAGTCACGTGATAGTTAGTACTAGTGATGTTCGTGAGTCACACGTGATAGCTAGGTCTAGTGCTGTTTGTGAGTCATGCGTGGTAGTTAGTCCTAGTGCTGTTGGTGATTCATACGTGGTAGTTAGTCCTAGTGTTGTTGGGGAGTCACACGTGGTCGTTAGTCCTAATGCTGTTGCTGAGTCATACGTGGTAGTTAGTCCTAGTGTTGTTGGGGAGTCACACGTGGTCGTTAGTCCTAATGCTGTTGCTGAGTCATACGTGGTAGTTAGTCCTAGTGTTGTTGGGGAGTCACACGTGGTAGTTAGTCCTAATGCTGTTGGTGAGTCACACGTGATAGTTAGTCCTAATGCTGTTGGTCAGTCACGCGTGATAGTTAGTCCTAGTGTTGTTGGTGAGTCACAAGTGGTAGTTAGTCCTAATGCTGTTGGTAAGTCACGCGTGATAGTTAGTCCTAGTGCTGTTGGTGAGTAATGCGTGGTAGTTAGTCCTAGTGCTGTTGGTGAGTCACACGTGGTAGTTAGTCCTAGTGCTGTTGGTCAGTCACGCGTGATAGTTAGTCCTAGTGTTGTTGGTGAGTCTCGCGTGGTAGTTAGTCCTAGTGCTGTTGGTGAGTTATGCGTGGTAGTTAGTCCTAGTGTTGTTGGTGAGTAAAACGTGACATTTAGTCCTAGTGTTATTGGTAAGTCACACGTGGTCGTTAGTCCTAATGCTGTTGGTGAGTCATACGTGGTAGTTAGTCCTAGTGTTGTTGGGGAGTCACACGTGATCGTTAGTCCTAATGCTGTTGGTGAGTCACGCGTGACAGTTAGGTGTAGTGCTGTTGGTAAGTCATACGTGGTAGTTAGTCCTAGTGCTGTTGGTAAGTCACGCGTGTTAGTTAGTCCTAGTGCTGTTGGTGAGTCACACGTGGCAGTTAGTCCTAGTGTTTTTGGTGAGTCAAAGTTGATAGTTAGTCCGAGTGTTGTTGGTGAGTCACACGTGGTAAGTAGTGCGAATGTTGTTGGTGAGTCACACGTGATAGTTAATACTAGTGATGTTCGTGAGTCACACGTGATAGTTAGTTCTAGTGCTGTTGGTGAGTCACGCGTGATAGTTAGTCCTAGTGCTGTTGGTGAGTCATGCGTGGTAGTTAGTCCTAGTGCTGTTGGTGAGTCATACGTGGTAGTTAGTCTTAGTGTTGTTGGTGAGTCACAGGTGATAGTTAGTCCGAGTGTTGTTGATGAGTCACACGTGGTAGTTAGTCCTAATGCTGTTGGTAAGTCACGCGTGATGGTTAGTCCTAGTGCTGTTGGTGAGTCATACGTGGTAGTTAGTCCTAATGCTGTTGGTGAGTCATACGTGGTAGTTAGTCCTAATGCTGTTGGTAAGTCACGCGTGATAGTTAGTCCTAGTGCTGTTGGTGAGTCATGCGTGGTAGTTAGTCCTAGTGCTGTTGGTGAGTCATACGTGGTAGTTAGTCCTAGTGTTGTTGGGGAGTCACACGTGGTAGTTAGTCCTAATGCTGTTGCTGAGTCATACGTGGTAGTTAGTCCTAGTGTTGTTGGGGGGTCATACATGGTAGTTAGTCCTAATGCTGTTGCTGAGTAATACGTGGTAGTTAGTCCTAGTGTTGTTGGTGAGTCACACGTGGTAGTTAGTCCTAATGCTGTTGGTGAATCACACGTGATAGTTAGTCCTAATGCTGTTGGTCAGTCACGCGTGATAGGTAGTCCTAGTGTTGTTGGTGAGTCACAAGTGGTAGTTAGTCCTAATGCTGTTGGTAAGTCACGCGTGATAGTTAGTCCTAGTGCTGTTGGTGAGTCATGCGTGGTAGTTAGTCCTAGTGCTGTTGGTGAGTCACACGTGGTAGTTAGTCATAGTGCTGTTGGTCAGTCACGCATGATAATTAGTCCTAGTGTTGTTGGTGAGTCATGCGTGGTAGTTAGTCCTAGTGCTGTTGGTGAGTCATACGTGGTAGTTAGTCCTAGTGTTGTTGGTAAGTCACGCGTGATAGTTAGTCCTAGTGCTGTTGGTGAGTCATGCGTGGTAGTTAGTCCTAGTGCTGTTGGTGAGTCATACGTGGTAGTTAGTCCTAGTGTTGTTGGGGAGTCACACGTGGTAGTTAGTCCTAATGCTGTTGGTCAGTCACGCGTGATAGTTAGTCCTAGTGCTGTTGGTGAGTCACACGTGATAGTTAGTCCTAGTGTTGTTGGTGAGTCACAGGTGATAGTTAGTCCTAGTGTTGTTGGTGAGTCACAGGTGATAGTTAGTCCTAGTGTTGTTGGTGAGTCACAGGTGATAGTTAGTCCGAGTGTTGTTGGTGAGTCACAGGTGATAGTTAGTCCGAGTGTTGTTGGTGAGTCACAGGTGATAGTTAGTCCGAGTGTTACTGGTGAGTCACACGTGGTAAGTAGTGCGAATGTTGTTGGTGAGTCACACGTGATAGTTAGTACTAGTGATGTTCGTGAGTCACACGTGATAGCTAGGTCTAGTGCTGTTTGTGAGTCATGCGTGGTAGTTAGTCCTAGTGCTGTTGGTGAGTCATACGTGGTAGTTAGTCCTAGTGTTGTTGGGGAGTCACACGTGGTCGTTAGTCCTAATGCTGTTGCTGAGTCATACGTGGTAGTTAGTCCTAGTGTTGTTGGGGAGTCACACGTGGTAGTTAGTCCTAATGCTGTTGGTGAGTCATGCGTGATAGTTAGTCCTAGTGCTGTTGGTGAGTCACACGTGATAGTTAGTCCTAATGCTCTTGGTCAGTCACGCGTGATAGTTAGTCCTAGTGTTGTTGGTGAGTCACAAGTGGTAGTTAGTCCTAATGCTGTTGGTAAGTCATGCGTGGTAGTTAGTCCTAGTGCTGTTGGTGAGTCACACGTGATAGTTAGTCCTAGTGTTGTTGGTGAGTCACAGGTGATAGTTAGTCCGAGTGTTGTTGGTGAGTCACAGGTGATAGTTAGTCCGAGTGTTGTTGGTGAGTCACACGTGATAGTTAGTCCTAGTGCTGTTGGTGAGTCACAGGTGATAGTTAGTCCGAGTGTTGTTGGTGAGTCACACGTGGTAAGTAGTGCGAATGTTGTTGGTGAGTCACACGTGATAGTTAGTACTAGTGATGTTCGTGAGTCACACGTGATAGTTAGGTCTAGTGCTGTTGGTGAGTCACGCGTGATAGTTAGTCCTAGTGCTGTTGGTGAGTCATGCGTGGTAGTTAGTCCTAGTGTTGTTGGTGAGTCACAGGTGATAGTTAGTCCGAGTGTTGTTGGTGAGTCACAGGTGATAGTTAGTCCGAGTGTTGTTGGTGAGTCACACGTGGTAGTTAGTCCTAATGCTGTTGGTAAGTCACGCATGATAGTTAGTCCTAGTGCTGTTGGTAAGTCACACGTGGTCGTTAGTCCTAATGCTGTTGGTGAGTCATACGTGGTAGTTAGTCCTATTGTTGTTGGTGAGTCACAAGTGGTAGTTAGTCCTAATGCTGTTGGTAAGTTACGCGTGATAGTTAGTCCTAGTGCTGTTGGTGAGTCTTGCGTGGTAGTTAGTCCTAGTGCTGTTGGTGAGTCACACGTGGTAGTTAGTCCTAATGCTGTTGGTAAGTCACGCGTGATAGTTAGTCCTAGTGCTGTTGGTTAGTCATGCGTGGTAGCTAGTCCTAGTGCTGTTGGTGAGTCATACGTGGTAGTTAGTCCTAGTGTTGTTGGGGAGTCACACGTGGTCGTTAGTCCTAATGCTGTTGCTGAGTCATACGTGTTAGTTAGTCCTAGTGTTGTTGGGGAGTCACACGTGGTAGTTAGTCCTAATGCTGTTGGTGAGTTACACGTGATAGTTAGTCCTAATGCTGTTGGTCAGTCACGCGTGATAGTTAGTCCTAGTGTTGTTGGTGAGTCACAAGTGGTAGTTAGTCCTAATGCTGTTGGTAAGTCACGCGTGATAGTTAGTCCTAGTGCTGTTGGTGAGTCATGCGTGGTAGTTAGTCCTAGTGCTGTTGGTGAGTCATACGTGGTAGTTAGTCCTAGTGCTGTTGGTCAGTCACGCGTGATAGTTAGTCCTAGTGTTGTTGGTGAGTCATGCGTGGTAGTTAGTCCTAGTGCTGTTGGTGAGTTATGCGTGGTAGTTAGTCCTAGTGTTGTTGGTGAGTCACACGTGATAGTTAGTCCTAGTGTTATTGGTAAGTCACACGTGGTCGTTAGTCCTAATGCTGTTGGTGAGTCACGCGTGACAGTTAGGTGTAGTGCTGTTGGTAAGTCATACGTGGTAGTTAGTCCTAGTGCTGTTGGTAAGTCACGCGTGTTAGTTAGTCCTAGTGCTGTTGGTGAGTCACACGTGGCAGTTAGTCCTAGTGTTTTTGGTGAGTCACAGTTGATAGTTAGTCCGAGTGTTGTTGGTGAGTCACACGTGGTAAGTAGTGCGAATGTTGTTGGTGAGTCACACGTGATAGTTAGTACTAGTGATGTTCGTGAGTCACACGTGATAGTTAGGTCTAGTGCTGTTGGTGAGTCACGCGTGATAGTTAGTCCTAGTGCTGTTGGTGAGTCATGCGTGGTAGTTAGTCCTAGTGTTGTTGGTGAGTCACACGTGATAGTTAGTCCTAGTGTTGTTGGTGAGTCACAGGTGATAGTTAGTCCGAGTGTTGTTGGTGAGTCACACGTGGTAGTTAGTCCTAATGCTGTTGGTAAGTCACGCGTGATAGTTAGTCCTAGTGCTGTTGGTAAGTCACACGTGGTCGTTAGTCCTAATGCTGTTGGTGAGTCATACGTGGTAGTTAGTCCTATTGTTGTTGGTGAGTCACAAGTGGTAGTTAGTCCTAATGCTGTTGGTAAGTTACGCGTGATAGTTAGTCCTAGTGCTGTTGGTGAGTCTTGCGTGGTAGTTAGTCCTAGTGCTGTTGGTGAGTCACACGTGGTAGTTAGTCCTAATGCTGTTGGTAAGTCACGCGTGATAGTTAGTCCTAGTGCTGTTGGTGAGTCATGCGTGGTAGTTAGTCCTAGTGCTGTTGGTGAGTCATACGTGGTAGTTAGTCCTAGTGTTGTTGGGGAGTCACACGTGGTCGTTAGTCCTAATGCTGTTGCTGAGTCATACGTGGTAGTTAGTCCTAGTGTTGTTGGGGGGTCACACATGGTCGTTAGTCCTAATGCTGTTGCTGAGTCATACGTGGTAGTTAGTCCTAGTGTTGTTGGTGAGTCACAAGTGGTAGTTAGTCCTAATGCTGTTGGTAAGTCACGCGTGATAGTTAGTCCTAGTGCTGTTGGTGAGTCATGCGTGGTAGTTAGTCCTAGTGCTGTTGGTGAGTCATACGTGGTAGTTAGTCCTAGTGTTGTTGGGGAGTCACACGTGGTCGTTAGTCCTAATGCTGTTGCTGAGTCATACGTGGTAGTTAGTCCTAGTGTTGTTGGGGAGTCACACGTGGTAGTTAGTCCTAATGCTGTTGGTGAGTCACACGTGATAGTTAGTCCTAATGCTGTTGGTCAGTCACGCGTGATAGTTAGTCCTAGTGTTGTTGGTGAGTCACAAGTGGTAGTTAGTCCTTATGCTGTTGGTAAGTCACGCGTGATAGTTAGTCCTAGTGCTGTTGGTGAGTAATGCGTGGTAGTTAGTCCTAGTGCTGTTGGTGAGTCACACGTGGTAGTTAGTCCTAGTGCTGTTGGTCAGTCACGCGTGATAGTTAGTCCTAGTGTTGTTGGTGAGTCATGCGTGGTAGTTAGTCCTAGTGCTGTTGGTGAGTCATGCGTGGTAGTTAGTCCTAGTGTTGTTGGTGAGTCACACGTGATAGTTAGTCCTAGTGTTATTGGTAAGTCACACGTGGTCGTTAGTCCTAATGCTGTTGGTGAGTCACGCGTGATAGTTAGGTGTAGTGCTGTTGGTAAGTCATACGTGGTAGTTAGTCCTAGTGCTGTTGGTAAGTCACGCGTGTTAGTTAGTCCTAGTGCTGTTGGTGAGTCACACGTGGCAGTTAGTCCTAGTGTTTTTGGTGAGTCACAGTTGATAGTTAGTCCTAGTGTTGTTGGTAAGTCACACGTGGTCGTTAGTCCTAATGCTATTGGTGAGTCATACGTGGTAGTTAGTCCTAGTGTTGTTGGGGAGTCACACGTGATCGTTAGTCCTAATGCTGTTGGTGAGTCACGCGTGATAGTTAGGTGTAGTGCTGTTGGTAAGTCATACGTGGTAGTTAGTCCTAGTGCTGTTGGTTAGTCACGCGTGTTAGTTAGTCCTAGTGCTGTTGGTGAGTCACACGTGGTAGTTAGTCCTAGTGTTGTTGGTGAGTCACAGTTGATAGTTAGTCCTAGTGTTGTTGGTGAGTCACACGTGGTAGTTAGTCCTAATGCTGTTGGTAAGTCACGCGTGATAGTTATTCCTAGTGCTGTTGGTGAGTCATGCGTGGTAGTTAGTCCTAGTGTTGTTGGTGAGTCACACGTAGTAGTTAATCCTAATGCTGTTGGTGAGTCACACGTGATAGTTAGTCCGAGGGAGACTTATGGAGGACGAGTAAAGATGATTCTAGGTGTTAAAGTTTATTGGTTGATGTTGTGTTCAGATGGTGCTGATATTCACTGATGTTGTGTTCAGATGGTGGTAATATTGTTCAATACTTTGTAAATATCACGAGTTTGTTGTGTCATAATTTCGGAACACAATTGTGATAGGACAACATTCTAAGCTAACATTAACTCAGTGTATTTTGAATCAACCTAAACAAACAGAAATCAGAAAACATTTGTAAACTGTAATAAAATTATTATATCATACATATCCCATTATTTGTATTATTTCTTCAAAAAAGAGTCAACACTGAAGAACTATAAATATTAATTACTGTAGCTGATAAAAATGTTAAACAAAAATAAAAACAAAATTATTTTTTTTTCTAAAAATAAACTTTTATTAAAATGAACAGAAAAGTAAAAAGAAATAATAACTCATTCTATCAAACAACTATTCATATGAATCGGTACAAATGTTAAAAGCGTGGGCCCCCATCAACGCTGCACAACCCCCATGTCTCTTTCAAAGGATGTTGAGATAATCCCTTAACCTTAATGGCAACACAACTGCAGCAGTTATTGTTGTGCCCCTCCGGTCACCAGTGTTACTACCAGCAGTCAGCTACCGGCTAACATGCAGGTGGAATTCAACAGCCTTTCGGGTACAAACCCGAATATACTATGAATGTAACAGCTCCCAGCCTAATAATGACTAATTTATATTACATTGCTGTTTGTGTGTGTGTGTGTGTGTGTGTATGGTTTATCTCTACATTGAAATACAACTACTGAATACTATACACGATTAAATAAAATAACCACTTTTGAAACAGGGGAGCTAGATGTGTATGATCGTGTTACAGCAGGGAAGCTAAATGTGTATGATCGTGTGACAGCAGGGGAGCTAAATTTGTATGATCGTGTTACAGACCAGTGGTTCTTTAAGTGGGTCACGCTGACATTGTCCATAATAACTTAACCGCGAGGTTGAAATTTAAATGAACTTTCTTGGGTCAGGTTTCTTGCTGGGTTTGAAATTGTCAGAACCATTGCTACTGATAATTGATTTGTTTCAAGATGAGACAATACTTCAAATGAAACTAATATTAAATTTGACATTATAAGACGATACTTACTTTGGAGCTGGCCAAAAGTATTTATTCACAAGTGAAGTCTATTAAGTCAGAAATTAAAAATAACACTTTAAACTATTTAAACGAACACACTTCACACTATCACACTTCACACAATCACACTTCACACAATCACACTTCACAATATTCATAGACAATTTCCACACTTCATAGTATTCACACAATCACACTTCACACTTCACACCATCACACTTCACACCATCACACTTCACACCATCACACTTCACACCATCACACTTCACACAATCACACTTCACGCAATCACACTTCACACAATCACAATATTCACAGATAATTTCCACACTTCATAGTATTCACACAATCACACTTCACACCATCACACTTCACACCATCACACTTCACACAATCACACTTCACACCATCACACTTCACACCATCACACTTCACACCATCACACTTCACACAATCACACTTCACACAATCACACTTCACAATATTCACAAACAATTTCCACACTTCATAGTATTCACACAATCACACTTCACACTTCACACAATCACACTTCACACCATCACACTTCACACCATCACACTTCACACCATCACACTTCACACCATCACACTACATACCATCACACTTCACACCATCATACAAACTATTTACCGCAGACGATCAAGGTTGATAATAACATACTTTAAAGAACTGCACCATCATCATAATATCAGCATTGATTGCCTATTCATAAAACTGTAGAAACCACTGACTCATTGAGAGCCACACAGAACTGAAGACAGAGACTTTTGTGGCTCTGAGTGCCACATTGGGGCCACCTCTGTAATGAAACCATCGTCGGCGACACGCAATGGCATTATCTTTTAATAAATTTAAACCCCACTCTAGCTCTGTAGTGTTGTCAAACACTGTCCCCTTAAATATCTTCCCATCGATCATATCGTCCTCACGTTCACAGATTAGAAATGTACCTGTGCTTTCCTGTCACTACGCAAATACTCAAACCTTTTTTCAGTTGACCAATGTCCGACCTGACCTGACTTCACGCTTGGGTCGTGTGGTCTTCTCACGATGTTTTTGTGTAAGCACTTTTGTGTATTTGGCCCACATAATGCGATACATTGACCTTACATGAGCTGCAGCCAGAAAAGTCAAAGGCTGCTCAGTATTTTACGTAAATTTCCCACGAAAATAAATGAAAGCGATGGGGCCCCGGCCCCAGAAAGTATTCGGGTTGCCCCAGGGCCCATCGCTGAAACATAGTTTACCATCTACTTTATGTTTTATTTACAAAGCTCATCATGGCAAACGAGGAAGAAAATTAACATCTCCATATTAAATACTTTCTTGACAATATTACATTACGACAGGGAATAATTATCTGAAATATGAATTTATAATAAAACAGACGTAGGATAGATGATAGTAGAAATGACCAGATGGAATATACTCTTACATATGAATTTATAATAAAACAGACGTAGGATAGATGATAGTAGAAATAACCAGATGGAATATACTCTTACATATGAATTTATAATAAAACAGACGTAGGATAGATGATAGTAGAAATAACCAGATGGAATATACTCTTACATATGAATTTATAATAAAACAGACGTAGGATAGATGATAGTAGAAATGACCGGATGAAATATACTCTTACATATGAATTTATAATAAAACAGACGTAAGATAGTTGATAGAGGAAATGACCAGATGGAACATAATCTTACACGACAAATAATCGCTGTAAACTGGTACAATATAGTTTCATGTTTCACGTTGACAGTCGAGAACTGGTGACTACATTTTTTATTTCACAAAGTTCCATCCGGTTTACTGGCGAAGTTGCTGCCTTCTGATTCATCTCTTTAAGTCTGGGTTTCTTCTGAGTTTCCCCTCGCCCCATCATCACCAGTAACGTCTCCCTGTATTTCGTGCTCATCCTGTAATACACCACGATGGTAATGCTTGAGTTCACCGTCTCCATCTCCAGGGCGCAGGTGGCCACGATCCAGTTGATGTTGGAGTACACGCCGCTGATGCTCAGCTGCGGGACGATGGCTCTGGCGGTGAGCAGGGCCGAAGACGGGATGAAGCAGACGATGAAGATCACCGACACCGTGACGATCATCACCACCATCTTTTTCTCTTTCAGCGACACCTCCGCCCCCGGGGTGGCGGTCATCATGGCCGCCCCGGAAGTCGCCTGCCGCCATATTGCCGCCCTCTTCAGCCGGAACCCGATGACGATGTTGCAGATGATGATGACGGAGAAGGCGATCAAAGGGACGGCGAAGTTGGTCAGGAAGAGAGACGGGCCCAGGACGTCGTTGATATTCGGGGTGTAGAATATCCCCAGGACAGTTTTGTTCAACTTGAGGTCAAACTTCCAGTCGTAGTACGCCGTGTAGTACACAGGGAACATGGTCAGCGCGATGACAAAGAACACGGTGACGTTAAACACCAAGGCCAGGTTCTTGGTAATCAATCTCCTGACCTTGAACGGCAAGGTCACACACAGGCAACGTTCAAACGCCACAAAGGCCGTAATGAACCCGGTCACTTTGACGAAGTAATTGTGAGGATAGCCAGCGGTCAAGCTCTGGATCTCTAACGGTAGGAAGGGAAGGTCAAGGCTGAGGAACCAAGGGTTGACAATGACGTTGAACCACTGAAGCGTGACCAGCGCGCCAATGTCGCTGACCGCCAGTGCGGTCAGACTGATGTTGACCGTATCACCGAACCCCATTCTGCTGAAGACAACAACGTTCACCACGTTGGCCACTATCCCCAGCAGACCGACGATCTCGCCGAAAAATATATTGGACGTCACGACGATTTCTCGGACCTCGTAACTGACCAGTCCGTTTGGCACTTGACCATTGAGAGACACCTGTTTTGAAAAGTTTGTATTATTCTGGATATTAAATAACGTTTGCATTATATCCTATTAATATCTTTAAAAAAAACTTAATAAACCACAAACATTCTTCTGTGTAAACATGGTTAAATGTAAATTTCGTGCGATAAACATTTTAAATTCCAAAATAAAGAGCACGACCCATTTAATATACATTCTGTGGTATGACCTAGATATAATTAGCGTCATTGGTAACGAGCTATCCACACACTTATTGTTTCTTTTCAGTGGCAGCTCGATACACAGGCTGTAACGAAGATTGCAAAATTACATGCCAGGTAAATTGTAGAGTTCTGGTTGGTACGGTAAAACATTATAATTAAATTAAATGTAGGACCACCGGTGAATCGATGGACGCAAACAATATTTTATCTGTTTAAGACAGATGGAAATCTAACATTATGATTACTTATACAAACAAAGATCAGTTAACAAGTTCAAGGAAAAATAAAGTTACTTTTACCAATATTAATTTTCTTTTCTTACCATAATTTCTAAATTATAAATTTTGACGGAAAAATTAAAAAAAAATTAATATTGTTGAGGTAAACATCAAATTAATTTTTTTAAGAAGTTTTAATAAAATTATAATTTTTAATTTAAGGGCAGCAAACATGTTTGTGTGTATTATGATTCAAAATAATTTTTTTTTGCAGAAAACTGTAATTATTTTCTTCTGGTAAATAGAACATTTGTGTTTGGCTGGCCCCAATCCCCATCCTCGCCCCTAACTGACTGATTTCTAAATAAAAAATGCGACTGTTAATTATAGACCTGAGGGGGGAGTACGGGTGGGAGGGGGGGAGATATTAAACGATTTATACATTTTGCTGAGAAAACGTGCATAGGGTGTACATAATAACAGTACATTACTAATTATTTAGTAAGTATTTTAACCCAAGCCTAATTAATAAAAAACAATTCTTTTAAAAATAACATAAAAACATTGTATCAATTAGTTAGGGAAAGTGTAATAAATTGTTTTTTAACCATAATTATGTCATTATTGTAACAATTCTTTCTTTTTATCAGCAGTACTGATAACATGTACCTCAAAGTAAAACACACACACACACACTCACACATGCAACCGCTTTATACTGAACGTTAATTAATCATTCGGTTTACAAAGGAAAAATTTCCAGCATTGGAGTACAGTTTATCGAACCTTTGTACTACGTGCACTGCAATGCCTGAAGGTTTAAGGTCTCTCTCTCTCTCTCTCTCTCCCTCTCTCTCCCTCCCTCCCTCTCTCTCTCCCTCTCTTCCCCCCTCTCTCTCTCACTCCCTCTCTCTCCCCCTCTCACTCTCTCTCTCCCTCCCTCTCTCTCTCTCTTAGTTCAGTTGTTTCATAATCTCAGTGGCAAATTTAGAAATTAATGTTTGTATTTCTAAATTTATACTAAAAATGACTTTTTTTAAATGAACTAAAAAATAAAAGAAATAAAAATTCCTTAGATTATTCACATATTTATAGAAATTTAAATAGAAAACGTGAGAACCTTTATGGATCTTTTATTTCATTTCTTTGTCTTTCAGTTTTTTAATGAATCCATTAATTCCCAATAGTTCTTGTTTAATTTGGGATGAATAGAGCTATAGAGGACAGGCTTATTCCATAATATTTTGATGTTATAATTTTGTCACTTCATAAATACAGGAAATACAAACTGGTCTAAAAAAAATGGCCGCCTCATTAAAGTTTCACCCGGTGCGGACCCCCCCCCTCCTCCGCCCCTCCATATTAACGCCACTGCACTCACGCCCATCAACCCCAAAGCTATTTTATTATTATTATTTGTATAAGTAGAACAATATTATGTTACATTTTATTTTATATTATAACAGGGGCCAACACATAGGTCTAGACTTTTCCTCGACGTCCCTGCTAGTAGAAATGTTAAGTTCCTGTAAGACAGTCTCTTAGTTCCTACAGTCTCTTAGTTCCTACAGTCTCTTAGTTCCTACAGTCTCTTAGTTCCTACAGTCTCTTAGTTCCTACAGTCTCTTAGTTCCTATCAACCACTTTGAGACTGTTTTTTGTTGAGGTCTTCTTTCGTCCCCACCATAACTGATAGTCCAACGGCCATGGAGGGAAATTTTACCCAAATTCAGTTGGTTCTCAATGGAGATCTAACCCGGCAGATATTACATTTTTTTTTTGGGAATGAAAAAATCGAGCCAAATTCTTAACCCACCACATAAAGATATGTGGCAGTAGTCCTAACAAAAATAAAATACAAAACTATATTGACATTAAGTCACTTATTAATATTTGAATTGTTGTGCCATAATTTCATAAATATATATATCAGGCCTGGCCAGACGATACATTGAGCAGCAGACAATGCACGTGCATCCCCTAAACGGCAGTGGCGTAGCGACTCAGGGCATAATCACTTTTTAGCGCCCCCCCCCTTCAAAAACCATATAATATTATATGTAAATTATACCATTTGTCGCCCCTTTGTGAGTAGCGCCCGGGGCATGATGCCCACCCTTGGCTACCCCTCTGTCAACCACACATAGTTTTTGTGTACCAATAGTTTCATTTCCTCAATATTTATTTTGTATGAGTTTTTGTCTGTGCATAATTTGTTCATTTACGTCATCCAATATGGCGGTGTTTTGAATAATAATTTTTAAAAAAATCAACAAAATATTTTTTAGTCTTTCTTGTTTTTATTTCAATTAGTTCATGCATAATGTTGTTTATAATTAAACATTAGCTATTTATAGAGTCAAGATGGATACGTTGCCATGGTAATGTATGCTGTGTTTACATTTTGATTCATCATTTTAATTTTTTTTTGTTTATTCAAAGAGGAAAAAAAAATAATTTCATTCATAGAAGAACAAAAAAATTCAGTCAAAAATTAAAACAACTCTGTCATCACACTCGTACAATAATTAAATGTAAACATACATTTGATCCAAGACTTTGAATTTTCATTCGGCTCCAACATATTTATTGGAAGAACGAAAGAAATAAACCTTCACTTGATTTATTTTGAGAAGTGGATGAACTGGCAAGATAATCACTTTTAATAATACAGGGGAAGCAACCATCCCAATTATTTCCCTTGGATTGAACTACTACTCTTATTAAACATTACATATTATCGCACCGAAGCAGTGGCGTAACGAGGGAGGTACATATGTCCCCGGGCGCCGAGGTTCAGGGGCGCCTAATGGTATATTTTACATATAATATTATATGGTTTTCGAATGGGGGGGGGGCTAAAAAGGTATTAAAAAGGTAAAATGCCCCGGGCGCAAGTTGCCTTGCCCCCCCCCTCGCTACGCCTTTGCACCGAAGCAAATACCTGTATTCAATTTTTTTGTTCAATCACTAACCTCGATGGTTTAAAATATAGCAAGTCAAATGGTTGGATACAACGATATACTGTTGACCAGTTGTAATTAGGTCACAGTGTAGAATACAATAAGCTTTATTATTAAAGTGGTCTTTTGTTTTTTCTCAAGTGGGTGTTGTACATCACGTGATGTGACTGGGATTATATTTTATTTAAATGTGACTTGAGGGACATTACTCTTCCTTCAGCGGACTGTCTTCTGATAGAGTTGTCTGCTGCTACTTCAACTAGCCAGTAACAGCTCAATGATAGTTGAATTCCGTTTGTGTTATAAGTATTTGTACCTGTGGGATATTTAAACAAAGTCAACCAAATAGCATCTGTGTCTGTTATTCATCGTAGGTGTCAGTTAGCCAATGTGCAAAGTAGGAAGGTTGTCTCACTGTGGCTGAGTTTCATGGCAGTTTCAAATCCTGAATTGGTGAATTAATTCAGCGGTCGGCAACATTTAGAACCTCGTAGACCACTAAATATTCGTGATCTTTTTTTTTACTGCGGTCCAATAAATTCATCACTTTCACTCCAGCAAACCAATAAATTCGAAAAAAAAGCGTCAACCAATCAATCAGAACTTTAGCTCGATACGTGTAATCGTTTCTGTTTGATCACGTGGTCGCTTTTGTTAATCGGACCAGCAACATTTTCTTTCAGACTACATGTATCTGACCGCTGTAATGACAGTGAATGTTGGAGTACGGTTAGCATATGAAATGTTACTAAGCAGTATCTCAAGTCTCAAATGTCAGGCTGCGGCATTCATTGAATAGGGGAGAGAATTATGAGACGTAGAGAGACTTTGTTGACACCTAAGATCAGGGTCCAGTCTTGTAGTAATACAAGGTCAGCACCGCAAGTGAGGCTGCATTAGACAGCACCGCAATAGAGGATGCATTGGACAGCACCGCAAGAGAGGATGCATTCGACAGCACCACAAGAGAGGATGCATCAGACAGTACCGCAAGAGAGGATGCATTAGCAGCCAAATCTAATTTTATTTCAAAGAAGAGCTGCATCATTCTAAAAATAAATCTACATCACGACCGACCCAGCCAATGAGCAGAAACCAGTTTCTCCAAGGTAAACTATAATGAAAGCAGCTGAGTGGTCTTCAGGTATATTATCAGAGGGACTTGTAGAGCCAAAGTCGATAATATGGCTTATTGTTGCCGTCGTAAAGCTGGAAAATTACTTGTTCTAGTCACAAGGCCCATTGGTCACTGGTGGGGAAATTTGACATCATTGTAACTGACAAGTCACGTGGGTCCCCGCAGTAAGCAGATTCCAACCTAAATGCTACCGTATCAAAGTTTTCTTCAAAACCCAAGAATAGGCTAAGGAAATAAAGACAAGATTACAAAATACAACAGTGCTTTTAAATTCGAACAACTTGAATCACTAACTCTAAATTGAATAAAGTTTCGCTCAAAAGTAACTCAATATCTTAGGGGACGGTGTGAGTAGAGGGGGAACCCAATCAATGGCTGTCGATTTTTTTCCCCAGAATGCGCCTCAATGTGTGTGTGCAGGTTTTATCTAGAGTGAGCAGTTTTAAATTTCAGTCTTTGAAATAAACCCACATAACAAACATATATTATTTAAAGTAGATTCATAATGTTAAGTCTATCAAAAAGTAAAAAAAACCGTTACAAGAAGTGACAAAAGTTAATAACTAGCCATTATCGTATGACTTTATACCGATCACGAATATTCACAATCACCCATGTAGAATACTCGATCTCTGATAAGAACTAAGGTGTCGTTCATGTCATAGTGAAAATTCCCAATTGTTTACCGTGGGGATGAAAGAAGAGTTCTACAAAACCACCTCATCACCGGTTTATAGGATATGCATCTCATCCTATCAGGGTCTTAACAAACACCAGTGTAGAGATACTTAACTTTCACCTGTTGATTCAAAACTTATGTATTGCTTGAACTATCATTAAAATAAAACTCAACTCAAATGATGTTTGAATTTTTTATTGAATTGCACACAGTAAATAGGGAAGAGAGAAGAATAAAATATTGAAATAAAATGAACCACAAGAATAAAAATAGAACTCAGGGTCTTCGAGAAACGTATTCATGTATAATGACTAGGTGGGCTGGCGTACCATAAAAAAAAACTATAATACACAATAGAATTAGAAAATACAAAGCGGATGCACTGAATATAACTTTTACAAGTACGACTAAACTTGAAATGTGACACCATTTCAAAATAAAACATTTCTACAGGACAACGTGATTGGATTGCAATTTTTAATATTTTTGATAGTCAAAAGTAAAATTTTGTTTTTTTTTTGCTCAATGAATAAAGTGTATAGGAAATATAAACAGTAAAAAATGAATACTTAAGTACACAGAATTTGATCTCGTCTTGACGATGGAAATAAATCAGCTGCAACTGATTTACCACAAGTTTTATTTGTAATAACAAACATTTGCTAAAAATCAATCAAGTATCCAATTTTTTTTTCTTCTAAAATTCCACATGATGATTTCAATGCGTGTCAACTCTAAACTGACATTTTAACATCAAAAGTTATTAAAATGCATTTCTACAAAACTTTCTAATTTTCTCTTTGGAATAAAAATGTAAAAAGCTGTAAGTATTTGATTTATGTAAACATTAAGTTTAAAAAAAAAAAAGACTTTATGCGTTCCACATTTTTGAGATGTTTACAGTAACAATTTTTTATTAAGTACATTTTAAAAAAAATCGTTTGATATCTAATAAGAGTATTAATACTTCAAAACATATTACAACAATATTTATAGTCAGAACATTATCATTTTAAATTAAACTCCAGTATAAATGTGTATTACAATTACTGTAAGGTTTATTTTTTTAACAAAACAAAAAATGTTGATTAGTGTCGAGAATTCAGAATACCATTCAAGGATGTTAACACATCAGAAAAAGTTAAATAAGAAAGCAAAAAAAAAAAAAATTATATTTTGCTGTAGATATAAAAAAAAAAATTTAAAAACCACAATTTTTGTATAATTTTAGTCAAAAAAAATAATGTAAAAAATAAAATGTAACTTATTGAACAGTCAAATGTGTATCACAACCTTAGACTTGAGACAAAGAAAAAATAAATAAAATTTTTCTTTCAAACATCAACAAAATAATTGAACACAAAAGGACTGTCCAATGTTATGCAGATTTTCAAGATAGAATGGAATTAAGATTTTCTAAGCAAAGTGAATAGAAAATTTTACCGAACAGAATACATTAAATTAAAAAAACAATATTTAATTTTTTGACTGTAAGAACTGAAGGGGAAAAATATATTTCATAAGTCACTAGTTTTAAATGATTTCTTAACTGTCAGATAAGCTAAGGCTTCTCTGTAATTTTAGATCTCAACACTAGAGAATATGGCGGTTTGGTTTCTTTCATGATCAAGGCTCCTGTTGAAACTACACATACAGGGGAGCCTACAGTTTATTTTAATGTCTATGGTTAGTGTAAAAAATAAATGAGTGTCATGAAAAGAGTTTGAATACTGCCATCTTTCACATTACAAAAAGTGAATATTGAAGACAATGTAAAATAAAAGTGTCATTTCATGTCCGATGTTTTGACTGACTAGAGGAATATATAGTCCAGTGTTTTGACTGACTAGAGGAATATATAGTCCAGTGTTTTGACTGACTAGAGGAATATATAAGGGTGACATAAACGTTTCTGTTTAATAAATCTTATGATTAATATTAAAAAAAAAATTTAACTTAATAAACGTGGAAATGTAAAATAAAATAAAAAAACTAAAATCAATAAATATGAAAAAATATAAAATTGCCGAAAAGATAAAAAAAACAACAAATTCTTAATACTCCCACCTCACAAAATAAGCACTTTAAATAAATGAACGTATAATTTTTTTTAATAACAAAATAATGAATATCACAAATTAATTTTATAAGATTGTTAAACACCATTCTGTGCTAGTTTAAACAATATTTATTTTTACAAAGTACAGAAAAATTGAATTGCTTTACTAAGTTAAGAAAATAAGACTTCAAATTTATAATGATAGACCCAAATACCTGTATAAATAGTTCTACTATAAACATTTCACATTTTGCTGTTACATGTACAACACGTCATAGAGTCTAAAAAAAAAGAAATCATCTATATATACTGATGATTGCTGATTGATTGACAGATCACAACTTTTCACTGGAAGAAGAAACTATAATGGAATGATTCTTAACTGTACTATCATATTTAGAGTTTCTGAAATCAATAATAATTTAAAACAAATATCACAAAGCACCGAAGAAGAGAAATAAATTAAGTACAATCAGGCATCAAATGGAAGCGAAAATACACAGTGAAAGAAGAAAATGTTTTAAGAGGGGGGGGGGGGCAAGCAAGTTGTTGAAAGAAAGACCAATAAAGTAACATGCAAGTAAATCAAGACTATCAATACAACATTTACATATTTCTTTTATCTGGTGTACAAGGACAGAAAAAATATTTTCAAAAAGTTTTTTAGGAATTAGAACATAAATAATGAAGAACAAAAAAAAACAATTAATTTTAAATTAAATAAATTTGACAATTTTTTTAAGGTAATTTTCAATTCTCTAAGTGAAATGCAGAAACAGACATTTATGTATAAAGGTTGGTCCCACATCAGTTATCACAGAAAAATTTCTGAGATTATACGCTCCAGAAAAAACATTTCTTAAATAAATTCTTCAACTAATTCAGCATTTGAAGTAAACAAATTTGGGAAATAAATAATCAAGAGATCAATAACAAATTAAAGCCAAAAAAAAAAACCTTTTTAAAAATGTTTTTTTCTGGTAATTTGGTAATTGACAAGTAAACATGCTCATAGCCTAGATACGTGATCCATAAATAATATTTAGCTAATTACAATGGAGAGTTAAATGTGGTTCAGAAAACATTGTGTACAAATATCATAAATAGAACGGGGTATTTTTTTTTCCAATTATCGGATTCAGTTAAAATTGTTTTTAATTTTTACAATGTTTTTAACAGAGCATCGCACAAAAATACTACTAAAACTATTAAAAGCTGAGAAGTAAAATCAATCAATAATGCATTAGTCTTGAACTATTAATAAATTCGGAAAGTAAAGCCAAATTTTAAAAAATTGATAGGATAAAAATACCCTTAAGTACAATAAAGAATTTAAAAAATATAAACTTGAAAAATGTACAGATTTTGAACAGTCCTTTGAAGCCAAAAATATTAACAAAAATGTAGCGGATGCAAAAGAAAAAAAAAATTGTTGTCCTAAAGTCAAACTGGTACAGCTTCAAGAATTTAAGCAACTTGCTCATACTTGGCTCTGTTAATTGACTTGGCCAGGCAAAATGCCAGAATAGCACCAAGTACCTAGACAAAAACAAATTCATGTCACCATCACAAAAATAAAGGGGAGTACACTGAATTTTAAAAAAAACCTCTATCCATCAAGGGAGATAAAGTGTAGAATTCAATTGTGTCTGTGGAATATTAAGGGATTTTGTGGCAAGCACAACTTCAAAGGTACCCATTTATAGCTATGGTTCTTACAGAGGATCAAACCTAGGACCCTCAGTTCAACAGTCAAATACTCTACACTGATTGACACCAACACTGAATTCACTGGTATCTTAATGTACTCCAATAATATACCACAGAAAAATGGAGATCATTTTCTATACCATCAGACATATTAAGATATGTATGTGTGCGTTAGTATATATATATATATCAATTACCCAATCTCGTTTGTTTGTTGTGGTTAATTACTACAGATTGGAGAAAGGGATAGATTTTCAAATGACATTACCAAAACTGTATGCATAATTATCCCATTGGTTCCTTAGGGGAAAAACTAGAGATACCCTTCAATTACTGAGGGTTTTTGGGCTTGAGCAAAAAATTTGGGGGGAAAACGGGTGGGTGCACAAAAACGCATGTAACTTTTAAAGTAATAGAGATAGTTCTTTAAATGTATACATTTTATTACAAAGAAATGAATTATCTTTCATTCTGTGAAAGAATTAAAGTTATACAATTGATATTTAAAAAGTTAATATTCAGAAAAGTATGACAATTTTTTTTTCAATTTTGATTTTTTAAACCCTATTTTCAACTGAAAATTTTATCTGGAGATTATAAAAATAGCCTATAGGTATATCGAGATAAAATAAACATCATTCAATTTCCTTTACAACAGTGTAAGAATTACTAAAATTGATCAAGATTTGATAAAGTTGTTATGAATTGAAAATAATCACTATTTTTAATTGAGGACCTGAGTGTGGGCTGTTTATATAGACTTTATTTATTGTGCAACTATTTATCAACTACAATCTTAAATAGTATGATCTATATATCAACATGTCGGAAATTAAACAATCTTTCTTATGATATATATTTTATGTATGTTGACTTTATAGTAAAGATGATAAAAGTATATAAATTCGATATAATTTATTCCTTCCAATTGGTTATGCAACTTTCAAACCTTACACATTACAAACGAAAAAACAACAAACTTATTATAACTAATGTTTCCGACTTTAAGCTTTATAATAATAAATGTTCATTTCTCTTCCTATCGGCTATACTTTCTTCATTTTTTTTTCCAAAATTAATATAATAACGAACTTTTGAAATCGGTCACCATATTGGACCATAAAACCATCCGGACACAAATTATAATTCTCAATAAAATCATAGTGATTTAGAAAAAATAAGTGATTTAAGTTATAGTGCTAAAAGTAAACATAACAGGGACAAAAACAATGTTTTAAAATGGAAAATGTAGCTACTCACATGTTCTTATAATGTCATCATAATTAAAGTAATCCATATTGAAATACTAAGACTAAGTCTCACAAAAACACGCATCCATTAATAACAGAAATATAGCACATTCACAAAACAAAAACAAACAAACTGCAACTGGAAGTGATGATTTTAGATTTCATATATTCTCTTTAATGTACTTTAAGTCTATAGCAAGTTAATATAAAGAAATTGTAATAGTAATTTTAAGACGTTAAACACGCCTATGGCCTCATCTCGGGGGGGGGGGGGGGGGGGGATATTAGTGATGTCATAAATCTGCTGATGTTTATCGAAAATAACTACTTCGCCTTAAATCTACTAGAAAAAATTCATTAAAATCAGTTTTTATATTGTTTATTGTAAAAAAAAATCATTTTTAAACGTAAATGTTAAATAATTTGTAAAATGTGTTTGATTTTGAAGCAACACGCTGTGTTCTGTGTCTAAGGCTAACAATAGTACTGCGCATGCGCGGTGAACCTGTTATGCAATTTTTACCACCAGCGAGCTCGGGACAAAGAAATTCCTCACACAGGGGGTCTGGTTTCTGCCTCCCTGTTATTACATAATGGAAAAGTTACGCAAATGACCTAGATATTCAAATAGAGGAAAGGCTGACCTTTACATTGATACCACACTGTGTAATCTTACGCTAGAATGCCGGCTTAAACCGGACATCAAAAGCGGCCATTTCGGCCGATTTTTCGATCGGAGAAAGCGTGTCATTTTTACCCCCTTCCCACTAAAAATGTAATAAAAAAAGAACTGTCTAGAAAATGATGAAAAAACATTAATGAATTTGTGTAGAAATGATTTCTCTACAAGAATATATAGGTTACATCGCGATACATTAAACATAAGGTATAGAAATCTATCGCTGAAGTGAAATGTTGTCAAAAATCCGCATCCGTAGTTCGGGCCTTATCGCGATTGTTGTCAAAAATCCGCATCCGGAATGAAAAGGTTAAGTACCAAATAATAAGATATATTTTTTCAAAAACCTGTACCTGGAAGAAAGAGATCCCTAGTGCCACGCCACCTATGGGGCCCATATTTCCATTAATGAAGTCAACAACAAACATGTGGCATCCCTGTAAAAATATAATGATATATTTGTTTATTTTCATTTTTTTTTTAAAGAAAATAAAAGATACCTTAGTAAATAAAAGATACCTTAGTTTTTTGAGTGCTCAACTACACATATTTAACTGAGCATGTGGGTTTAACTTTCAGTATGTATTAATAATCCAATAAAGTTTTAACTCTATTAAAGTTGTAAATAAACAATATTATCGATTTTTTCATTTTGAGACAAGACCTATAAAAAAAGGATGTATACCTGTGTGTGAATGTCTGTTACATTGGTCAGGTTCAGATGTTCACACTTGTTCTTGTTACGACAGCAGGATTCTGGCACAGAATTAGTTGGTTGGCCCTCCTTTCTAGCAAATGGTGTGTTGAACCAGTCAGCGTAGCTGTCAATGCCGCAGCAAACAAGCTGTAGTTTTTTAAAATGAAGTTCAATTAACAAATGAGAATAAATAACATTACACAAAACCAATAGGCTTATATTTTTTTACAGTTTACCAACGCACTATTCCATGAAATAAAATTACACTAACAAAATACAGTGAAGTGAAAAAAACTATTAGAAAGTATTACACTGGTGTTAAGTCTATTAAAAAATTATCGGCAGATAACACTACGATTTTAGGTATGATTACATATAAACTGAGTCTAACACAGCCCGATCATTTTTCTTTGGATTATTTAAAAACCAAATTTTGGGGGGGGGGGGGGGGGGAAACTTAAAACTCTGAAGACTTCATTTTTAAAGGAAGTGTGTAATGCTCCAATATTAAACCAATTAATTTAGACAAGAAATATTAAAATAGTTCTGCAAACAACGATGGATAAAAGTGTAATTTTTACCTTCTCTTGAAGTTCATCCATTGCCACAGTAATCTCTCTGTTTCCTTTAGTGTCGTAGAGCTGTAGAGCTGACTGAAGACCCTCCTTAAACCCTGTCTCCAGCTGAACAAAAATGTATTATGAGCATTTTGAACATAATTAAAAATAAATAAATAAAGCATTCATTTCTGATAAATTAAAAAAAATAAAGATATTAATGAAAAGATCTGCCTTTTGTATTTCCCAATAAGAAAAACTAAAAATTAGACATGAACTCTGACCTTGCCTCTGTAGACCAGGAGAGCAATCCCAGCACTGAGCTCGATGATAAACACAATAAACAGGAAACCACAGAACTGCAATAGAAACATTTAAAAAACAACCACATGAAAATGCAAAACTATAATGAAAAATAAACTGCTACAATAGGAAAAGGCAAACAAATAAACATAAGACAAAAACAACAACAACAGCAGAACAGACAAACCTCAGTTTATGAGTTACTCTGTTTGCCAGAATTTCAGAAGACAAGCAAAAAAATTGTAATATGATATATGAGCAATGTCTTGCAAGACGTCTTTTAAAAATTCCTTTCTAAGTGTAAGCATGAGCAAGTCTTGCAGTTCAGGCGGAGCGTGTTTGGTGCTAATTTTCCATGGCCTAATGTGATCACTACTGAGCCTGTGATTCTTACTCTGCTATGCTTGGTCTCACTCAGACTGCTTCACTTGTATAGTCAACATTTGTGAGAGCTAATATTTACTTAAAGTTTTGTAACTGTTGCGACTGTGTACATGTATTTACTGTACAGGAACATTAAACCCAAAGAGGCATAAAAGTCATCCCTCAATTCAAACCAAATAAGGGGGATATTTAACATGTGGGAAACATCCCACAAGTAATACACAGAAGTATGAGTAAATAATCTATTTTACAGCAGATTTTGCAAAACCCTTATAAAGAAGGCAAAAGTAAGTGTCATTAACATCATTGCTAGATTAATTCCATGTTAAAATCGCACAGAAAGAAAGAAAAAATGACTGAGCAACAGAGATTCCATTAGTAAGAGCTGAAGCGTGCTACACAATAATTAAATTTGATTATTCTATAATTTAAAAATGTTTAGTTTGAGCTGCAAAAGAATAAATATATATATGTTCAAATATATATATTTTTTTTTTTAACCACTCATCAGTATTTCTAAAATATATCATGGGGGAAATCTGCTTTGACAGAGTAAACAAGACAAGATATTAAAAAAAATGCAGAATTAAAAGCAAGTAGACAAAACAGTGATGAACCACAACAATTATACACAACATGATGAATATCAAAATTACATTACTATGCAGATTTATAAATAATTAGTAAAAGAAAAATATTTTTTTTTCTAGCTGGAGCAATTTTAGAAATGTGTACTCACCATATACAAGAGAAGAGAGTGACCCTTTATAGTGCAACAACATCCCAGCGATCCAATGAGAACAATGACCGCTCCAACACCAATCAGGACATATGGGGCTTCTGGCTGGTAGATGGATGACAGCTCAAGGTATTTGTACAGGTCAACTTTAGTCCAGATACCAATTGCAAGAATAACAATACCAGTTACCTGTATGAAAATAAAAACAAAAATAAAAGTAACCCATTTTGATATTTTTAACTTTTCATTGGCCAACTGTCCAAGAAAAATACAACAGTGGGCAGCTAAAGGCGGCAGCCACGACACCCATTGTTCTAGTTTCAGTTGTCAGGCTAATCCAGGCTCAAGGGTGACTTATCATTTAGAAAGTTATACAGCGTTTTGTATAGTTCAAATATTAAGTCATGACTGTAGATTTAATCCATGGGGAGTGATGCAGTGGGAACACTGAACTAAGGGAAGTCACTGCCTTGGTGAGCAAAATGGTGCAACTGGGAATGAGTTAAAATTCTAACTTACAAATAGCCAATGAACTTATGGTGGCCCTATGGACGTACTCCATGAAGCAACATAATTAAAGTCTAGGATATTTTATTCACAAAAGGGATAAAATGATGTTTTATTCCTAAGCTACAGATAAACCATGAAAATCATTTTGCAAAGTCATAGATAATACCTGGTATCTGATGAGTTTCCTCTTGCATCAGTGAATTCAGTCAACTTATCAACATTTTATTACGAAGTTTCACAAACACTGAATTTTATTTACTCATATGGGTCAATGCCTCAGCAAAGTGATTTTAAAAATTTTGTTAACAAAATGTAATGAGCTAATGGATTTAAACTGATGTTTATGTTAACTTAAAAAACAAAAGACACAGATTTTAACTAAACAGTAGAAAAATGAAGACCCCCCCCTCCCAATCAAGTAACATAGATATAAAAAAAAAGGAACAAAAAATATTGATCCCATCTATTTTTTAACTGATTATGTCACAAAACTATTTTTTTTTGTTCATTTTCTTTTATGTCTGTGGTGAGATTTGCTTGCTTTAAAGTCCATTTGCCCTGACATTTAGAATGCTACTAAAACCCAATTACACTCCAACCAAATAATCAATAACAGAAAGGCCTTGTGGGAATGGTGTTATTGTTGAAGCTGCAGTCAAATTAAAAGCAAATAAAAGTGATGTAAGTAAAGTTTCCCTTATAATGTCTATAAATACCATTGGAGGTCAAATGAAATTGAGGTCATCTGTTTCCGTAGCCCCAGCTATTCTATGGGACTGTAAGGATATTACAATGCCCAGCCACCTTTACTCATTTTCTTTAAGCTGGGTGGACATAGGAACATCGATTGGATCAGAGAAAATATTAAGTCTCTCACTGTGGACCTCCTGCCACACTGCCAAAAGTGGTATATTCTTCTTAATAAGTACTTGGAACAATGTAATTTTGCAGTTGTCAGGTCATGGTAGTTCCACAAAGCTCATCTCCTTGTAAGTTACTTAAAAAAAAAAATCTAGGGGTTAGCCAGCCACATCCTTCTTAGTTTAATATAAATATATTTCCTGATTATAAGAAAATAAAACTAGTAAATTCAGTAAAGGTTTCCAACAGCTGCATGCAGCCTCCTTACCAGCTACAGTAGCCAAAAAAATATTGTGTGTGGAACACTGGTTTAAAGCAATGGTGATGATGATTTGTGCTTAAGAAGTAACTATGCATTTATGCATGCATATTTAGCTGTCTATAAAAATCTCTGTAAAGGTAAAGAGCCTGACACATAGGATCACAGTAAAAGTAACAAGTTACTAAGCAATACAACTTTGTTGTAACTTTGAGACATGATCACTTAAAACAGTAATCTTGGGACCTTAAAAAATGTAAACAACATATTCGTCTACACTACATCATACTGATACTACTCAACATATACAAAGATACACCATCTTAGCAACATAATTAATAACAATGCTAATATTTTTAAGGTCATAGAAAACATATCTGATACACCAACATATGCAAGACTAGGGTGGACAAAGAATATTGAAATATCCCAAACTGCAGTCGTGATTAAGGGAGAGCTTTAATACATGTTTAACCTAATATTTTGTCCATTTTATTCTCTCTGTTCTCTTAGTTGTTACGATTTTCAGAGAAGTGATTTGGGGGGGGGGGTGGGGGGTGGGAGGGGATGGGTCTTAACAACAGTGAACTTGACCTGTTACCCCCTTTACGACTAAAACTGTGTGAAACAAACATATCAAGGATGAAATAAAATGAGTACAGAGGTGGCTGTTTGTGAGGTCAATGAGGCGTATTTAAAATTAAACCATTTAAAAGCATTTCCTTCCAAATTACCTATATTATTGGTATGAAAAACATTGATTTTCAATATTAAAAATGGCAAACATTATTACGCTGGATTTAATTTAACAATACTATTTCAGAACTTCCTCTTCATTAAAAAAAAATCTTCAAATAATTACAAAATATAATATTTGTAAAATCAAACAAATGGACCAGATTTATAAGTGCCTCAAATAAAACTGTGAAAAATGTACAAGGGAGCAGTTCTTTACTCAACGAAAATTCTCACGCTGTTTTAAAAGCCCATGTATTTGACCACAATTACTTTAGTAACAATATAGTTCTGCATACTAGTCAGGCAAACGCAGTTTAGGATTGAAAAGAAGCAAAGATAGACATATGAATGTTTTCAATATCATAGATTTTAGAGGTAAAAAAATCAGATGATAACTGAAATTTTAGTCTCTTTAGATCATAGAAACAATTTAAATATTGGGCTAAAAAACTTTGTTTAGAGCTGCTTCATGGCAGGTAAAGTTTCACTAATATTCGGCAAGTTCTTTACTGTATATCATATTTTTTCAATGTGTCACCTTTCAATGATTATTTTAGTCCCAATTATCTGTTAAAAAAGTATTAATAAACATTGCATGTCATTAAAACAGCTTTGCAGTTGAACGACACTTTTGGTATTTGGAAACAAGAAAAAAAAAAGTGAGCTGCCACTTTCTGGCTATACTATTACGAAGGAAAAAACACAAATGAGATAGAAATGCAGTCTTTTTTTTTTGGCATGGGAAGTGGAGGGTAGGGTATGGTAGTGGAGGATAGGGTAAACTAGACTTAATGAGGGCAGAGTCGCCAAAGTGTAGTGAAATATGATAGGGATGAAGGGTAGAGGGGGTGACATGAACTGACATGTGTCATGAGTTTGGAACCTACACTCTGTGAAAAACACAGGTTTGGCTTTGTCGTTATTGAAGAAAAAAAAATCTAACATTTGACTTGAATAATACATGACATGTCAATAAACTGGTCTAAATAACTAACTCAATAGACATAAATGCTAATGCTTAATCTGTTACAATTAATTATAGCTCTTTCATGAATTAAATTTAAACGGACTAGTGAGTTGTTTATTATGGTAATGTTATGTTAGAATATAATGGTATTAATTTATTAATGACAAAACAAGTATGAATATAAATAAATAAAATGTATTATTATTATACAATATATAGTCATGACTCATGTCATTGATGCGACAATAAACAAGCATTCTAGTAACACAATTTCGTCATATGATTCAACTTAACAAATCAAGACATATGACTATGAATGACTCTCGCCCTGCATCAGTCAATGGGCTCATTATTAATTTTATTAATTCGTGTTACGTGTAGTAGTCTCTGTAATGTCAGTATTGACTAAAAACTGCTTATTAATGAATTTGAATTCTTACCCAAAATATGAAATTAAAGACCATCATTAGAGTTTTCATGCATGTCACAACTGGTGCTGTTGAGAGGGCAGTATCCATTCTTCCTTTTGTCATTTTCGTCAGTTCAAGAAATGTAGATTCAAACAGACTGATGGCACTACCAAATATTTGCCCCAGATTCCAGATGGTGCCAGAGTTACAGTCATTAAATTATAACCGGAAGTGCCCGGAAATGCAAATAGCAGACTGTCGCATTTTCTATATACATAATCTGGTTAAATAGTAGTTCGAGTTACGTGATATTTTAATTTTGAGGTTTATCACTTATTTGTGCATATTATAGAGTTGTTTTTATTGATATTTTTTTATTTAATTAAGGCGTAAAGGAATGGAAAAGTTTGCGGTTTTCCCACTAGTTTTTATAGCGGATTTCTAATGTTCCACCTCTGCCCAAACAATTTCACGTATATTCATTATTGTGTATGAAAGTCGTTGGTGTCATTAAACAAATATTATTTTTTTTATTATAAATTTATCTAAATGTATTAAGGCAAACACAAAACATTTATGAGTTTGTTATTTTAAGGTGGATATACATCATTACAAAGCTGGTTTTTTTGGGCGGTTTTCTCGTTAAGCTTTGAATTTGTATTGTTTAAAAACATCAGGCATCACTGACTATCAGGACAAGGTAACCATCTAAACGTGTTAAGTTTTAAACTTTGAAGTAAGGAATTGCTCAGGATTTTACTTTACATATAATACATGTGCTAGTAATTGTATTATTATTGATTCGTTTTCTATATTAATTACCATTTGTGCATATGCCACTTGTTTGAGATTAAACTGGCCTTGATAAACAATAGTATTAGTAGTCTCACTCTCAGTGAATGAGCAAAATTTATGTGATTTAATTTTTGCCTTTCGGATAGTGATACGTAATATTTGTCTGGCATATATATATATATATATATATATATATATATATATATATATATATTTATATATTGATGAATTTCTTCGTAATTTTCTAACATTTCTTGGTGAATATAATGTCACTTGTAGTGTTATCTCACCCGTACCGCAACGTTCCTTTGTTAATATTTTTACCAAATGGGAATGGATCATTGACTGTTATTACTCCTGCCTGAACCTGATCATCATCCCTGATGGCAGTGATAGACTTTTTTAATATTATATAATATCGATTTAAAGGAATAAATATTAATAGCTACAAAATAAATTAAAATCAGTCTAATATAGTCAATATACAGTACTTTTTTTCAAAACTGGGAGGTGTGCCATTCCAGCTCTATACTGACTAGTGACTATAAGTATACATTATATCATTTTTTTGAGAAAATTTGGAGATTTAAGAAAAATAAAGAAAATTACTTCAGATATATTGGTTCCCATAGCCATTATATAAAACATATGACTTATTGTTACTGGCTACTTTTAACTTAAATGTATTTTTTTAACTCATGTTTTAGACATGATTAGGAGAAAGCCTACTCGGATTGAACTGAAAATTGCAGACATTGAGGAGTATGACTCAATAAAGAAAGAAAGAGAAGCCGCATCAAAATCTTCAAAAACAGATGAGTTCATGTCTCCTGAAATGTTTACAGCTAAGAAGCGCATGGAAGCCGTTCACGCTAGGATAGGTTTTGATCCAAAACCTTTGGCACAGCCCTCAACTTTACCAAATTAAGTAAGTAAAGCTGTAAGTAGCGCGTTAATTTTATATGTCTTTGTAAAATGATATCTTCAACATCACATGCCTGGCGTGGTTATGTGGGACTCAATGTCTGCAGCCTCCAGGGGTCCCAGATAGGGATTTTTTTTTACATGAGGCATTCCATTTTGAACATTTTGCAAGAGGGTCTCAAGTTGTCAGCAACACCACTGAATCAAGTTTTGAATGTACTTTAGGTATATAATTTACATCATTACTGTTTGGTCATCCAGATGACCCTAAGCCTCTAGTTAAAGAGTTTAAAGGTTTTCTCATGGCAAACCTTAGTAGATTGACCTAGAAAACTAATTAAGCAAAAGATAAGAGTTAACAAAAATAAAAAGTCATTTCTAGTCTTAACTAGGTCACTTTATAGGAGCATTCACATATTTGTAGCATGGAGCCATTATCTGTATTTTTTAAACCTGTTTTCACATAAGTATCTTTGAATGGTCTAAATTGATAAATGAAGAGTTTGTATAGTTCAGCTTAGTTAATCTTTGGTAGAAAATTAATTATCACTAATTCTTAATTTAAATTTTTTTTTCTTCCAGTTTTAACTACAACAAAAAGATGTGTGCCTTTAAGCATCAATCAAAAAGACTTGTTTCATTCTTTAGGATTCCTTTCAGCTTTCAACTTAGTGAGAACTTTGAACCTTGCAGAAAAACTTATCAGAATTTCTTTTCTACTTCTGGGACTAGTGACATATGGAACAACCACTCAAGTACCAGTACTCTAAACTTTAAAACTTCCTGTAAAGGCCTGATTTCTAAACATCATCTCGTTAGAAAAAACGCAAGTAGATATTTTCACACCCAGCATCGTCTTAATGGTCAGTCTTACACTTGTAAAGATAATTTCTTAGAAATCCAGCTGGATTCAGTGACGCTTGAGATCCCATTCATTTGGCTAAGAGATCACTGTACATCAAAAAAGTTCTACAACCACAGGACCGAACAGAAAATACCACAAAGAAATCTGTCTGTCTTGGATTTAACCCCGGAGAATATCTTCTATACAGACAATCAAAATGCTATTTCTGTTATATGTGAGTATGTGTGCTTTATTTTGATTTTTGTAAAATTAAATACTTGTAGTATGGGACGAGCTGTTAGATTATTCACATTTCTGAAAATATCTTAAATATTTAGTCATTTTTTCACAGTAATCTATTATAAGATGATGATAATGTCTTTAGATCTCAAATAAAAAATTATCCAGAGCAGTTATATTAATTTAATGAAAATTGAGATTGCTTAAAAAATTTTTTTTTTTTTTTGTCAATACCGTTATCGTTCATATCTTTTGAGAAAAAAAAAAGATAACTAAGCAAACAGCAATTGACAATAGTCAATGCATTTGTATAATACATAAAAAATTATGACGAAGTATTTACACTAACATCAGTTAAATGCCTTCTGTTAACATAAGTTCAAGCTTTCAGAATTGTGTGTTTTGGCTAAACATTTCAACCAACCTGTCATTTTCTCTCTGTGTATTATTTCTGTGATGTAATGTTCCATTAATACATTCCCTCGTAGTTTTTGGTTGGGAAATATTATTTGTAACACCTTTCTTCCAAAGTATATTAACTTCTCATCCTCATCTATTAATTAGGGAAAGATGGTCATGTCTCAACATATGATCTTGAGTGGTTGACTAATAATTTTTACCCTGGGAAGCTTATCAATCCATCAAAACGAACCTACTGGAACAAAGAGATCATCTTATCTGATGGTTTACCAGTGGTGTCCTATGAAGACCATGTGAACACAGAAAGTGGTTTGAAGAACTCACTAGCAAATTTAGTGAAATATGGATTTACTGTTGTTGATGGGGTGAGTACGGTTTGTTTTTCTCTTCTGGTTGTTCAAATGTGAGAAAAGATTCTTTTATAAAGCTTTCACATTTATTCTATGAGATTATACGGCAAGTACAATACCCGGCTGTCTTTACTTTCCCAGCTAATAACAGATTTTGGAACATTGATAAGGGTCCTGGCTCTCAGTGGGTCATGAACTCAGGATGTACTGGTTGCCAATCAAGCACTCTTCGACGCGCATTCCTTAATTTGCTTGCAATAATTGATTTAAAAAAATTTTTTTGCATATGTCATTAATTCTTATAAGATAAACTTTGCATAAGAACATCGTCCCATTAAAGTCAAACGCTCTTATCACCAACACGAAGTTGGATCAAGTAAATGGCGTTTTTTTTAATCAGATGGAATATATTTACCTTATGATGTACATACGATTTTTTTAAAGCTCAAAAGGTTCAAATTTTTACTTTCGTTGCTTTAAAAGTTTATTGTATTTCTTTATTTAACCTAGTCACATTTTAAAATATGTCTTGTTTTATCTGGACCAGACTCCAGTGTCACAGGCAGCGACACAAACTGTGGCTGAGAGGATCTCTTTCATTTTAAAAACAGTTTTTGGGGAGATGTGGGCCTTCACCGCAGATGCCTCTCGCAGTGACACGGCTTACACAACACAGAATCTGGGGGCCCACACTGACAACTCATATTTATCTGTTCCTGCTGGGTAAGTTATATTATTTTTTTTTCTTAATAAAGTGAGGACTCACCAGAGCTGGCAGAAATTAGATACTTTTGTAGATTTGGTCATGAATTTTGACTATTAGTCTTTTTTTTTCGTTCTTAGTTTTGTAATGAACAAGCAATGGCTTCATGAACATTATTTTTTTCTAGTGAATATAAACTTAAAATTATTATGTGTGAATATCTTGGTACCTAGTATGTCTTTTGTCAGTTATGTATAGAGGTAAGGGACACAGTCTCTAAGAACTGAGAGCTCTGGTGGGAGGTGAAGAGGAATAAACTAGATCTCGCAGAAGAAACTTGATAGTTACAAGAGATGGGTTGGAAAAGATTTTGCCTTGGCATGTTACAGATGGGGTGGCTTAAAGATGAAAAAATACTCATGGGTGGGGTAAATAGGCATGGGTAAGTTGGTATTGACGGTCATGAATGGTTTAGTTGATCCATATTAGCAACAGATTAATGTAAAAACAATGCAAAAGGGGTAATTTTTTTTGTGAAAAGATGTACATTATCTTGTGTCCGATACATTTATATATGGTAAATGTACCTTTTGTTTTCCCAGAATTCAGGTGTTCCATTGTCTTCAGCATGATGGTACTGGTGGTGAGACCCTGCTGGTTGATGGGTTCAATGCTCTGGATGTGCTGAAAAAAACTGACCAGGCTGCTTTCAACATTTTGGCCACATTGGCAGTTCCTCATCAGTACAAGGAAAGGGCAAGTGCCAACAGCCCAGGGTATCACTTACACAGTGTAAGCCCCGTGGCTGCACTGCACCCGACTTCAGGGGAATACATTTGTTTGAGGTAAGGATTAATACATGTAAAAAGCAATTAGGGTGAATATTTGATGTTTTGTTTAATACTCGGTGGACAGCTGAATTTTTTTTAATGACAGCATTTTGTTTCATACTCGGTGGACAGCTGAATTTTTTTTAATGACAGCATTTTGTTTCATACTCGGTGGACAGCTGAATTTTTTTTAATGACAGCATTTTCTTTACAAGCTGCACCCTGCAAAACCTTTGTGTAACTTAGTTACTTGGACAAAATGTGCTGCATTTAAAACAAAAATTCTATTCTTAATTTGTGATTAGATCACAAATTTACAAACTGCTATCAGTTAAATACATTTTTTTATCTACTTCTCATGCCCCATAATCATTTCTCTCACTTATTATGTAATGTCCAAGTTTGACATGCACTGATAAAGAATGGTAAAAAAAATCATTCCAGAGGTTACTTCATCACCATATTTTGTTAACAAAAATAATTATGTCACCCTTGGAACTCCACTTTGAATTCTTGAAATTTTCATCTCATCAAAACATTTTCAGGAGCAGTTTTTCTTAAAAAAAAATGAAACACAATAGATTAATTGCTATATATGTTTTATCATACATGTTTATCATTTTCGCACATTTTTAAAATAAAAGTCTGTATTACAATACAATATTTTACTTTTTAAAGGAGAATTTTCAGTTGTGCAGGTAGACAAAAAAATTGACATCTTTTGACACATAACAGAATTGACATTTTCATTTTACCAGACTCTTCATAAGAGCAGTATATATGTATACATATGAAGTTTTAAGTAATTTATTATTACAGTAGTTTGTTGCTTAAAAATGAAAATATTCTTTATAAGACATTTGTCTGTCTCATTCAGAAATTCACATGTATTTATAGATTCGTCTAAATATTCACCCTGTTAGTTTTTTGTTGCACCTTGTGCATTTCATTTCTGTCTAATTACATATTGAGTAAAAAAAAAGTTTTTTTGCTAAAAAAATATGCTGTATATGTCAGATAAGATCAGAGTGTAATCAATGAAATATTACTTGGTTTATAGCATACTTTGACCCTTTAAACTTTTCTATTAGCTTAGAGATGTTTCTGTTTGGATTGTCCTTGACATTTCATAGTAGTTGTAACAGATTTAAATAAGAAACTCGATTCATGTACCATGGTTCATTATAATTTATTAACATCACAATAAAATATAAACAGTAGAATAAATCCAAAATGAACTGAATTAACACTAAGTCACCTTAAGTGAACGAATAAACACTTATCAATAAACTTATCCAATAAACTCAACTGACTATATACTAAATCATTGAACTCAACTGAACTTTATTGACTTTGATACTCAACTGAACTCACTCTCTCTCTGACTCGCAAACTGACTGATGTATCTCACACACATCTTCTTATATAATTTGCTTGCATCATAACTCGAACATTCTACATCCCTCTCAATCGTAATTACTAGGCAATTATAATTTCTATAAATATGACATCTGGACTCTCGAAATAACTAGAGTCTTGACCCCCTGACCTCAGGCTGACCTGGCTGACCAAGCTCCAAACACACACACACACACCTGTGTGCACAACTACACTATGACAGTAATCTTTTTGTTTTTCATCTTTCTTAAACTGTTCTGTTTATGGTGAAATACGATAATTTTTTTTTTTTTCTGTACAGATTCAACCCATACGACCGAGCTCCTTTGAACACTATTAGCCCTGATGACATGGCTGCCTTCTATGAAGCCTATGAGAAACTGTCTGAGATCATCTCTAGCCAGCAGAATGAACTTTGGTTTAAACTGAACAAAGGGTCTGTACTGTTGGTGGATAATTGGAGGGTACTGCATGGCAGAGCAGCTTTTGATGGCAATAGATTTATATGTGGGTGTTACCTGCCTCGAGATGAGTGGATCTCAAAGGCCAGGATGATGGGGCTTTTGTAGATAAGATTTAATTAGTTTAAAAAAAAATATTGTCAATCTCATCTTAATAGTTTTAGATAAGCTCCGAAAATAAAATAAAAAAGTATTGTTACATTTAAAAAATGCCAGAAGTGAATTGTTTGAATATTCCTTTTTTTAAATTTAGTTATGTAATTGATTAAGCTAAATGTTAAAAATGTGTTTTTTTTGTTTTTTTTTTGTTGCTGTCTGGTTTGTTGATGAAGAAGATGACTCTCTTACAAGATAAGATCAAGTTGGTTAATTTATTTAACAAACACAATGAATGACATAATTCATGTACTTGTAGTAGTAAATAAATTCCTACTACATGTATGGATCACATTTAATATTATCAGAAATACCTCCATATATTCCAGATGTGAGATTTCAATCTCAGAAGATCTATTCATTCAAAATCGCACATTTGATATTTAAAGAAACATAATAATCACATTTTACAGTCAGCACAAAACATATAATTAAAGGTTTAAAGTTATTACAGCCAGCATAAAGTAATACAAGACTTTGTGAAGAGATATTAATAATTTTTTTAAAAAGTCACTAATCTTCATTCTATGGTGTGCTGTTTGGATTACTACTACATGTATTGGTAACAAAATGAAATATGTTGTCATGTTTTTTGTTTTTTTTGCCATTCCATAAACCTTTTCATTGCTGGATACAAGAGGTTTAATTAATGTTGATGTAACAAAAATGTCACATTTGATGTTACATGTATCAGCTTTTCTCATAAACTAAAGAATACATTTATAAAAAGTCTGTTATAGGGTCACTTGATAAAGATTTTAGGAAAGTTATATTTCCTGATTAGTTAAATAGTACATACATTTATTTATTTATTTTTTGTCCTGCTGTACGGCCAGTTTTAAAATTAAGGCTGCATCAATTACAAGGCACTTTCTATTATTGTCATTTTTTAAAATATTCAATAAATTACTCTGAACATGTATACAAACTTTTCATAGAAAATGTAAGATAGTGAAATCTTTCTGTAATAATTGGATGGACGATGAATTATTTTTTTCACTGCATGTGTTCTAATCAGGATATGTGATACAATAAAAAGAATTTCTTAAAAATTCGTACTTTGTGGTCTTTGTGTTTAGATGTATCGTTTTCAACATTGTTTTATTACAGATTACAACTTTTTGTGTTACTGCAGCATCTTATAAAGGTCGACAGATATTTTTTTAGCTCATAATATTCTGATAAAAACATTGATTTGGTGGCACTAAGGATGTTAGTGAAGGTTATTAGTTTTAACTTCTGTGATATGGTAGTTACTAGAGTCCACTATGCAGCCTTCCTGCCCAGGCTAGGCTACAGTGGGGGATGTAGGAACAGAGCCCCCCCCCTACTCACACTAGCCACTGGTTTGATAGTATACAGACATGGGCAAATTAAGGTCTGTTAAACATGGGAGGGGCCCGTGTATGAGTTATAGACATTCATTTATAAACCTATGAATGGTTGGAAGTGTTATTTTTCTCCTAACTCACGGTTTCATGCCAGCAAATTTTCTCAATACACTTGTTTCAATATTGTGCCTCCAATTTTCTCGCTTGTTACTTATATGCACGGGCGTTGTGATTAGGGGCACACGGGCAAAAGGGTCTCGCGGTGCCCCTAGAGCAGTGTTTCCCAAAGTTTGGTAGGCGTAACCCCCCCCCCCCCCCAGCCGTACGCGTTCCCCAGGAAGAGTTTGGCGGGTGTATGCGCTACACCACACCAAAAAAATTGGGTAAACATTCATGGGTAAAGTGCAAATATTGAAATAAGGGGAGACAATGACCGAACAAACAATAGGGCAAGTTCTTTTTACTATGGGGGGGGGGGGTACCCAGTGTTACGAATAACAACAACAAGTGAAATACATAGATGTCGAATGTTTTCCATATAGCTACACTTTTGACAGGAATGTGTGCTTAAGGGTGGGGCAGGGGGGCATTTGTAGTTCCCTTAACACTTAAAGCCATTGAAGCAGACGACGTGTATAACTCATCTATTTCTATAGCCACGGATTGTTTGGCGAGCATTAGCCTCAATTTTATCCCAAACTAATGTCAGGTACCGTAATTTCAAGCAGGACTGACTAATCGACTTCCCAACAACTTTCAGCAGGTCTTAGATTATCTCGCTTGGTTCTCGCCAAAGATCAAACCCAGGTCTAAATATGGTTTGGAAAAAAAGATTATGACGCAATTAAAAAATGTGCACACAATGAACGCCATGTTTATTTAGAAAATTGGTTTCAAACACATTGGTGATAAGAGTTTTATCAGTGTAAAATTTCAAACACTTTTCTTAATTTCGTTTTTTTTTAAACATTCTCTTTATTTCAACACTCTTGGAGTAAGTAAATTTAAAGAATGAATTGTTCTGAATCGTTGTCCATACTAATAGACGATGAAGATAGAAACCCATTTCATTTAATTACTTTCCCCTCTATCGACAAACCCCCTTGTCAACCAGGATGTAGCCACACGAGTAACTCTTTTAACAAGGATACCAACTTCAGCAACAGCAGACGGAAGAGGTCACTGGGGCGGCGTCCGGCGAGCCACAAGGGCCGCAACGAAAACTCCTCCAGCAGACGACGGCCGCAAACCAGTAATAACAATAACGCTGACGAAGAGGGGGAGGAAGAAGAAGAAGGTACGGCAGAGTCAAGTCTGGCATCTAGCCCGTCTTCTAGATCTGCAACTAGCCCACCTTCCAGTCCTGATGGCAGCGTCATGTCAGAAGATGCAGACGACACATCCCCACCCTCGGGCTCACCCACTTCATCCACGTCCGGCCGAACTTCCGGGTCCAGCGGATCGTCGGGTAGTTCGGGGAGACGCAGGAAGAAAAAAAGAAAGCGCGGGTTCTTCGCCAGTGTCTGGTACTCGTCACCAGAGGAGTACACGCTTCAAAAAATGGCGCTGTGGTTCCCCGTCGGTATCCTTCTGTCGCTGGCCCTCTACTTCGCCATCATCGACGGGATGGACATGGAGGTCAACACGAAGCGGTTTGTGGGTGCGGCCATCGGGTTGATTCTGTCGCTGACCTTCGCCTTCAGTGTCCAGATGCGCTGCGCCATGACGCTGGTGGTCCCGACGTTCGCCGGCAAAGCTGGGCGCACCTACATCTCGACTTTCGCCATAATTTACCTTATCAACGGTCCGATTACAAACATTATGTCTAACGGAAAAGTAAGCTCATTATCCCACCCCCACCCTTCATAACGGCATCTGTCCACACCCTCCCCAACCCCCCGTGGGGGAAGCTACCTGAACTCTCGCTAGCCAAGCCTTGGTGCACTGCCCATTACGAAATTTAGATCTTTCAGTTTTATTTCTGCAACCAAGCTGGTTTTTTTTGTTGTTGTTGAGAAAATGGGGACAGATGGGTCCCATCGTCTGAGATTTTTTTAGCGGCCCTTTTTTTTGTTATTGTTGGGGCCCTTACACTCTGAAATGTTAACAACACACTGCTAACTGATAAATATACCATAGGATGGGGTAAGTTATGTTGTTGAACAGGGTAGTCAAACTTGCTCCACACTGGCGGGTATCTTTAGTGTGCTGTAAAACAGGGGGCCCAGTTATCAAAGTCTGTCATGGGCCCAATAAATTTCCAGATGCATATATTTCTATATTTATATACTAAATGTTTGCACTATCTCTGTTGAACTTCTGGAGATTCCTGTATCTTCTTAAATGAAATATTGGAGCCAGTCACGCAAACTATGCTAACAACTGAATATTGTGATGCGCAACAATAGATCAATAGATAAACCGAAGTACTTCTTTAATAAATTTTTTGACATATAAGGGAGGAAAGAACACGATAGAGATTATCGTCACTGAATTGCGTCCCCTGTTCGGCAGTATTGACTGCAGGCAGCAAAGCTCATGTCATTTTAAAAATGTCAGTATATGATCCACTGGCAGAACAGTTCTTTTGGTTAAGCAATTTAGGGGACTACCCCCTCCCAAGAGTCCATAATGCCAAAGAAGTTTTTCCAGTATTTATTTATATTAAAATTGGAGCTGAGAGTCCCAAAGGTACCTAGTTTAGCTCATGTCTGGGCCCTCACAGAGCTAGTAAATCCACGCAGTAGTTCTAACATTAACGATAAAACAATAACTATAATCTTAATTAACAATAGTCAAAATAGTAGTGTCTGTGTGTACTTCCAGTACTGTCTGTGTATTCTTCCAATACTGCCTGTGTGTACTTCAAGTATTATTTGTGTGCACTTCAAGTACTGTTAGTGTGGTACTTCAAGTACAGTATTTTGTGTTCTATACAGGAGATTGTTAGGTCTCTGAGCTGTACGTCATCTCTGCTGGCCAACCACACCAAGACCAAATGGAAACTGCGTATGAGTCCGGTGGAGAATGCGTTTGGCGATCTTGCTAAAGATGGATACATTATGAAGCGGGTGAGTGGTTGCAAGAGATCACTTAGACTTTACCGAAACATGTTTTACATTGTTATATGTGCATAGACAGACAATGCAACTTGTATCAAATGCAAACAAGGAAACACTGATCACTGCCTATATATTGTTCCTGTTTAAAATAAAGTCATCACCCTTTCAGGGCCGGACGTATGTTCGCTGGTGCCCTGAGCAAGATGAAATTCGATGCAAATATAAAGTTGTTTTTTATACCACTCATTTTTGCGCCAATCATTTGTTCTGCATCAATCATTTGTTCCGTTACAATCATTTGTTCTGCATTAATCATTTCTTTTGCACCAATTATTTGTTCTGCACCAATCATTTGTTCTGCTCCAATCATTTGTTCTGCTCCAATCATTTGTTCTGCTCCAATCATTTGCTCTGCAGCACTCAGGTGCTCTGTACCCATCCGTTTTTTTCTGCACCATTTATTTGTTAAGCAGCACTATAATATTCTGAGCCAGCCAATTATTTGTTAAGCAGCACTATAATATTCTGAGCCAGCCAATTATTTGTTAAGCAGCACTATAATTTTCTGAGCCAGCCAATTACTTTACACAAATTATTGTCGTGCACAAATGAATGAATGCCGAGGTTCACTTCCACTGACCTGATTCCTCAGGTGTCCAATGCCATCAGACGAGCCTTCAAGCCGCTGACTAAAGAAATCGAGGAGGACGACGAAGAAAACCGGAAACTTACGGCCGAGATCATGAAGGCAAAGAAACTCAACCCAGAGGCATTTAAAAATGAAGGGGACGGACCGGAGCTAAATAAAGAAGATGACGTGAACAATAAAGAATTAGGTGAGACTGACCACAGAGCTAACAATTCACTGATTTCTTAAAATAAACTTATTTCAGTGGGAAAATACACATGGTTGTTTTGGTATGTTTGTTTATGCCATTTACTTTTAACATTTAACACCAAGTTAGGTAATTTGTATTTAAATCTAAACGTCTTACCAGTGACCAGAAACCTCTAATCCAAATGTTTATATAATCAATTAAAACGTGCAACCTCTAACCCGAAAGCTTCTATAATTAAGACTCGCAAAGTTAGAGGACGGAATTCCATCTAAAAACAATGTACATCATCTTTTAAGCTAGTAGCAATTATCTGGTTAATGTTTTATTTTTAGATTCTTAATTTATTTTCATGGCTGTTTAAGAAAAAAAACTCTGGAGAAAAAAACAACTTATAATATTAATGACCATTACTTAAAAGAAATACCATTTCCCTACATGATTCTATTTATAAGTCCCTTTTTGAACTGAACTTTGGTTTGCAGGTGATAAAGTTGAGAAACGTTGGGTAAATAAGATGAACTTGAGATGTGAAAGTGTCTTCAATAAAGGTGAGTGTTGAAGCAGTAGGTACTACACCTTTCTAAAGTATGTTGCAGAAAATAATGCTGTGGTCATTCAGACTGTTGTTACAATTCTTTTAGTCTTTCACTCTGTTGTGGCCAGGTTTATCTAACTGCGTCACAAAGATGGGAGAACTCCATAGCCGGTGTATGAGCAAATTGTGGATACTCGGTTATCTCCTCTGTTGGCCATTGAAAGTAAGTTGAGCGTGTGAACATTATCTGACCCCAGTTACCTTTAGAGGCTCTGTAAGGGATTCTTTAATTTTTTTTTAATATTGGTACAATCGAATGTTTTGTTTCTATTAAGAAATATATAAATATATCCCATATAGAGCCTCAAAGTGTAAAGAAGGAAGAACTCTGGCGAAATGTTTGTACTAATTACGTGTGTAGTATAGTATATGTTACAGTTGTGTTCAACGCTCCATTGAATGAATCCACCATGTTGTGATCTCTACAGATCACTGGTCTGTGTAACCTTCTGAAACTGATCCCTGGCGCCTTTGGCATGAGCTGTCAGTCCATGAATGTCATGAACCCAGGCTTCGGGGACACCTACATCACAGCCAATGCTGTCATAGAGGACATGGACCAAGGCATGGACGTAAGTTGGACATTGTGTGCTGTGCTATAAGTGAAAGTACCCGTCCTATTCGTGGTAGGCTACAGCGTGTAGTCTTAGGACCGTCACTTGAAGGACTGTCTTACCTGATTGTATGAGCGCCTAGGCAATTGCCCCGGGGGGGGCGTCGAGTATAAGAGGGGGGCATATCCTAACTGACGGATTCTATTTAATTATTATAAATGTCTGTTGCTGGAGGCCCAAAGCGCTGGGTGTTCTCCGAGGGCCTATAATGCTGGCTAGGTGGCCCTGATCTAAGGTTAACAATCTTAAGATCTGCGATGTGCGCACAGGGCAGTTCCGGATATGAATGCTCCAACGAACCTGACTGCTTCAATTGATTTGACTGCTCCATCGGCTCTGACTGCTATAACGAATCTGACTGCTTCAATGGATTTGACTGCTCCATCAGCTCTGACTGCTATAACGAATCTGACTGCTTCAATGGATGTGACTGCTCCATCGGCTCTGACAGCTCCAACGGCTCTGACAGCTATACAGGCTCTGACTGCTCCTACGGCCCTGACAGCTCCAATGACTCTGACATCTCCATCGGTTCTGACTGCTCCAACGGCCCTGACTGCTCCAACGAATCTGACTGCTTCAACGGCTCATACTGTTCCAACGAATCTGACTGCCCAATCGAATCTGACTGCTCCAACGGCTCTGGCTAGGTAGTAAGTGGGATTCATAATTGCTGTGGCCATGACTAGAGGCTCGTTGTATAATGAAAAGTCAGGACCTTAAACTCACACAAACGTCATTCAGGTATACACGGGTATAGATAGACCAGGGATGGCCAACACACGGCACGCCTGCAAAACTTGGTCTGCAGGAAAGTGTCACCCAGTAACATAGTTAAAGTATGCTCTGTACACAGCTATAAGCTGCAATACATTATGACATACTGCTTAATAATGTTATATACTGTTTATTACTGCTGTTTACTTCTCAATACATCTATACTGTGCTTTACACTGCCATATGCGTCTATGTACAAGTCTGAGAACCAGTGACTTGGTTTAAAGTGTTGTGTACAGGGTTTGTTTCTATGGGGCACACATTGTTCACAAAAGTCATGACTCCTTATACTCCACAATCAATAATATGAAACACACCAACAAGTTATTCATGAAACACACAATAGTACAAGTTTAATATATTCAAGCCACAAATAGAACGATCGAACAATAATAATAAGTCCTTGACATATAATAAAGTCACCAACGTTCCTACTCTAACACTCATGTACTAAAACATGTATCATTAATTAATAACCACGTGGTCAACTTTCTCTGCCCACTTTCACCTACATTGACCTTTCACCTATCACCGCCATGCTCTCCTGGTCTCGCCCGTCTCCCAACACTCAGCCCGGACACAGTCTGCATGTACCAACCTTTATCATCCCAACCCCAGCAATCCCAGTCAAACACGTCAGTCAACCATAAACAATACACAACAAAAGATAGATTAATTGATGATAGGCAGAAAGACAGATATGTTTCAAATAGACATAATTATATTTATTGTTAGGTAGAAAGATGGAATCATTGTTGGCAGGAAAGATGGATTGGATAATAGGTTGAAAGATGGATTGGATAATAGGTTGAAAGATGGATTGGATAATAGGTTGAAAGATGGATTGGATAATAGGTTGAAAGATGGATTGGATAATAGGTTGAAAGATGGATTGGATAATAGGTTGAAAGATTGATTGGATAATAGGTTGAAAGATGGATAGATTTACTGATAGTTTTTAAAGACAGATTGCTAAATAAGCTAAAAGCTAGCTATACGGATAGGACTAAAGTGAGATACAAAGTGATAAGATATGATTTCGTCCGACCCTGTTCCCTCTCTGCCCGCCCCCCAGGTGAAGATACAGTACAAAATTGTAGGGGACATGGAGGCAGTGGACTACACCCCCGTGGAGGAGATGAGGCAGGCGGCCATACACGAGGTCAGCGAGAGGGCGGACCTGATGACCTACCTGTTCTCCATGGTGGGCCACCTGCTGACCTTTGTCTTCCTGCTCGTCTTCAAGAGTGCTTACAGTTACAACAAGTAGGTCACCGTGTGTTGCTGTGTATTATTACATTTACGATAAGATGTGTCAAATGTTCGCAGATATACATTACACTACAATAAGTAGGTCACTGTGTGCAGATGTATGAGTAGGTCATTTGAGCAGATATCTATATTACATTTACATTAAGTAGGTCACCGTGTGTTGCTGTGTATTATTACATTTACGATAAGTGTGTCAAATGTGTGCTGATATACATTAAATTATAATAAGTAGGTCACTGTGAGCAGATATCTATATTACATTTACAATAAGTATGTCACTGTGCAGATGTGCATTGACTTGTGTTTCCAGGAAGTACCTGACAGACTTGAACTTTGACAACAAATACATCACACCGTACTACCGCCACATCGACGCACGACGCAAAGCAGAAGACAAGAAGACTCTGTTGCCATTGAAGAAATACGAAACTAAAGAATATATTTTACCAACTAAAGCCAGTGAGTATAGAAGTCTTACAAACTGAAGTAGGTGTGTTGTAGAGCAGAGGTTTTCAACCTTTTTAATGCTGCGGACCCCTCAGATATTCCAAGCTCGGGTGGCGGACCCCCATAGCCCAAGGCGCCCTGGCCTCTACTTTTCGTACCTCAGGTTGGGCCAGAATATGTCTTAAGTTTGCGGATGCAATCTACTTAAATTCTGCTAAACGGTAGGCCTAGCCTAAGTTACGGGCAAAACTTGTAAAAAAAAAAGAGGTTGGTCAGCATTGGTCCCCACTGCGGTGAAGCCGAATGATATTTATTCTGGATTATACTTGCACCGTTTTCTTTTTCGTTCGTCTTTGGCTGCTTGATCATCAGAATCTTTCAGGTTCTGGTCAGTTTTTCTCTTCACAAATGTATCCATGCTACTAGCCTTGGACAGTTTACTTATACAAATATTGATAAACACATGACCAACAACAGTTTAGTTCCGTTGACTCAGATCTCACAAGGAAAAAAATTAGAGACAAAGTTTCAGAGTAGAGAGGGTTAAATAAGGTAACTATCCGTAATAAATATCTCATATTCCGATGACGAAAACTCACATTTTAAAGTTAAATCGACTACTATAATAAAACAAATACAAATCTCATTAAATATTTTGAATTGTTTACCAACATTTAAAAAAGTATTTGTCACATAAGCAAGTAACAGAATAACAGAACAGCATAATAAGTTAATCGCTAGAATTTCGCACCGTTTCATCGATGCGTTCGCTAAAAGTCCCTATTATCGTTCTGGCCTATTTTCATATTAAAAATTTACGAAAAATCTACTTCCAACAAAACAATTTGTGGGTGTCATTTAAAATTAACATGCGAAGTGTATACCAGCTATTTGATATCAAAAACTTTTGTCTAAGATTATTTCTAGGCTAATCTAGGCTTAGATTTAGATCTAGGCACAGTAAGTAAGAAATATTGCCAAGATGACATGACTCAAAAACTCACTGCACAAGTACATGTAGTATGCAGTCAAGTTCAGACTTCAGACGAAAATATAAGGAAATACCAGCGAAGTTTTCAAATCTGCACATTGTTGTCTGTGCCTGAAACATTGACATAGCTAGTATTTTTTGTTTAGCTAAGAGCTAAGCAATCAACCAAACCAAGCAAGAAAAACTACTTTCCTTGATTTGCCAGCCCAACGCTCCTTCGAAGCTCCCCACGGACCCCCAGGGGTCCGCGGATCACAGGTTGAAAACCACTGTTGTAGAGTACTGGTTATAGATTTAAGTATACGGTGTAAAGGTTATAGATAAATGTTCACAGGGTAAAGGTTAAAGGTAAAAAAATTACAATGTAAACCCACTGGTTGGTCACGGAAGAATTATAGGTGGGTGGTGACAACATTTAAAATGACCATTTATACATCCAAAATCCACAAGTACTTAAATACAACTTTATATTGTTGTAACCCTCTTCCTGCTGACCCACGACTCTGCGCCATTTTATCACCTGGACAGGTGTGTGAAATAAAGATCTGGGGGGATGAAACAACTGTCGCCCCCCCCTCCCCCTCCTAAACCAGCACTTGCATCAGGACGATGCGTCGAGAGACCAGTCACGTGACCTGGTATGAAAAAGGGGGGGGGCAGGGATCTACTTTGGATATAAGCAGTGACCAGAGAAAAAGTGGACAGTAGTTACTTAGCAGTTAGGAAGTTATTTTTAGAACAACGAGTTCGTTACCTTAACGTAACACGTCGACTCGCTTGAACAGTAGTGATTTTTTCCACCTGGATATATTAGTTAGCTTAGTTAGTGTAGATTTAATGTTTAGTGAATTTGTAGTAATAAATAAAGTATTAGTGTAGTGATTGAACCTACGTGTCTGTCATTCTGTGTTAAAGTTAATTCAATATCTTTAAAAATGTCTGCAGGTCTGCAAAGTAAACGGGGTGGATTAACTAAAAACCTTAATGACGTCATTATTGTATTTTTTTAATCTTAGATCTTTCAATACAGATGGGTCGCTGAAACAGAAACAACGGTTCTCAAAGTGGGTCGCGAACAGTGGCGTAGGAAGGGGGCGCCGAAAATTGTAACTCGCTCAGGGCGTCACAATAACTAGCTACGGCCCTGGTCGCGAAGCGTAAGAATTTTAGTACCACATAGTAAGATATTTAGTACATGACTAAAACATCTGGCTAAAATTTTTATTCCACTATGGAATTGTTACAGATTATTTTTTTTTAAATACCGTCTGTTTGCCTGTTTTGATCACATGACCCGGATGTTTTTTTTTTTACGAGAGTCCTTGACTTGTTTGACTGCACGTGTCCCTCAAAAGTAAACACTGTCAAACGTCTATTCTGCGTACTCACCAGAGCTGACTGTGGCCGAGAAGAAACATTTCACCAGCGCCACCGTGAAGCTGTTGGTTCGAGTCCTAATCAGCGCCTTGATTTGTTACATGGACAACATGTTATACCAGGTGAGACACGCTACTCGCTGTCAGTTATAATAGTGTGACAAACATTGTTATAACAGGGTAAATACTTTACTTGCTGAGTTTAATTACTAGTTAGTTATAGCAGTGTGAGCTGTCGTATAAACGTATTATTTGTTGAATAAATATCGGAGTGTGAATGCTGAATTTAAATAATTTTGTTTTGTTTACCACCCAGTGTTCGAAGTGTGAATTGCATTCAGATTATGTTCGTTGCAGTAGCTGATGTCTTGATGTATTTGTATTGTTTTTGGCGAATTTTTGAAAGATATCATTAAATATGTTTTTGGAAAGCGAAGATTGAAGCTCGCCTAAACCAGCCTAGTTAGGCAATCTGTTTAAGGTAGAGTTCATCTGTTACTGTAGTCAAGACTAGTCTATGGAGCTGAGATGACTTTACTCTCCTCAACAAATGTCAGGTACCCATTTGGTTGAACATAGGTACATTGATTGGACCCGAGAAAAAAGCTCCGGCACTTACCAGGGCTTGAACTTGGGTCCTCGTCTTAGTCTGTCGTGCTCTACCGCACTGCCAATCCGTCCTCAATATACTGCAGTATGCAACAAAAACCATAGCAACAACAACACAAAAAAAAATCAAATCAAACTGGAAACGACTTATTCATGTAACGAAATATTTTGTACTAATCTAGAGACTGACTGACTTATTGACTGACTGACTGTTACAGATTGATTGTTTTAGTTAGTCTCCGATTGACTAACCTAAGTCTCTGGTGAGGTCTCTGTGTCCTCATAAAGAATGCAACATTTGTGTGTGTGTGTGGGGGGGTGTCTATGACTTGTCTGTAATTTCTTGCCTCTGCTTCTCCAATAACCGTTTCTAGATATACTATAAAGTCTGGAGGGAGGCACACGCAAAATAATTTTCACCCCACCCCCAATATGTCATTCGCAAGACTTTATTTTAAGAGATCATGCGATTTGAGCAGTGAGTAGCCCATTTATGTAGATGAGGGCCCAATGCCAATGACCTGTACATTTATGGATCGTCACGAGTAGAGCTTCAGGGGCCCAGATCTCCGTCAACGTTTGGGGGCCCCTTTTAGCATCGGATTTGACTAGTTAGCATACCTATAATAACACCTCTAGGCACGTTAGCCAACCCATAATACGTTACCTTTATAGCTGTGGAATGATTTCACTCTTATCTGTACTGAGTAGAGCAGCGGTGGGCAAACTAATGGCCAGCGGGTTGAACCCGGCCCCACCGAGAGTTTAATTCGGCTCGCCACTAGTTTCATAGTGAATCCCAGCACCAGCTTTATTGTGCTAAACCGTTGAACTTTATATCATGTCAACACTCCGTCCATCTGATCTTTGTGCGGCCTCGTCCCTCAAATGTACAAACCCAATGTGAGTATGTGACCCGCGGATCAAAATGTTTTCCGACCCCTTGATTAGAATTAAGGTTATAGCAGATCTATATTTCTGTCTGTTCGTTGAGTTTTACGAAAGTTATCTGAATTGGGCAGGTGCTGGACATCGTATCAAGAAACAGTAAAGTTGAGTACCATGAAGTCGGTGAGCACACAATTGATATCAAGGTAAGAGTTTTAGCGAGAAACACCCAATCTAGTAACAGTCATTTAGCAGTTATGATGAGAGCAGTTAAAATGGGAAAATGAGTATTGAGAGCAGTTTTATTGGGAGCATTCACATGCAGAACAGTAGCATTGAAAGCAGTTATACTGGGAGCAGTGACATTGCGAGCAGTAAAAGTGGGAGCAGTAGCATTGAGAGCAGTTATATTCGGAGCAGTAGCATTGCGAGCAGTAAAAGTGGGAGCAGTACCACTGAGAGCAGTCATATCGGGAGCAGTGACATTGCGAGCAGTAAAAGTGGGAGCAGTAATATTGAGCGCAGTAGTATTGCGAGCAGTAGTATTGGGAGCAGTAGTACTGGAGCAGTATTTATTAAGATAAACTTAATATAGAGACAATCTTAACGATTAAATCGCCAATAAAACCAAGTTATTTTCAAGGACATTAGTCTGAATTCTTTAACTGCCGTCGGGTGAATTTCTTCAAGGGAAGAAGGGGGGGGGGAGCTTGTCCATTAGGATGTTAGAAAAAAAAGTTATCGCTGCCATGAGATGTTTTAGTGGAGACCGATGGGAAGTGAGAGTACTGGACAACGAAAAATAACAAATGGATTAGAGAGTAGTTAGTGCACGTGTGGCTCTGGATGCCGTCAATGAGACCAGCATTCCGATTTTTCATATTGTGTAAAGCAGTGGTCCCCCAACCTTTTTCTTCCCGCAGACCGGTCAAGGTTTTATAATTTCACCGCGGCTCACCGGGGGGGGGGGGAATGGCGATAATTATTCATATTTTAGATTTTGTTTTGATTCACAATGCCACTGCCGCTCACATCCGCTCAACTCCTGTTTAACTTCTCGTACAATTGATCTCTAGTTGACTGGTCAGCTAATCATTTGTATTTTGTCCCAACTTTTAATCCTCCGCTTACCAGGTCCACGGGACAGGCTTCATGAGCGAACTGGTCAGAAACTTTCTCACCCGCTTCAACTCAAAGCACAAACTGGACCAAGTGACCACCAACCATGCCTGTCTGCCCAACCCATCAAAAACCGATTACGTAATAATTATCTGTCTATTTCTGACTTACCTGGTGGTTTGGATCTTTCTGTACTTGGAAGCTTTTAGTTTACGTCTTAGGTCCGTAACGCTTTTGTTTGGCCATCTTCATTAGTCTATAAACTTATAAGTCCCTGTGTTTTATAATTAGTTTATGTTTATATAATTTTTGATGATGGGGATGGGTATCAATTAAATGTAATTCTCATTCACTCATTTATATCTTCCTTGTTTTGACTCCAATGTCACGCATCTCCATTTTTTTCCCCCGAAAGGGCCATCACTCCAAAATGAATATTTTTTTAACGTTCTAATTGTTTCCCCCTCTTGGTCTGCACAGCGGACAGTTTTCAGACCACATAACTCTGTAAGGAAACTAGAAGTTATCCCCCCTTGTCGTCAATGTCACAGTCCCGTTTAGAGATATATCATAGCCATAGGCAGCCCTAGGCAAGTGTATCTGGTTGACCCGGTCAATAGGTGTGGAACGCTTGACTCGTGATCTTTACTGACCTCATGAACTGATCTTTTTTATTTTTGGTGATCTTGTCCTCCTGACCTGCAACTAGGAGAGTCATAGCGTCATTCTACTACAGGAAGAGGGAGAAGAAGCGTGTTCTATATTTGTATAACGAGATGTACAGGAAGCGCATCAGCTACTTGGCCCAGATGCGCAAAAAAGTGCGCAAAGCGATCAAAGCGCGCGAGTTGAAGAGAAAAGTTGGGGTCATTGTTGCTTTACAGGTGAACGCATGCTTTTTTTGTTTCTTGCACAAAGTTGATCTCACTGTTAATTAATTTTAAGACAACTGTCGACTTCTGGAGGGTTACATTACTCAAGAATTAGCTAAATGACAGTCAGATTTCACTAAGTGGGTTAGCTGATCAACTCAGATAAAGACCCATAGAAGTGCAGATATAGAAGTATAGATATAGAAGTATAGATATAGAAGTACAGATATAGAAGTATAGATATAGATGTATAGATATAGATGCATATACAGAGCTGCTTGTGTTGCAGAACCAAATACAAAAAAAAACAACTTTGGTGCAAATAGGTGCAAAACAAATAAAGAAAACATTTGGTGCAAAGAGGTGCAGAACAAAGAAATATTTAATATATTACCTAACGATGTAATAGTACATTAGGTAAAATAAATATTAATCAGTGATCTCAATCAGGAAAATGACCTAACTAATGTGTCGACAAGAGAATGACTATATTTTTATAATCAATCAGGAAAAAAAAAGTTGTACCTAGCTCCAAATCTTAAAGTTTTTGTCTATTTTAAAATTGTATTTAATGTGTTTCTTCACCTGTCCGTTTGAAAATAAATAAATAATTAAATTAAAAAAACAAAATTCTTTCGGGAAAAACTTTCAGCGGTCATTCCCCAACTTCTGCAAATGTTTGTCGGTGCTCAAGTCTGCCAAAGAGAACTGCATCATTTGCAGTGACCCAGAGAATGCGGACTTTCACTTCTGTGCGACCAAAGGTTGCGGGCTGGCCTACTGCAAGGACTGCTGGAAGGATGTGAAGAGAAGGTAACAACATACTCACTGTAATCACGCATTCGACTATCGTTTTTACCATCAAGTATTGTACAGCAGATCTAATCAAGAGTTTTACAGAATCGTTCATGAAATAACGGAATCGAATTTTTGTTTTTTTTACTTAAATCTTACACAATTGATTTTCATTCATAGCCGAGTCTAGCCTATTCGTCACCCAATGAAAACTGCGGTTTTGATTGAATAGCAGACGACCTACACCTAAATTGTGATTTGCAAAAAATAAATTCCATATAAAAATTAAAAACAAAAGAAATTAACGAAAAAGGATATTTTTTGTGCCAGTTTGGAATTTTTATTTCTAACTGCACGACTGAATAAATATCCAAGATCTTTGTTCATGTCCAACTCTGCATTTTTTCGCAGGTGCTATGGATGTGGAGCAAACACCGGGACGGCGGATCCAGATGACGACACTGATGACGACAACGACACGTCTGAAATGAGCGATGCCTCTGACGACAGCGGTGTCTTCGACGACTGAATCGCTGGAGACCATGTAGATCCCTGGAGATCAAGATGGCCGACACACACAGCGATTTAAAAAAAAAACCAAAGCCTCAAAATTTTGGGTCTTTTAAATAGGTTGACACATTCACTGACCACTGGACAGAAATGTTGGCCGAAGAAATATATGAATCCGTCCAAAATTGACCCGAAGAAATATATGAATCCGCCCAAAATTGACCCGAAGAAATATATGAATCCGCCCAAAATTGACCCGAAGAAATATATGAATCCGCCCAAAATTGACCCGAAGAAATATATGAAACCGCCCAAAATTGACCCGAAGAAATATATGAATCCGCCCAAAATTGACCCGGAGAAATATATGAATCCGCCCAAAATTGACCCGGAGAAATTTGAAAATCCCGCCCGAAATCCCCCTCACATATGAGTTCCGCTGATGTAGGCTTACTATAATACTAGTCATTGCCAATGGTCTGACTGACTCTAGGAGGGTAGGTCGTACCTTATTACCTATGTGTAGTCATCGCTAATGAGGTCTAGGACCATACAACACAAAGACCTTTACATCTAATTATGTCTTTGTTATTGAATAACTAGTCTGAATGTACATAACTCATTTTAACTATTCTTTTTTTTTTTTTGGTTCCTCGTAACACAAAATTTAACGCGTTATTGTGACGGAGGTGGTCGAGTGGTGTAGAGTGCTTGACCGTCGACCTAAGCGTCGCAGGTTTGATCCTCGGTGAGAAACGAAATGAATTTTTATTCAGTTTCTGGTGAAAGTTAGTTAAAGTCCCTCAAGTTCACCCAGATTTAAATGACTTTAGTTGGGGAGGTAAAGGTGGATCAGCGTTGTGCTAAGCAGTTATCACACTGTGGAGAAATAGTATTGTCTTAAGTTCGATGAAGCAATCCGGTAGGCTCCGCCCAATCCCTTCATATGCCATGGGTTCAGAAATAGATGAATTATATACTTCATCTGCTCTGAACGCCCTTTTGGGTTAATGGAACTTGAACTCTTTTATTTTGTTTTCAAGGAAGACTCAATTTTAAAACGTAAAAAGAATGCGTTCCATTTTTTTTGTCTGCTGTGAGCCGCCTAATAGAATGTCACACCAGACTTTTACTTTCGGGCCGTGGTGAAATTAACAAACGTTGACCGGTCCTTGGCGAGAAAAAAGTATGGGGTCCATTAGTTTAAAGCTTTATTTGTATCGCTGTTGGTGGAATTTTAAAACCAAAACACACACACAAACACACACACAAACATACAATAAGCATAAACACCTCCACACATACATACAATAAACACAAACATCTCCACACAAACATACAATAAGCATAAACATCTCCACACAAACATACAATAAGCATAGACATCTCCACATATACATACAATAAGCATAGACATCTCCACACAAACATACAATAAGCATAAACATCTCCACACAAACATACAATAAGCATAAACATCTCCACACATACATACAATAAGCATAAACATCTCCACACATACATACAATAAGCATAAACATCTCCACACATACATACAATAAGCATAAACATCTCCACACATACATACAATAAGCATAAACACCTCCACACATACATAAAATACGATATCTAAGACGATTATTAAAACAATAATTAAGACAATCAATAAGACGATCATTAAGACAATCATGTAGACCATAATTAGACAATCATTAAGACAATCAATAAACAACAAACTTTTCCAATAAGCTAATCATCTGCCAACCCGCCAATTGTAATAAAGGATTTTGTCCTAAAGTTTCAAGTGTCCAAAAAAATTCTTATCAAAATTTAAAATGAAAGACGGTAAAAAAAATTTGAATCATAAATAAAATTTTCTGTTTTTTTTTTAAATTTCAGTTTTTAATCATTATTAAAGATTATTGAAATATATTTTAGAAATTCATTTCAATTAATTTTTCAACATTTAAATGAAAAAAATCTATATTATTTTATAATCCTGCTCATTAGATGTTATTTGCAAAGCAGTGAGGATGCAATCTGGTTCGCTTTTCGCCTATCATTTCGGAGCCATTTTCATTGGGTTTCACTCTGCGAATCAACGCAGACACATCATTATCAACGGGTGGCATCTTGTCAGCATTTCCTAATTCTTTTTTATATTCGGTGACAGAATCACGGATACCATCATCTTCTTGACCGGCTGCTGACCCCAACACAAAAGCAGCACACACACAACTGCAATTATATAACAAAGTAATGTCAGATCGTTTGAATTTCGATCGGTGAAGGCAACACATAAGACTAATAATTGGTGGACAGCTGGGGGGGGGGGAAGGCTTTGGCGTGCGAACTGAACACGAGACGGAAGTCACGGGTTATAGGTCACACAGTGACCCCCAGAAAACTCTGACCTCCTCCGGTAGAGAAGGTGCTTACATGATGCAAACCACATCCTACACTATGGCTGGGGGGGGGGGAGGGGGTGCTTACATGATGCCATTCACTTCCTACACTATGGCTGGGGGGAGGGGGTGCTTACATGATGCCATTCACTTCCTACACTATGGCTGGGGGGGTGCTTACATGATGCCATTCACTTCCTACACTATGGCTGGGGGGGGGGGGGCTAAAAAAGTCACTGTCAGAGGGATCCCCTTATAATAGGTACCACAAACTGGCTAAAAATCGTGGTTTTGCGTAACTGTAGTCAATATTTGGATATTTTTAACTTAATGATTTCTCTATGTAAAACTGATCGTATCTCAAAAACAATTATACGATTTTAAAGTATTTTGTAAGCCCTACAATAATATGTAATTTTTAATAACGTTGATTCAAAACAAAGGGTTGAATCTTTTAAATGTAAACCATCACCGAAGTAACTTTTTACCGGCCGACGCGCGATCTGATTTGACCATCCTATTTTTAATATCCGTGCGCTTCTGGGCCATTCATCCTACAGTAATGTCAAATAAATCAACGTGTGTGAAAATGAATGCCCTTTACAACCATACTAAACGTTTAATTAAATTATATTTAACAATATTTTAAATATTAAAAAATCATGATAAAAAGTAAATTATTATGTGATTTTTTAATTGTGTAGGTTTTTCTTTAGTATCATTAGAAAGCCCGTCCATTTTGCTTTTAAAATACGATATTAAAACTTAATTTGTAAGCATGGCCCAAAAGCGCAGAGCGCTAAGAAATAGCATATAACACACATTTTTCACCCATTTTTGCACGACCGTGAAAATGGCCGACAATCAAGTTACCAACGCTACACCAGTCACAATGAATTGAATTTTATTGGAACTTAAACACCTAGTCGGTAAGTAAAAACGATAAAAACTTGTAGATAAATAGTTACATTATTTGTTCCTTACTCTTTTAGCTTTATATTTCTTTTGAAATGATTATTGTTGTAGTTATAATAACTTTAATATGATAAACCTCGAGGCCATTTTGATGCTTTTGTACATTGAACGATACCCCTCATGTTTGCGGACACTTCTATTTTTTTCTGGCTATTTTTTTAAAGAGATAATAATATTTTCTAAGAGATAACATATTCAAAATTGACTAGTATATATTTTTTACCGTTGTTAGATAGTTTTATTGTCTCAAATTTAAACAAATATAACAGGTCACTTGGTCGATAATTGGTTGTTAATGTAAACATATAGTAGATTGTAGGCCGACCGAATTAACATAACTTTTATTGAATGGATATTTTTTCAATTATTGTTGTAATATAACTGTGTATGTTTAGTATATGCTTAAATTCACTATCATTTAAATTAAGTCAGAAAAATTTTTAAATGTCATAATTATCTTTATCAGACGGTGTACATTGTACAACCCAATACTCTATAGAAGGTTTATGTGCTAGTTGAAGGGATACCTTTATTGCGTTAGCTACTTGACTAGTAATACATTACTTCTTCAACTCTGGTTTTGAAAGAGGAAAATGGCAAGTCATGGACTCATGTAACTGTTACGCCTGTATTTTTTTATTAAAATATTTCTTAGCCACTCATGCGTTTGTATTATTATTAAGTATCTTATTATTAATATTAGTTCAGTTTGAGTATTATAAATATATTGACGTTTGAACATCTTTTATCTTTAATTAAACATGGTTCTCACAAATCCAAAAAAAAAAAAAAAAAGAACTGGTAATCAAGTTGAGTAACACATAAAAAAGACTTTTATGTGTTTAAATACCATATCCGCAGTATATTATGCAACCTATTTGGACCAATTTATATATTTTAAAGCCTTGCAACTTTTAGAGTGAATAAGAGAAATATACAAGTCCCCTGAAGGAGTCTGTTCTTTCATAACTACAGAGATTAACTAATGAACTTTACATTCATTTTTTTTTATTTATTATATTAAGTAAACAACAGACATTCAAAATCTTCATAAACAAATAATAACAGAGCAGTAGATGAAAACATAATAAAACATTTAAAACAAATAAAACTTTTAATGGTAGGGTCAGCCCCGTAGCCGGGGAGGCACTGTGGGGCCGTGCCCCCCCCGCTAGGTGTGGAGTGCCCCCCCCTACCCCGCTTAAAAAAAGAGGAAAACATAAAGCAAAAGTAAAGGTGTCCCCTTGCTGGGTACTGGTGCCCCCTGCTTACTTCGACCTGACTACGGGCCTGGGTAGGTTCAATAATTGGAAAAAATGTCCTTGATGAAATAGTAGTACTATATCAAGAAGTAATTAGAGTTAAAATCACTAAATGATCAAGAAAACAGTACATTATCTCTAAGTAAGCATGAATTGAAACAAAATAGATGTGTTTTAAAAAGCTCCAGAAATAAACCTTTATTACTATGAGAGGTATTGAAAGATGAAATTAAAAAAAAAAGGGAATGATGCTGAAACAGTGCAGGATTTATATATAACCTACACAAGCTATAGCTTAGGACCCCCAGTTTTTTGGAGGCCCCCAAAAATTGTTAGAGTGAGCAGTTGTCATATTTATTTAAATATTTCACACTGCCATTTAATTTCTGGAATTATAAAGGGCCCCATATCCCAAATGATGGATGGCCGAGTGGTGTAGATACTCGACTGTCGACATGTTATCTGGTGCAAAGTCGTCCCACAAGTCCACCCAGCTTTAAATGGGTACCTGACTTTAAGTTGGGGAAGTAAAGATGGCTGTGGGTTGTGCTAACCACACAATCCCTTCATATGTTGAGGTTATAGAAACAGATGAATTCTACACTTCATCTGCCCCGATGGCCCCGTAGGGCTAAAGGAACATTTCTATATCCCAAATAGCTTAGGGCCTTATGACGTCTAAATCCAGTCCTGCTGATCAATTAAATGGTACATTAATAACTCATTCAAATGGTATATGCTTACATTAACTTAAAAGTAAAATTACTTAAATTTCGAAAGTTACACTTATTTAGGTGAGCTCCTGTAGTGGTAAAATGCGTAAATTATTTGTTAGCTTTCCATGACTTATGAAATAATTAGAATATAATTGAAATGTATACATCATATGTTACGGTTACTATTGTTACTAATATAACTTTTCAAATAATACTTAATAGTGGATTTTTCCCTAAAAAAAATATTTTTATTGATTTTTTACATGCATGGATTTATCCATCCCTGTACTGTATATATAAAAGTGATTGGTCTAACGACTATTTTATGATTAAGAACTATGTATATCCTACATTTTGATATATAAATATTTAATATATATATAACAGTTCTTTTTTTTGTGAATTTTTGAAAATGACAATTTTTTTAGTTTTTTATTACCCCACCTCTTTCTAAACTTTATTATATTAATCATAAATAATCTTAAATTATTATGACTATTTGAATGTATAGAGCTTAAGTTACCCTACAGATTGATGTAATTAGTTCTTAAGTGTGTTGATTACAAATTTTATTATGATTTTTTTGAAATGTCACGAATTTTGAAAATTTATCTCCCTTTTTATTTTTTCTAAAAAATGATGAAAACCCATTTTCAGTGCTATAAATTTTAATGATATTATAATTTTACACCTTTGAAAAAAATTGAGTTTATTCTATGTATATTTGTGTTTGTATTGAATGTAAATGATTTAGTGTACAGGAAATACTTTTGCAGATAACGCTTGGCAAAAATGGCACTTTTGAAGGAGTTGTGAAAAAATGAAAAAGTCACATTTTCAAAAATTTATATCTCTTTAACTATTTGAGCTATAGTAATAAATTTGATGTCCACCATCTTAGATTCTTGAGTTCATGCAATATTCATGTTGTAAAAAGCTGTAAACCCATTTTAAAAAATCAGTTTGTGGTACCTACTTATAATACATATTCTTAAAATCAACAGCAACACTCAAGTTGTATTGACCGCCTAATAGAATGGAACTACAATTATAGATAACCAATAGATCTCACTGGAACTACAATTATAGATAACCAATAGATCTCACTGGAACTACAACTGTAGATAACCAATAGATCTCACTGGAACTACAACTATAGATAACCAATAGATCTCACTGGAACTACAGTTATAGATAACCAATAGATCTCACTGGAACTACAACTATAGATAACCAATAGATCTTACTGGAACTACAGTTATAGATAACCAATAGATCTCTCTGGACCTACAACTATAGATGACCAATAGATCTCACTGGAACTACAGTTATAGATAACCAATAGATCTCACAGGAACTACAGTTATAGATAACCAATAGATCTCACAGGAACTACAGTTATAGATAACCAATAGATCTCACAGGAACTACAGTTATAGATAACCAATAGATCTCACTGGAACTACAATTGTAGATAACCAATAGATCTCACTGGAACTACAATTGTAGATAACCAATAGATCTCACTGGAACTACAGTAATAGATAACCAATAGATCTCACTGGAACTACAACTATAGATAACCAATAGATCTCACTGGAACTACAACTGTACAAATTATCGCTGATTTGTTTTTTGTCGGTTGTTGCAATTATTTATATAAATATCAAATGCATGAATTGTTCTTTTATTTAACCCCCCCCCCCCCCCTCCCTTACCACACCAGGCCTTACCTGATCAGCAGAAGTGCATGGAGAAATGCGAGTAAAACTGTACGGTGCATCATTTGTGTCATTGCTTTAAATTGAAAAAGAAATGAGTTATTTAAATGCAGCACACATATACAATGTTTAGCCCAGCCTATAGTACCTACCACCAACCATTAACACCATTAATCATATTTTAACCAATCCCTTCAATCATTGCAGAATCAATCGCTTTAACAATCACACCCTGAACATGTAAGTCAATAGGTATCAAATCCTGAACATGCAAGTCAATAGGTATCACATCCTGAACATGTAAGTCAATAGGTATCAAATCCTGAACATGTAAGTCAATAGGTATCACATCCTGAACATGTAAGTCAATAGGTATCACATCCTGAACATGTAAGTCAATAGGTATCACATCCTGAACATAGCTTGATAATAGCTTGAAAATACTTGATAATAGCTTAATAAAAGCTTGATAATAGCTTCATAATACTTGATAATAGCTTAATAATAACTTGATAATACTTTAATAATAGCTTGATCATCCACTACAATGTATCTACGAAATTATCAATTTACAAAATCAATTTTTAGTTTTTACTTTTGGTCGTCCACTTACCGTCTAGACTTCCAGTAATTGCCACGTATAGTATCGATAGTGTCCAGTCATTGCCACGTATAGTATCGATAGTGTCCAGTAATTGCCACGTAGTGTCTTGCGATGAATCTTTCCTTATACAGTTAGTCTGTTTAAGTAGTTCTCTATTTTTCTTTCAGCTCGGCCGAGAAAAAAAATAATTATCATGGTGGTTCGCAAATCGTTTAACCACTTATCTATTCCAATTTAAAAAAAAAAAACAAAACTTAAATTATTTTTTTTATTACATCATTATTTTCTATTCCAATGAATAATGAAATGTACAACTCAACAGATTGATTTTTCTGTGTTTATCAAATGTACTGTACATTGTTTTTTTTTACCCATTTGGGTAATTCATTTTAATACAAATCTATCTATCTATCTATCTATCTATCTATCTATCTATCTATCTATCTATCTATCTATCTATCTATCTATCTATCTATCTATCTATCTATCTATCTATCTATCTATCTATCTATCTATCTATCTATCTATCTGTCTGTCTGTCTGTCTGTCCAAGTTGACCAAGTGATATGAAATGAAAAACTTTTCATAGATTTTGATTTTTGTGTTTTTTTTGTAAAATTGTTGTTTATTTTGTTTCAACGTAGCTGGGCTCGTGACTGACATGCTATTTAACGGATTAATGAATTGAATGGATGGATTGTTTACGACAGTCAATTACCCTGGAACAGTATTAAACTTGAGGTTAACTAGTCAGTTTAGCTTTTGTTAGATCACCACCCCGAACTTTATTACATTTATCAGTGAAGACTTTTGCACTGGAAGAGTAAACTAAGGCCTGTTATTAGTGATGCGTGTATGATGGGGTGATACGATGTTAAAATGATGGTGATAAGATGGTTAGATGATAGTGATATAATGGTGATGCGATGATGATATGATGGTGGTACAATGGTGATACGATGATGATATGATGGTGGTACAATCGTGATACGATGATGATATGATGGTGGTACAATGGTGATACGATGATGATATGATGGTGGTACAATGGTGATACGATGAACAACTATGATAATACAAAAGCCATAACACTAGACGTACATACGTAGTTCTGAACAAATATCAAAGGTCATTTATACCCCAGATCATTTATACCCCAGGTCATTTATACCACAGGTCATTTATACCCCAGATCATTTATACCCCAGGTCATTTATACCACAGGTCATTTATACCACAGGTCTTTTATACAACAGGTCATTTATACCCCAGGTCATTTATACCCCAGGTAATTTATACCACAGGTCATTTATACCACAGGTCATTTATACCACAGGTCATTTATACCATATGTCATTTATACCCCAGATCATTTATACCCCAGGTCACTTATACCACAGGTCATTTATACCACAGGTCATTTATACCACAGGCCATTTATACCACAGTTCATTTATACCCCAGGTCATTTATACCACAGGTCATTTATAACCCAGGTCATTTATACCGCAGATCATTTATACCACAGGTCATTTATACCACAGTTCATTTATCTACTGTACAAATGTGTAAAAGACAGCAGTGACACAATAAGATGTGTAGCTGAATAGCAGTACATCTTTGTGACGTGACAGCTACATTAACGATGGTCGGAGCTGACCATTATGTACATCTTTGTAACGTGACAGCTACAGTAACAATGTTCGGAGCTAAACATTAAGAAGCCCTTCGCCTGCGTTGCTTTGATCTGTTCGGTGATTCTGCCCCAAAGCAAACGATGGTCTGCAAGCCGGAGCAGCGGTCACATGACGAGAGATGCTGAGCATCGCAAACCCAAGTCAATGACCTCGAGAAAAGCAAGCAACGTCGAACGAGTGAGGGATGATGGTGGATGAAGATGTACGTCTCAGAGAATCTGTTTTTAATTAATTGTTTTATTAGGTGTGTGTTTTATATAAACGAATCAACAACCAATCAATGCGGCGCACTATGTGGGTTGCGCCTTCCTGCCAATCTGAAATGTGAACAAAAAAATGTCACCAGGTATTAGCGCTATCTCGATTGCCTTCACGAACTCATAAATGGCAATAACATCTTCCTACACTACAGCCAAGTTTCAGTACCACATCTCACACACAGTGTATCACAAGTTTCAGTACCACATCTCACACACAGTGTATCACAAGTTTCAGTACCACATCTCACACACAGTGTATCACAAGTTTCAGTACCACATCTCACACACAGAGCCGGGGATGACAGTTCTCAGTGCCGGGGATATCCCCGGCGGTAAATCGAGCCTTGCCCGTGACTAATGTACATTATATTTACAGGGCTGAAGGTAAATACGTCGAACTGGTCTGCACATACAAATAGTGAGTTGAGGAACATTAAAATTTACGAAGGGTTCTCCAAGCAATGGCGGTCATTGAAAGACACCTTCATAGCCTTCCGATAAACAAAACTGTCTCTTCTCAAACATGTATTCTATCTCTATGTATAATGTAAACACCCATCTGTTTAAATCTATGTTTAACAATATCTATTTATTTCTATATCTAACTGTATCTATCTTTATCTAACATTATCTGCATATATATACAGAGAGAGAGAGAGAGAGAGAGAGAGAGAGAGAGACAGAGAAGGAGAGAGAGAGAGAGCGAAATAAGGAGAAAGAGAGAGAGAGAGAGAATGGGAATATTTGGGAGCTTATGGGAATATGTAGGAGCTTATGGGAATATGTAGGAGCTTATGGAAATATGTGGGAGCTTATGGGAAGATGTAGGAGCTTATGGGAATATGTAGGAGCTTATGGGAATATATGGGAGCTTATGGGAATATGAAGGAGCTTATGGGAATATGTTGGAGCTTATGGGAATATGTAGGAGCTTACGGGAATATGTGCCAATTGATTATATTTCTGTTTAGTATTTGGCGAATGGGACTATAGGCTTCGTGTTTATTTTCAACCACGTAGGGTCAAAATTTTACGCATCAGTAAATTCTACTCCTATTTTTCAATAATTGAAACGGACAATAAGCTTTACATAACTTAGTTTATTTTATTTACTTCTTCGAAGTTTACCATTTGCCATTAATTTGATGGCCTCTTTCGTGAAACTGCTATTTATCAATATTTCCAGTGGCTATTTGGTCGCTTTGACGTTTACCAATATTTCCAGTGGCTATTTGGTCGCTTTGACGTTTACCAATATTTCTAGAGGCTATTTGGTCGCTTTGCCAGTTACCTAAACTCCAACTACCTATTGAATCAACTGGACGACTATCTATTCTGTCAACAGGCTGATTTTCGATCATGTCACTGTCTTTTTGTTTACTTTGTGTTTTGCTACAGGCATAAATAAGACTGAAAAAAAAGTTAGATTGAGGAAGCAGTAAACCAAAGGGAGGGGGTTTTATCGCAGTTTTGTAAATCATATTTAGCTCTGAGCTTTTCTTGATAATTCTGTTAATTAATGTGAAAGTAAACAAATTGGGCCACTTAAAATAAGCAAAATGCACACATTTGAAGTTCAAACCTAATTTGTCTCAGAAAGTCCTTAGACATTACAAATCATTCGTGTTCCGGAAACATCAATGTCACACTCACACGTCTTGCCGAGCGCACTCACACACATCACAATATTTCCCACACAAGGTTCGTTTAATCGGTATTCACATGTAAGAGCTGCGCACAACGTGTAAGCTCTGGTAGACACACCCTTTGCACAACGTGTAAGCTCTGGTAGACACACACCCTTTGCACAACGTGTAAGCTCTGGTAGACACACTCTGCGCACAACGTGTATGCTCTGGTGGACACACCCTGTGCACAACGTGTAAGCTCTGGTGGACACACCCTTCGCACAACGTGTAAGCTCTGGTGGACACACCCATTTCCTACTTAAATCTAAAGCTGCACATTCACTATCTATTGCCGCACACAGTTTTCGGAAAATTAGAAGTGGACATTGGCTTGAATCAAACATTACAACCACATGTGGCCTCCCCGCAGGCTCTGGACACGGGCTAGCTGCCTAAACCGCCACCTAATCCCCCCCGCCACATACTAGGGCCGTTACAGCTGAGTCAGTACAAAGGAATATTAAATGCAAGTACATGTAGCATGTGTAGGTTCGGAATTTGTTTTTTTAAATAAGTTGAAAAAAGCAGCGTATCTGATCAGAAGTAGCTGAAGATATGCGAGAAAAACTGTATGGTGCGCCATTAGTGTCATCTGCTTGAAAAAAAATCATTTAACGTATCAACTATTATATAAGAATTATTATATCACCAATTACATCACCTAATTCATCACCAATTACATTACCAATGACAATAACCATCTTGTCACTAGTAATATCATACATCATAATTGTACTAAGCCTATCACTTCTCATTTCACTTATAATATCACTTATATTATCACTCATTATATCAACATCATATCAGTATCATTTCATCGTTCACTGAACCTGTCAATTTATAAAATATCAATCCATCCATATTAGAAGTTTACCTTAACCAAAATAAATCATATTATAAATCTAAAACATTACAAAATTTCTTATCATGCATGAATCAAAATATCAATGTATTACATTATATTACATCGCATTACATTACATTACATTGGATTTCCCACCCATTCAGTCATAATCATGTGACTTTAATGAAAAAAAATACTGATTTACTTAATACAAAATATGTTGAATGAGCCACAAAATGATATTTTATCCGTATAGCCTTAAATCATTACATTACAATTGCCAACATCTGACATCGCAGATTAAGTAACACTCGTATTATTATCTATTCGTCACTGTAGGGCCCTCATTAAGGAAATAACACACGTACACTATCTATTCATATATGAAGGTCCTCATTAAGAAATTAACAAACGTACACTATTCATATCTGTAGGTCCCTCTTTCCAGACCAGAAAAATTGTCCCGTGACACCACCTGTATAGGTATTTTATTTTATCACACACACTTGTCACGTGACGATAAGCAATAACTGGAAATGACGAACTATAATATAAATATATGTTAAACATAACACTAGACATACACACGTAGTTCTCAACAACTGCTATACCACAGGCCATTTATACCACAGGTCAATTATACCACAGGTCATTTATACTACAGGTCATTTATACCACCGGTCATTTATACTACAGGTCATTTATACCACCGGTCTTTTATACTACAGGTCATTTATACCACAGGTCATTTATACTACAGTTCATTTATACCACAGGTCATTTATACCACAGGTCATTTATAATACAGGTCATTTATACCACAGGTCATTTATACCACAGGTCATTTATACTACAGGTCATTTATAACACAGGTCATTTATACTACAGGTCATTTATACCACAGTTCATTTATACTACAGGTCATATATACCACCGGTCATTTATAAAACAGGTCATTTATACCACAGGTCATTTATACCACAGGTCATTTATACTACAGGTCATTTATAACCCAGGTCGTTTATACCACCGGTCGTTTATACTACAGGTCATTTATACTACATGTCATTTATACCACAGGTCATTTATACTACAAGTCATTTATACTACAGGTCATTTATACAATACCACACCCGTCCTCACTGCACGAGAATCTACGTTGATTGTCCTTACACACCTTGTTCCACCTGTCTAGCTACACGTCCAGTCACAGATATTCACGTGTAAAGTCACGTGATCCACCATGCAGTCTCCAGAACCTAGCTGTAGTTCACAAATGACAGATGGAACATAAAAAAGCTGTGGAGCTTAAGTATCCCAGTCCATCTTTGTAACGTTACACGTACAGTAACGAAGGTTTGAGCTTCCAATTCAGAAGACGTGCATCTGTTATTAACTTTACAATAATTTTATAAAAATGTTTCGTATTATGTTTGCCCTCATATTAGCACGCCCTCTTACGTCATTTTAATACATTCTTTAAAGGATTGAATCAGTGGCGTCATTTCACCAAAATGTTGGGGGGGGGGCAAATCAAAATATAAATAGCGTCTGGTTTTCATTTTCCATCAATTAAGTCATAACAATCCATTGATTTAACCAATTAATTTAATTATTTTAAGAATCTTGGCCCCCCCCCCCACCAAATGACGCCACTGGATTGAATCAATTAAAAAAGAAACCCTATTTCTAGTATATATATATATATAGGCTTGCCATACGTCCCGGTTTGGCTGGGACAGCCCCGGATATACTGGGTTGTCCCGGTGTCCCGCCCGGTTGTTGAAATTGTCCCGGTTTAGATTCAGGGTACAGTTTCCTGGAAATAATTGAGCAAAATTATTAGATCAGAGAATGATTAATCTGCTCTTGTGTGATCAGTAACATTTTGGTAAGTAACACAGTGATACAAATTTACAGAAGTGAAAAATACGAGTGGTACAACAAGAAGAAAACTGTTTTGTACAAATATCATGTTTGTGTACCATTATGAATAAAATAACAAAGATTATCTATTCTATATTTTAAGTGTTTTTTACATTACTGTTTTCATACCCCCTCCCCCCCGGAACCGACATCCCTAAACCTAAAGTAAAAAAGACAGAACTGTCCCGGTTGGTCCGTGAAAAAATATGGCAACCCTATATATATATATATATATATATATATATATATATATATATATATATATATATATTCAGTAAAACCCCGCTTAACGCTCCATCAAAGTAGAGCGTAATGTGAAACACCGTTAAACGAGGCTATCTCACCATGTAAATAATGGGGCTAGGTGAAAGTTTCACTTGTGTCACTTGCCTCAACCTGAATGTAATTAAAAATTTCTTCTTTGCTTTTTTTCCCGTTATAACAGATCGGCTTAATGGCATATTGCGTTCAATTTCGTCGTCAATCCGTATAGAAAGTCATTTATCTATTTCCTCTATCGCATTATTTCTAGAACGGGTAATTCTAGTTGCAGAACTAGTCGTACCCGATGACAGTATTTTTTCTTTATTCTCAAGACTGGTCCTTGCTGTTGAAGTTGTCCAATTCAATACAGAACCAATTTGAGATTGACGTTCACCAGTATCTAATCTTCTAATCACTTGCATTTTAGTTTCTAGTGAAATGCTCTTTCTTTTTTGTTATTTTCCGTGTTTTTTTTTCATTATCACCAATGATCAAAATTAAAAATCGTAATATTTGTCACAATCGTTATATTATATAAATTTACACAGTACTTACAATAACGTCAACAGATGTTTGAAACTATACAAGTACAATCGTATAACACGGCAGGAAAGAAGAAAAACGGATAAACTGCTTCGGATATATGGAAGCCTAACGCTGCGCACCATTCAAATAAAAGAGCGTTAAACCGAAACAGCTCTAAACGAAACAGCGTAAACCGGGGTCTTACTGTATATTCATCTTGTTTATACAAGGGAAATAACTAGAGTTTCGGGGAAAATGAAGAGATGTAAGCAGAGTTAGCTACCTTTTAACTTGATTTGCTATTTATATGGTTGAGTGTTGTGTACAGATTGATTACTTTGATGCGAGAAAATGTCACAGAGTGACAGAAAGACAAACGATAGACAGAGAAAGATGGAGACATTCACAAGCTACAATAAAAGGGACTTCTTGTAGCATAAAAAAAACTAAAATATATTTATTTTTCGACAAAATCAATTTATTAAAAAGTTTTTCCTATTAATACCAAGAATAATAGGGCAGAGATAATAATAATAGGGCAGAGATAATAATGATAGGGCAGAGATAATAATAATAGGGCAGAGATAATAATTTTAAGAGTTTTTAAAAAAACAGCCACAGCAAAAAAATCAGTACTTGTGTTCCATTTACGTTTTTTTTTTTGTAGAATTCTTTTGAATCTATTGTACTTCTTTTGAATCTATTGTAATTCTTTTGAATCTGTTGTAATTCTTTTGAATCTATTGTAATTCTTTTGAATCTATTGTAATTCTTTTGAATCTATTATAATTCATTAAGAATTACTAACAAACTCTTGTTTAGGGCAGACCAACTTTGTGGATATAATGTATTGCCCCTTTTCTTAAAATCAAGTTGCTGATATTTACAATGTAAAACAGTACACTACTGTTTAAACCGTATAACACCATGTAAACAGTACACTACTGTTTAAATTGTATAACACCATGTAAACAGTATTCAACTATTTAAACAGTTTAACGCCATGTACACAGTACACTACTATTTAAACAGTATAACTCAACGTAAACAACATTATTCAGACATAATAATGCCATTAAAACTATACAGTACCGTTCATTTTTATAATGGAAACACTGAGCAACATATTAATGATAAGAAACTATGCACTTTTTAAAAAAAATATTGTTTTACTAAGTGTGCGCTTTATAAAAGAGTCAACAGTCAGAGCTGTAGCTAGTTATTGTGGCGCTATGTGCGAGTTACATTCTGCAAAGTGCAAACAAATATGAAATGTCGGTCTTTCGGCGCCCCATGATAGTTCGGCGCCCTGCACGGCAACACCCCGTACAGTAACCTTCCTGTGCTACCGTCAACAAACACCCCGTACTGTAACCTTCCCTGTGCTACCGTCAACAAACACCCCGTACTGTAACCTTCCTGTGCTACTGTTAACAAACACCCCGTACAGTAACCTTCCTGTGCTACCGTCAACAAACACTCTGTACAGTAACCTTCCTGTGCTACTGTCAACAAACACCCCGTACAGTAACCTTCCTGTGCTACTGTCAACAAACACTCTGTACAGTAACCTTCCTGTGCTACCGTCAATAAACACCCCGTACAGTAACCTTCATGTGCTACCGTCAACAAACACCCCGTACAGTAACTTCCTGTGCTACCGTCAACAAACACCCCGTACTGTAACCTTCCTGTGCTACCGTCAACAAACACCCCGTACTGTAACCTTCCTGTGCTACTGTTAACAAACACCCCGTACAGTAAACTTCCTGTGCTACCGTCAACAAACACTCTGTACAGTAACCTTCCTGTGCTACTGTCAACAAACACCCCGTACAGTAACCTTCCTGTGCTACTGTCAACAAACACTCTGTACAGTAACCTTTCTGTGCTACCGTCAATAAACACCCCGTACAGTAACCTTCATGTGCTACCGTCAACAAACACCCCGTACAGTAACTTCCTGTGCTACCGTCAACAAACACCCCGTACTGTAACCTTCCTGTGCTACCGTCAACAAACACCCCGTACTGTAACCTTCCTGTGCTACTGTTAACAAACACCCCGTACAGTAACCTTCCTGTGCTACCGTCAACAAACACTCTGTACAGTAACCTTCCTGTGCTACTGTCAACAAACACCCCGTACAGTAACCTCCATGTGCTACCGTCAACAAACACTCCGTACAGTAACCTTCCTGTGCTACTGTCAACAAACACTCTGTACAGTAACCTTTCTGTGCTACCGTCAATAAACACCCCGTACAGTAACCTTCATGTGCTACCGTCAACAAACACCCCTACAGTAACCTTCCTGTGCTACTGTCAACAAACACTCCGTACAGTAACCTTCCTGTGCTATTGTTAACAAACACTCCGTACAGTAACCTTCCTGTGCTACTGTAATCAAACACCCCGTACAGTAACCTTCCTGTGCTACTGTTAACAAACACCCCGTACAGTAACCTTCCTGTGCTACTGTTAACAAACACTCCGTACAGTAACCTTCCTGTGCTACTGTTAACAAACACTCCGTACAGTAACCTTCCTGTGCTACTGTTAACAAACACTCCGTACAGTAACCTTCCTGTGCTACTGTTAACAAACACCCCGTACAGTAACCTTCCTGTGCTACTGTTAACAAACACCCCGTACAGTAACCTTCCTGTGCTACTGTTAACAAACACCCCGTACAGTAACCTTCCTGTGCTACTGTTAACAAACACCCCGTACAGTAACCTTCCTGTGCTACTGTTAACAAACACCCCGTACAGTAACCTTCCTGTGCTACTGTTAACAAACACCCCGTACAGTAACCTTCCTGTGCTACTGTTAACAAACACCCCGCACCCATATATGACCCTCAACCCCCCCCCCCCCCCTAAACCTCCCTAAAATGTAATGTTATATGTGAACGGAACTTTGTCATTTGTAATTGTTCTCTAATATGGAACATACCTATTACATACATCGTTTTTATTGTAACATATGTTAAAGAGATATTATTTTGAATTTCTTTAATGTGTAAATCTTATGAAAATGTTTGAACAATATATATATATATATTTTAATTCAAAGTTTAATTAAAAAAGAATTGAAATCACATAAAATGTTTTTTTTTTGTATATTTTATTTATTTCATGTTTAGTGAAACCAATTCAACTCAGCAGAAAATATAAGAATTAAATTACGAGATAACAACTGCAACTGAATAATTCGTTGTGTCGCTATACTTCATCGAAGTTTTCCATTTGCCAATCATACCACTGGACATCTTTTATGAACCACTCGATTAATTAATTTCCAGATTCTACACATTCCATTTTATTTTGATTTGGAGTTTTTTTTTAAATATTATAAACAAAACAAAACGTTAAGACCTTTGGATTCTAATTTTCAAGTGTAGAATGTATGAGTGGTGAACACAATACAGAACACTGTTAGATAGGTTACTAACACTAACGACCTACAGGTAGAAAAAGTTTCAACTCTCATCGATTGCGGCGTAAGTAAAACGTCTGGCTCTCGACCATGGGTTAGAGAACCTATGACACGCGTGCCACGGTCGGCACGCAGAGCCTCATCAGTCGGCACGCGACTCAAATATCACTTCCTTTAATTTTAACTGGAGTGTTGGCACTGGGCTATAAATAAATGTTTTTTTTTAATTACTTTTTGGGCACGCGGCCTCAAAAACGTTCGCCACCACTGCTCTCTATCTATCTATCTATCTATCTATCTATCTATCTATCTATCTATCTATCTATCTATCTATCTATCTATCTATCTATCTATCTATCTATCTATCTATCTATCTATCTATCTATCTATCTATCTATCTATCTTTCTGTCAGTCTGTCTGTATGTCTATCTATCTATCTATCTATCTATCTATCTATCTATCTATCTATCTATCTATCTATCTATCTATCTATCTATCTATTTATCTATCTATCTATCTATCTATCTATCTATCTATCTATCTATCTATCTATCTATCTATCTATCTATCTATCTATCTATCTATCTATCTATCTATCTATCCACCCACCCACCCATCCACCCATCTATCTATCTAATCTATCTATCTATCTATCTATCTATCTATCTATCTATCTATCTATCTATCTTTCTGTCATTCTGTCTGTATGTCTCTCTATCTATCTATCTTTCTGTCAGTCTGTCTGTATGTCTATCTATCTATCTATCACTTAAAACCAAAGTGATAGAAGCACATTTTAAATTAATTACGCTTTGATCGTATTTTAAGTAATTGCTCATTTATTTAATTTCTTAATATATTTAAGTAATTTGAGTTAAATAATCGTCAATACTAATATGAACTTTTATAATTATTTAATGATACCTTCTTATTCTTGCTATGCACATTGTATTGAACCTAAAACACCATACTAAATTATGCTATATTCAACCATATGTTAATAATTAAGTCCTTTGAGATAGTCGCTGACCATCCATCTATCTTTCTATCGATCTTACCTACCTACCTAGATATCAATTTACATTGTGGGTGATATTGTGTAAGTGTGGTAAGTGACAGTTGTCATACAAGATGGTAGACTGTTTTAGTTCCACCCTCATCTTAGCAATGCTGTGATGACCAAGGCCGGACCTAACAAATGAGAAACTCAGTGGCACCATACACCTGTTAAAAACTAAAGTATGAGTAGTTTAATATAACTAAAAATGTTGAATTACTTGATTAATTTTAAGAGGTTAGGTTTAGAAAGTTTCATCAATTAAAAAAATAAACCATACAAGGGAATTAACTCAAGCTACGAGGAAATAGAGTTAGTTACCTTTAAAATTTGAAATTTTTTTTTTGCCTCATTTAAATTGGATACTTAAATTAGAAGATTTCGCTGGAGCAAAGAAGAAATACAAACATACGACAGATAGACATACATACGACAGACAGACATATGAAAGACAGATAATGACAGACAGACCAACGACAGACATATATTAGACAGACAGATAAAGATGCAGACATTAACTAACCACTAAATAGTGATTGCGTGACGCACACCAAAACAAAACTTTTATCTTTTTCTCGATACGATAGTACAAACACATTTAAAAAAAAATATTTTTTCTCCTATTTCAATCAGGAATAATAATAAGAGGAGAAAATAACAATTTAGCGAATGTATTGTGAAAAAAATGGATGCAAGTTTGAAGAAGTATTTCAAAAAATGACATAAATTGACATGTTTCAAATTTTTTTAAACTCTCTAAGCCAGAAGTTTTTAAGATATTCGCGATCCACTAAAAGAACCTGTTCATTTTTCGCGACCTATCATCAAAGGAAAAAAAGAAAAAAAAATAGATGGAAAAAGAATTGCTAGAAATAATTTGAATGTATTACGAACTTTTTAAAATCAGCTGGTGGGCTGCTAGCCACTCAGTGAGTACCACTTCCCCTAAGCCAAATACTCACCTCCTCAAGAGATGGAATGCCAGCAAGACTTGTGCAAGATGTTGCATTTAATCACACTCACTTGATGGGGACGGGTAGTCGTGTGGTGTAGAGCGCTCGAATCTCAGTGAGAACCTTAGGATTTTTTCAGGTGAAAGTCCCCAAGTTCACCCAGCTTTAAATGGGTACCTGACTTTAAGTAAAGGCGGCTGGGCGTTGTGCTAACCACATAACCCTTTCATATACCGAGGTTATAGAAACAGATGAATTCTACATTTCTTCTGCCCCGATAGCCCTTTAGGGCTAAGGGAACTTTACTACTTGATGGGCTGGAGCAATAGACGGATCTTGGTTTTCAAAGGAGAATTTGAATTTTGAAAAAAAAAAAACCATGTTTGTTTTTAATTTGGGTTTCTCTGGGTTTCCCTAAGATGACATTCGGTGACATATTTGTTGCCAGTTTTTAATGTCTTGAGTTTTTGCTGTCATCCACGATAACCAGTTGAATATTTTATTTCTAGTACAAAGGCACATTTTGCAACCAAAGAAAGTAACGCCATGAAACAGTCATCTAGAACAAGCCATCTAGAACAGGTAATCTAGACCAGTTTTTCATCCGTTTCGATTGTGTTAGACCAGGAGTTATCGAACTTATGCGCTTTACATAGGAGCACTTGGCCATAGGCACTGAGGGGGCCATAGGTACTGAGGGGGGCACTATGTGCTGAGGGGGCACTATGTACTGAGGGGCACTATGTGCTGATGGGGGCCATAGGTACTGTTGGGGGCACTATGTACTGAGGGGACACTATGTGCTGATGGGGGCACTATGTGCTGATGGGGGCACTATGTACTGAGGGGGAAATATGTGCTGAGGGGGGCCATAGGTACTGTGGGGGCACTATGTGCTGATGGGGGCCATAGGTACTGAGGGGGACACTATGTGCTGAGGGGGGGCACTATGTGCTGAGGGGACTGCTCTGCACTGAGGGGGCTCTATGTGCTGAGGGGGTGCTATGCACTGAGGGGGCACTATGTACTGATGGGGGCCATAGGTACTGAGGGGGCACTATGTACTGAGGGGGCACTATGTGCTGATGGGGGCCATAGGTACTGTGGGGGACACTATGTGCTAAGGGGGCCATAGGTACTGAGGGGGACACTATGTGCTGAGGGGGGCACTATGTGCTGAGGGGACTGCTATGCACTGAGGGGGCTCTATGTGCTGAGGGGGGTGCTATGCACTGAGGGGGCACTATGTGCTGAGGGGGTGCTATGCACTGAGGGGGCACTATGTGCTGATGGGGGCCATAGGTACTGAGGGGGACACTATGTGCGGATGGCGGCCATAGGTACTGAGGGGGACACTATGTGCTGATGGGGGCCATATGCACTGAGGGGGCACTATGTGCTGATGGGGGCCATAGGTACTGAGGGGGACACTATGTGCTGAGGGGGGGCCATAGGTACTGAGGGGGACACTATGTGCTGAGGGGGGGCCATAGGTACTGAGGGGGACACTATGTGCTGAGGGGGCCATAGGTACTGAGGGGGCACTATGTGCTGAGGGGGCACTATGATCTGAGGGGGCACTATGTACTGAAGGGGCACTATGTACTGAGGGGGCACTGAGTGCTGAGGGGGCACTAGACACTGAGGGGGCACTTTGCCGTAGACTAGTTGTTAAATCCATTAAAAAAGCTGTAATATCAATTTGTATCAAGTTTGTAAAAAAGAAAATTTTTGGCGCCACTGCATAAATCACTTTGAACAAAAACAAAAATATTTTTTTTGTAAATTGTTTTAATCATTGTTACGGACTATTGATACATTTTTATCACTTTCTTTTTTATATAACAACAAGTTCAATAGATTAACAAACAGAAGCAAGGCGGTACAATTGTGTAGGTCGGTGGTGCCTTTTATGATTCAAATAACATATTCATTCAAAATGACATCATCGTTTTGTGTGTGTCTATGGTTTAAACATTTGTTAATAAGAAAATGATTTTCTTTTCGTGAGCTTTAAACATGTAAGAGTGTTTTAACAACCTTTTTTTCGGTTCAAATTTTCAAGTTTAAACTAAAAAAAAAAAAGAAATTTATTAAATGGGTAGGTTTCCTAATTTTTCATTCATTTCAAGAAACGTGAAACTGATCACAAAATATACATTATGAATAAATAACTTATCAAAACAGAAAGGAAAACATAATTCTTCTTTTAATTATTAGGCATATTATTTACTTCCTCGAAGCTTGCCTTTTACCAATTAATCCACTTCCGATTTCATCGAATGGCCTTTTGCCAATTAATCCACTTCCGATTTCATCAAAAGGCCTTTTTCCAATTAATCCACTTCCGATTTCATCAAATGGCCTTTTTCCAATTAATCCACTTCCGATTTCATCAAAAGACCTTTTTCCAATTAATCCACTTCCGATTTCATCAAAAGGCCTCTTTCCAATTAATCCACTTCCGATTTCATCAAATGGCCTTTTACCAATTAATCCACTTCCGATTTCATCAAATGGCCTTTTACCAATTAATCCACTTCCGATTTCATCAAAAGGCCTTTTTCCAATTAATCCACTTCCGATTTCATCAAAAGGCCTTTTTCCAATTAATCCACTTCCGATTTCATCAAAAGGCCTTTTCCCAATTAATCCACTTCCGATTTCATCAAAAGGCCTTTTGCCTATTAATCCACTTCCGATTTCATCAAATGGCCTTTTACCAATTAATCCACTTCCGATTTCATCAAATGGCCTTTTACCAATTAATCCACTTCCGATTTCATCAAATGGCCGTTTACCAATTAATCCACTTCCGATTTCATCAAATGACCGTTTACCAATCAATCCACTTCCGATTTCATCAAATGGACGTTTACCAATCAATCCACTCCCGATTTCATCAAACGGCCTTTTTCCAATCAATCCACTTCCAATTTCATCAAAGGGTCTCTTGCTATATGGTCCAACTGATTCAGAACCAGTATGACGGAATGCTTTGTTGTTCCCTTTTGATAATGATCTCCATCTTAACTTCAGTTGGCCCAGCCCAGAACCAGAAATAAGGCTGAAATGAAAAAAAAATTCACGTTTGATTGTAAAAATATCGACCAAATAAAGCAATGCACCATCTGGCTAAATGTATTAATATAAAACTTATTACCACTGGGCTAATTCAATAATAATACATGAATAGCTTAGCTAACAACAATACTGACAATAATAACAACAATACTGGCAATAATAACAACAATATTTCATTTTTTGTCTGACCCCATCCAGGGCTGTGGAAAGTCACCTGACATTCCCCAACATCTGGGGCCACTTAAAAAGCTCACTAAATGTTTAGTAGATATCTGTGCCCAATGAGGCACGATGTATGGCAGATGGCTGTGCTCTACGGTGCCCACTATATGTAAGATAATAGCACCCCACGCGACCCACTGTATGTAAGTTGATTGTGTCCGACAGAGCACATTGTATGTAAACTTATTGTGCTCGACAGGGTCCACTATATGTAAGAAGATTGTACCCGTCTGGGCCCACTGTATGGAAGATGACTGTGCCTGAAGGTGCCCAAAAAGTATAGTCTTTAAAATGTGTTCATGTTCCACTCAAAATTTTAATCCTTTTCAACTACGGCCCTGAATTTTTTCTCTATAGAATTGTACTTAAAGTTGTTCAAATCTCATACATGGATTTCAGCCATTTCAGCCACTTACTACATTGGAAAAACTAAAAAGTTCATGCATTCTTTTGTTTTAGGCTAGTGAATCCATGTGATTGCTTCCCTTTACCTGATTGAAAGAAGTTCCAGGAATACGAGAAAAACTGTATGGTGAACCACATGCGCCATTTGCTTAAAGGTCTGAAGAAAAAAAAGATTTTAAAAATGCTTAAAATTCGGTTTATAAAACAGATAAATTTATGTGTATGTTTCATCACATAATAGATTTAAGTAGCTTCTTACTAATAATTTGATATAATATTTAATAGATTATTCGCAGATAAGGTCATCTCCATGGAGACCGCTGTCAATGGTGATAGATTTAGTCTTCATAACACGTCATTAAAAAATATAAGACCACATTAAAATTACTATCTACACATAAACACTTGAATAGTAGAATCTCCTCTTTGTTTTCTATGAGTTTGTAATTGTACAGACTGGCTAATTGCTTATATATTGGCGGGCATCATTATAGTAATAGTACAGGCGATAAAAGAACGGTGTTTAGTCTGTGTAAACGTTAAATTAGTCTCGGACCATAAACTAGAGACATTCCACTTAACTTACATACAAGTAGGCAGTAGGCTTAACATTTTCAAATGCTATATTCCAGGAACTATTTTTATACAGAATTCAATTGGAGTTTGTTTTTTTTCCCTGCACCATTCGCTGCGGTATTAGGAAAAATGACGTAAACTGCAAGTGGTCTATGAATAGCTCATTACAGTATCAATAGAGATAACTGCTTCTCAGTAATACATAGATGATACGAGTAAGTCAATGTTTAATTGTAGTATGATACTGTTCATTAAATGCATAAATGACGCCAAACTTTAACGTATTAAATTTTCTTGTTTGTAATTTCTAATACAAAAGTTCTGCACACTCATGCGATGCACGATTTCGATTAGTCAGATCCAACAAAAATGAAAACTTCAGTAAACGGAGAGCTCCAATAAATAAAATGTAGTTCAGTAGTTCTCAAACTGCGGGTCACGGACCACCAGTGAGTCTCGAGCTGATATGAAAAAAGTCGCCAATATTTATTTTTTTAAATTTCTCAATAAATAATAAATTACAACTCTTCTTTCTTACATTCTTTTTTTTTCAAGAACACGTTGTCTCGCGAGAACCAAACAGATCTCTGAATAGGTCGTGAATTGCAAAAGTGTGAGAGCCACTGATGTAAAATTATTCGAAGTAAAAAATGAAAATGTCACGCCGTGTATTCATGTGTGTGTGTGTGTGTGTGTGTGTGTTTGTGTGCCTGTGTGTGTGTGTGTGTGTTTAGTGTAATAAAACGTTTAAGAAACAAAGTTTCGTTGAAATGATAATCGGAAAAAAAAATGTATAAATGACTAAAAGCTACAATTTATGAAATTGTTTAATGGGATGTAATTGCACGCTTGGTTCGACTGCGAAACGTACAAGGGGAGGTAAAAATTGACATGTTTCTTTGATTTGTAGAGAGTTACCCACCCTCGATAAAAGCAAAACAATAATGTTTAAGAAACTTACGGCATGTGTACGTCTCTCTCTCTCTCTCACACACACACACACTCAAACCCACACACATACACACACTCAAACCCACAGAGTAGCCCTTAGGTATTTCGAGTCATGGGCAGAGGCTATCAGAGATGTTTGATGGCTCTAGGCACAATAGTGGGGTCTGTTAGTATAAGATATGAATGTATACTTGAAGGGGCCCCGTTTGTGACGAGGAGGGGGAAGGGCTATGGCAGTCGCCCAGTTTGACTATCCCATAGTGGGAAATCTTTTTCAGTCGCCGGCGACCATGGGCTCGTAAATTTAACCGGCGAGCCGGACAAGTTGGAGTGTTGATATGAACCAATATAGTTTTAAGGTGAACGTAATTACATAAAATGCTAGTGCACTGGATTAGTTTAAAACGAGTAGCCGTCCGGATAAAATTATCAGGTGGGCCGGATAAAACAGTCAGGTGGGCCGGATAAAACAGTCAAGTGGACCGTATAAAACAGTCAGGTGGGCCGAATAAAACAATCAGGTGGGCCGAATAAAACAGTCAGGTGGGAGGGATAAAACAGTCAGGTGGGCCGGATAAAACAGTCAGGTGGGCTCGATCGGGCCCGTGGGTCGAAGATGGTCTATCCTAATTAACTCTTTTAAAACTCCCCCACGAACACAGACTCATTATTTCTAATTCAATTCTGGTGGTTGAGCGAGCAGAGGTGGACATTTGACCTGTCACCCGGGACTACCTTTCCCCGCTCCTCGCCACGTTATCGGTAAAAAAAAAGCTGAACTTTAAAAGTCCCTCACATGATACTCGCGCACAGGTCTGCTCACAGCTACCACCTCGTAGCGTTGCCTCTGAGTTGACGCATCTCAAAGAAGTACTACGTTAAAAGTCTGTTAAGAAATAGGGTCCAATGTATTGTCAGTCGCGATAAAATAGCACGAGAAAAAGACTGTCGACCATGACGTGACGGATCAGTAAGGGAGATAAATGCGTCTTCAGCCTTGACCCGTTGTTTCACTGACCACAAGGTGAGGAAAGTAATTTTAAACTGTTAAACTGTCTTGACAGACCCGATCACAACTCGAGATTTACTGCGCACTAAGACATTCTTTTATTTTTGAACTCTCGAGAGATGAATTACAATGTCACTGTGACATTCACAAGCTGTTTCAGATTTATTCACCTTTCACGTAATTCATTTCTGCCATTCAAACAGATTTATACAACAAACGACAAATGATTTTTAGATTATGTACATTATACCTAGAGTCTCTGTGTGAATTATTTTTCCATTCTGATGTCGTCTGCCAGTGGCCTCGATATCAATAGCAGAGTTGTTGTTGACTTTATTATTGTTTGGCTTTTAAATGTTACCGTAGTTTTAAAACATTCTGTTAGTATGACTTGTCTCCACTCAATTGTTCAAATTATTTTTTTCATGTAAATAAAATGACAAACGATATTTCACTGCCATATTTCACAAGATGAAACATTACGTTTTAAACTAACACAGTGTTTCTCAAGGACTGGGTCGTCAAAATGTTAATGCAGAGACAGACACAGAGGGAAAGACAGAGAGAGAGGAGGAGGGGAGAGAGATAGAGAGATACAGAGAGAAATACAGAGACAGAGGGAGAGACAGAGAGAGGGGGAGGGAGAGAGACAGAGAGAGATAGAGAGATGCAGAGAGAGATACAGAGAGAGACAGAGAGATACAGAGACAGAGGGAGAGACAGAGAAGGGGAGTGAGAGAGAGACAGAGAGAGAGAGATAGAGAGATGCAGAGAGAAATACAGAGAGTGACAGAGAGATACGGAGACAGAGGGAGAGACAGAGAGAGAGGGGGGAGGGAGAGAGAGACAGACAGAGAGAGATAGAGAGATGCAGAGAGATATACAGAGAGAGACAGATGGAGAGACACAGAGAGGGAGAGAGAGATAGAGAGATGCAGAGAGAGATACAGAGACAGAGACAGAGACAGAGGGAGATACAGGGAGAGAGATAGAGAGTTGCAGTGAGAGAGATACAGAGAGATATACAGAGAGAGACAGAGGGAGAGACACAGAGAGGGAGAGAGAGATAGAGAGATGCAGAGAGAGAGATACAGAGACAGAGACAGAGGGAGAGACAGGGAGAGAGAGGAAAGGGAGAGAGATAAAGAGATGCAGAGAGAGATACAGAGAGAGATACCGTATTTTTTTTTCTTCCCTTTTTAAAAAAATAAACCAAAGGAGTGAGTTGCGAAAGCCGAACATGTTTCTTTTCGGGCAAAGAATCGCATGCGCTTTAGAACCACAGGTCTAACAACATCAGTGTTGCCACAGAAGCACTGACATGTATATTTATATATTTAGAGGAAATAGAACCATTTGTATTTTTACTCTCTTTAAACCAGCGCTGAATTAGTTTTTAAAATAGAATAAATCAGTTGGAATGTTCACGTGACACCTAATGCAGGAAACAAAAACCCATTTGAAATATAAAAGAATTGTATTTTGCTACAATCATATAAAACAAAAGATAAAACGCATTACAAAGTTCATTTCCGTTATGTGTGTCTGAAGTCCTAGAGAATTAGGTTGAAGATGAATCCAGATATAAAAATATTGATCAATGCCGTTCTGTGATAACCCATCGGCAGTTCAATACACATTAGCAATGTTATGGGGGACATACTAGTCAGATAATGAGATATATATTTAAAATAACAAAAATATCTGTATAGAAGAATTGTTTCAACTGTAGAATGTACAATTTATGTCTCTATAATTAGACATAGGCTAAGAACTGAAGTTTTATTTGACATGAACTCATTGGCATTTGGTTACAATTCTAAATTTTAGTTTGAACATCTGTCTGTAGTGATATCTATCTATCTATCTATCTATCTATCTATCTATCTATCTATCTATCTATCTATCTATCTATCTATCTATCTATCTATCTATCTATCTATCTATCTATCTATCTATCTATCTATCTATCTATCTATCTATCTATCTATCTATCTATCTATCTATCTATCTATCTATCTATCTATCTATCTAGTTAAATAGATGGTAGCTAGTGATCTAAGTCTATGACAACTGACATATTTTCACATTGGCTGTTGCCATCTGTACATAGTACATAGTACCTGGCTTGAACTCAGCGTGACTATTGGTTTCTGATGACACCTACGTGTGTAATATTTGAATGTAATATTGTGCACCTGGACTGTCGGTTCAAATAACACTCATTGGTTTTAAACACCAGTGATCAATGCAGCATGAGTATCGGTACGTGGTTGAATCTCGTGTATCTAGCACGTCTATTGGGATCAACTCACACACACACACACACACACACACACACGTGTACATAGCACGTGTACATAGCACCTATCACCCGTACAACTGTCCACGTCTATCCGATTCAATGGACCTATAACTCCAGCCGGAAGACACAAGGAGCCGTAACTCGCTTTGACCGGCCGACCATTGGATCTAGCCCGTGTTCCACTTATCATTGATCTCATTACATTGATCGTATTGATCATGTCTTGAACAGATTCTGACCACTGGCACAGTCTGGGTCGGGCAGAGTTTAGTGTTGGTACGCCTCGGGCCAGTAAACCGGACACAGTCATAGAAAGTATGTCATGACACGATGGAAGTCCTGTGATAAATACATGACGTCATCAGAACGAGATTAAACGAGAGAGAGAGAGACAGAGACAGAGAGAGAGAGAGAGAGAGGTAGAGAGAGGGAGACAGAGAGAGATAGAGTGGGAGAAATATATAAAGATACACACAGAGAGAGATAGATAGAGAGAGAGAAAGATAGAGAGATAAAGAGAGATACAGATAAAGAGATAGATAGAGAGAGAGAGAATGGGTGTGAGATAGAGAAAAATAGATAGAGAGGGGTGAGAGGGAGGGAGAGATAGGGAGATGCAGAGAGAGATACAGAGAGAGAGATAGAGAGAGAGAAAGAGAGAGAGCTAAAATAATTGTCGTCTTCACCTAGAGTCCTAGACTGTATATATAGACATCTTTATGACTATGATTGAGAAATGGAATATTGAGCTAATGACGTCATTCTAACCCAATGTTGAGCCAGCAGTTAATTGTTATCTTAAGCATCGCAAAGTATTAAAACAATAACGCGAATAAGATTAACAATAACAAAACGAAGTATAGATTCATTGCAGAATGATTCATTGGAGTTCGGCTATTTTTACATAAACTTTTAATTTACTTTACTTTCTGTTTGTTTTGTATCAGCCCATCCTGTCAATACAGTTTGTACTTGTTATCGTTTTAAAACTTTAATACGTGTTATGACGTTACACTATTTTGATATTATCGGGTTATGAAAAACATATTGTAGAAATATGAAGACAATCACTTTAAATTAATATTGTTTAAATCGGGGCAAACAAGATTGAGTCTATGATACCATATGAATACAAAAGTACCGGACAAGTCTAACTGCAGTGCAGTACAGTGCAGTACAGTGCAGTACAGTGCAGTACAGTGCAGTACAGAGCAGTACATTAAGTCCTACAGTTGTGTACACTGTGTTTACAAACCAAATCAGGAACAATTCTTTAAACACTTAAAATTTAAAAGCGCAGATGAATACAATATACCCGACTTCATTCGCCTTTACATTAGTGGATAAATAGCAATAAATGAATGAATAATTTATACAACCAGGTGGGACTACAGCTCATATTCATAAGTAATGATGATTTCTATAAATCGAACTAAAATTATTTCTTTACTTTTTAATTTATTCAAATAAAACATTTTATAAAGGGATGAAATACTTTATTCTGAACTAAGGTAACCCCTCCCCTTCTCGCGACCATTCTGTACGAGTGATGTCCCTTATTTCAAACAAAACGGTGATAAGCATTATCTCCCCCCATCAAGCATAAACTACTTGAGATTTTTTTTAAAAGTATAGATTTTAGAACTGAGAACAAAAATGTCACAGAAACTAGCCGTAGGGGGAATTAGTCACTAACTTCACATATTTAATGCGTTACAAGTGGTTGTTACAAAAAGATTTTCCTTTGAATTTCACGGCACTAAATAATTTTGTTTGTGTGTTAGGATCGGGAAGCGGAAGGTAAGGGGGGGGGGAGTGGGATTAGTTTATAGAGTTATCAATTGAAATATATTCTTCAAATAGATTCTTGAAATAGATTCTTCAAATAGATTCTTGAAATATATTCTTCAAATAGATTCTTGAAATAGATTCTTGAAATAGATTCTTGAAATATATTCTTGAAATATATTCTTGAAATAGATTCTTGAAATAGATTCTTGAAATAGATTCTTGAAATAGATTCTTGAAATAGATTCTTGAAATAGATTCTTGAAATAGATTCTTGAAATAGATTCTTGAAATATATTCTTGAAATATATTCTTCAAATAGATTCTTGAAATAGATTCTTCAAATAGATTCTTGAAATAGATTCTTGAAATAGATTCTTGAAATAGATTCTTGAAATATATTCTTGAAATATATTCTTGAAATAGATTCTTGAAATAGATTCTTGAAATAGATTCTTGAAATAGATTCTTGAAATAGATTCTTGAAATAGATTCTTGAAATAGATTCTTCAAATAGATTCTTCAAATAGATTTCTGGTTCTTTCCGATTCTAACTGCAATCTGTTCGGGTAACGGCTTCAACCTTTTTGTCTCACGATACAAGTAATGGGAGATAATTAGGTATGAACGGCGGAGTGCGTACGTTATTTCCCTTTATTTATTAGCTTATAGTATTGACGTATCCACTGACGCTCAAGGTAATTCATACGTTTCGTTCTTGTTTTCAATTTCCCATGTAGCGGAAGGCTAAGCGAGTTCTTCTTTCAGGGACTCAGAGGAAAAGCTATAAGCTAGGTCTAGAATTAGCGCTTAGCTTTGTTATGTTAGGTATCAAAAACATAATCTTCGAGAGCGTGACACCTACTTGGCGCGGGCCTAAGAAAGTCAACCCACTTGCCACTCCCTTTTGCCGTTAATGTGGGAAATATTATAATATTTATAAAACCAAATTTTGTGAATTATATGTAGCCTACATAAAATGCAAGTATATGTAATATTTGTCATAACATAGTAGGTCATATCATAGTATGTCATGTCATAGTATGTTAAATTACAGTATGTCATGTTACAGAATGCCATATTATAGTATGTCATATTATACACGAATTACCGAATAACTCACTTCATTCAATATGTGTACAAATACACAGTAATAGACTCATTTTTCTAAAACTCAATATGTTTACATAGAAACTTAGTATTAACCTCACAGTTCCAAACCTTAATATGTGTACAACTGTACATAGAGACACAGTATTTACCTCACAGTTCCAAACTTCAATATGTGTACACAGAGACACAGTATTAACCTCGCATTTTGTCTAACTCTTAATCCCTACAGGGAGTAGAGTTGGCACAAACTTCCAATTCCCCAAACCGTTCAAATGGTTAAAAAAAGAGCAAAAATAATTTCATCTATTTCTACTGGGAGTGTATTACAGGAAAAGGGAAGTTACTGCAGCGTTCTTTACAGAAAGAAGAATTGCATTAAAATTACACAGTAGAAGCCGAACGGACTTGTTGACCTATATTACAGGGTCGCTCGACAATTCTACATTTTTCTCCATTTTACTTTCATTTCAGAAACAAACTTTTTTAACACCCCCTGGTCCCTAACCCTTCCCCCCCCCATCACCCCCAAGTCACACCCCGCTCCTACTGCCTTTGAATGAATGGAATAGTCCCGAATGTCAAGGATGGGAGACGGCCAGGTTTTTTTTTAGTTTTCATCTCTTGATGTCAACTTTAGACCACGATGGCTCTTTGGAAGACCTGACCTGACCTCACGGCCACTCGTGTACCTGGTCAATCGCTTCTGTCAGTGATGTGAAAACGGATAGTGTATTACAGTTCACTTATTTCAACTGTGGATTGTTTCCCCTCTGTTATTTTAGGGATGCACTTTCGGTCCCCCGTAGTGAACGGTTAAAGATTGGCTCTCGTCTGCAGTGGACAGGTCCAATATTTCTGGACCTTTAAATTTGAACCAGTGTTAACTGAGACCCGGTCCCTGGGGAGGGGGGGAAGGAGGAGGGGGTGAGTTTTTGAGCCACAAAACAATGAAAGTCGGTGTATTCTAAATACTTCAAAGGGTGGTCCTCCCCTAGATCAGTAAAAAAAAGTTGAACTTTAGTTGAAACTAAAATAAATCATTCCATTCACTAGACGAGGATTCGAACCTTACTTGAACCTAAGACGAATCATTCCATTCCTTATACAAGGATTCGAATCTAACTTGAACCTAAGACGAATCATTCCATTCCTTAGACCAGGATTCGAGCTTTACTTAAACTTAAGACGAATAGTTCCATTGCTAGAATAGGATTCGAACCTCAAGCTCTATAAAGAGTGGTAGCTGGGGTATAAGAGGGGGTACAGCCAGGCCGTAACGTGCGGGGAGGTCAGGGGGCCGGGCCCCCAAGCATTTTGTCTGGCCCCCTCTGCTTATTTGTTCTACGTAGTAAAATGTATTACCTGCCCCCTCCCCCTGCTATTGGCCTGCCCCTGCTGTAGAATGTCTGGCCCCTGCTGCAGAATTTTCACACTACGGGGCTGGGTACAGCGCCATTGATACACCAATCGCGAGTTGGGAATCTTTTTATGCGTTCACGGAACACCACATATCAGTCCAACTAGATGCACCCTGTACATGAACTACGCTCCTGGCTTACTACATACAATGCCATAGCGCCACGTGATCATAGTCAATACCCTCATTCCCTTTAAGTGCACGCTGGTACGACAAGTTCATGCCACCTGTGTACCAGGATGCCATAAAACAACCCACCATTGTCTCTCCGTGGAACCTTGTATTAGAAGTATTTGTAATCGCATTAGTTTCACTCCCTAATACTGTTACAGGCTCCCAGACATTCAGTGCCGGTCTCGAGTCCTCCAGGGGGCCCACATTAAGTGTGACGTGTTTGTGATCTAATTCAGTCGTGACGTACCCGTGGGGCCGTGGGACACTGTGCTCGTCTGTTGACTTTAGTCTGACTGTTGGTCCTTGCACAGCTGACTGACATCTGCGGCCGATGGACGATAGTACAGTTTGGTTTACTGTAAGTTGACCCATGGGACGGAAGTGAGAGAAGGGCGGGGGTTGGTGACATTTGACCCCGGTCAGGAAAACAGTCGATTGGTTCATCTTTGGGTATAAGAGAACTTTTTACATAGCGATGTGCTATGTGTATGACATATACTCTGTGGTAGGAGCTGTATGACATATATTATGTGGTAGGAACTATATGACATATACTCTGTGGTAGGAGCTGTATTACTGAAATATTTACCCCCCCCCCAATAGTGGCTATAATAGACTCCTAATTTTTCCGTTCAATAAATCTTCAGAGCACAAATCAGTGTTTCAATACTGACTGTTTTAAAGTTACCGGTCTCTTAACGTTTACATGTACTTTGTACTCGTCACTAAAATACTAATTATACCGCTACAATACATGTACTTTGTACTAGTCACTAAAATACTAATTATACCGCTACAATACATGTACTTTGTACTCGTCACTAAAATACTAATTATACCGCTACAATACATGTACTTTGTGCTCGTCACTAAAATACTAATTATAACGCTACAATACATGTACTTTGAACTCGTCACTAAAATACTAATTATACCGCTACAATAATGTACTTTGTACTCATCACTAAAATACTAATTATACCGCTACAATACATGTACTTTGTACTCGTCACTAAAATACTAATTATACCGCTACAATAATGTACTTTGTACTAATCACTAAAATACTAATTATACCGCTACAATACATGTACTTTGTACTCGTCACTAAAATACTAATTATACCGCTACAATACATGTACATCACACCCTCACAAGAAATGAAGATTACAGAAATATATTATTCCACTTTTTTTATTACCTTTTTAGTTTACGTAATTGCAAATAGTCTTTTGACATAACAAGATAAAAAGTTGTGGGCCGACCAAATCAATGACGTAATTGATTGCGATTATCTTTTAGTAGTTGTATACATAGATATATAAGACTAGATCGTTTATGGGCTATGCATAGATATATATTGTGCGGACCACAACTTTACAAAGAGAAGAGTACAATTCTGTATAACCTGATGACGTAGTACGCATAGAAACCTTAAGTAACCGAAATAAATAGCAGAAGACATTTTGCATTGTTTTCCTTGACAAATTTTCAAAAACTTTTTTTTTCAATTAAACTTTGAATAAAATGCCTTCGTGTTGTGTACCCGGTTGTTTGATTATGTTACTACTAACCGTCAAATATAATTTTTTCGGACACATCAGTTGATTTTAAAAGCGCCAACCTCTAGCATGAATGGGGATTTTTTTTTTAATTAAAAGGAAGGAAATCTTTATCGATAAAAAATAAAGAACTGTACAGAATTGTACTCTTCTCTTTTTAAAGTAGGGGTCTCGAATACAACACTTTTTCGATCTCTATTAAATAAGCATAAGCAATCTAGTCTTATATATCTATGGTTGTATAGAACTCTCCTATTGAAGGAAATAATTGGCGTCTTACATTTGTGTTGATGGCGCTTTTTGTACTGGGATTAAATACTAATTATATTATTTATAGAAGTATTTGAGCGGTTTACATGTGTATTATTGGATAGAAAAATATTTTTTTTTAGTAAAAACGCTTCAATGTACAGTTAGAAGTTATAAAGAGGAAAGTTGTAAACTGGTCGTCGGTGAGTCGAGAGACTCTCACAGTCATGAATGATGGACTACATAAACTAAATTCTTGTAATAATGTGCGATCGACACTTACTTGATCCGGAAATAAATGTTTTAAGTATCAGCCATTACATCAACGGCAGATGGGGAAAATGTGTGATCGCCTCTGTTTGTGTGTGTATGTGTGTGTGTGTGTGTGTTTGGGGAAGGGGGGGTGGCTTTGGGCATGTGTTTCATATTGAGTCAATCTAATCTAATTTAAATGTCTTTTATAAATTAATACTAAAAAATAAAAAACAACTGTTATTATAAATTATCACAAAATTTTCTTTCTTTAATTAGACTGCCTATAAAATTTAACCAGCCATTAAGAATCATTTATTAATTATGTAATTTATCAATACAAATATATGTTTTAAAATAACAAAAAAGGGAAATAATCATAAACCTTATTCGTTTTCTATCACCGGAGTAATCGTTGCTTTTTTTTTTTGAATTCTCGGACAATAAAAATGGAATATTTCTATAATAAGAAGCAATTCAGATGTTCACAATAACGAGCGAAAATTAAATAGAAATAAAATCTAAGTCTGAAATATTGGTAGCATTTTGGTTAATTAGTAAGTATAGAGTTCTATTCATGCGCTACTAAGGGAGATTGCTTTAATTGCTGAGTTCGTCGTGAACACAAATGCCGCACAGTTTGTTTGTGGTGTTTGATTGATTTCTAATACCGTCCATTACCGGGGGATCTCATTAAATCAGACGCCCCGGGGGTGGTTAGTAGAATACAATGTCGTGGTAGTATCCACAGGTACCAGTGATGGTGTGAGTACATCATGTCCGGAGTACTGGTGAATGGTACCGGAAGAAGCAGTTGTCAATATCTATGCATAGACCTCCGTAAAGCATATGCATAGACCTCCGTAAATGTACGGGGGTTTCTAGGAAGAGACTTGCATAGTTTAATGGCCGTAGACATAGACTTCCATAGATGTTTAAGGGCCGTAGACATAGACTTCCATAGATGTTTAAGGGCCGTAGACATAGACTTCCATAGATGTTTAAGGGCCGTAGACATAGACTTCCATAGATGTTTAATGGCCGTAGACATAGACTTGTATAGATGTTTAATGGCCGTAGACATAGACTTCCATAGATGTTTAATGACCGTAGACATAGACTTCCATAGATGTTTAATGACCGTAGACATAGACTTCCATAGATGTTTAATGACCGTAGACATAGACTTCCATAGATGTTTAAGGGCCGTAGACATAGACTTCCATAGATGTTTAAGGGCCGTAGACATAGACTTCCATAGATGTTTAAGGGCCGTAGACATAGACTTCCATAGATGTTTAATGACCTTAGACATGGTTCTCCATAGAAGGCTGGATGCTATAATCAGAGACCTCTATAGATGTTTAGAGGCTTTAGGCTAAGAGACTGCCATGGATGTTTCAGCAAAGGGAAATCAGTCATCACGGAACCCTAGGTCAAGGTAAATGAATTACGACCCCCTCCCCCTGTTAGTCGAGACAATAAAATATCTAAACAAAAGTCTAGACATCAAAGTAAACTTTCAAACAAAGTAAACACCAAATAAAACTGTCAGTGTATTTATTCGTTTCAGGTTATTTTTGTTTCCTTGTTGTCTTTTGACAAAATACCTTCCCAGCTTGATCTCAGCTTTTACCTCCCTTCCCAGCTTGATCTCAGCTTTTACCTCCCTTCCCAGCTTGACCTCAGCTTTTACCTCCCTTCCCAGCTCGATCTCAGCTTTTACCTGCCTTCGGTCTACCATGTATTGTGACTACCTCCCTTCAGTCTACCATGTATTGTGACTACCTCCTCTCAGTCTTCCATTTATTGTGACTATCAAATCGGACGATCACAAAATTAATATAAAAAGTCCAGTCAAAAATTGAAAGGGGAAAGAACTGGAGTTTCAGAAGACGCTCCAGGGCAACATGAGGTTCAAAAAACCGACTGGTCGAAATGATGAGGGGGAAAAAAGACCAACGAATCTATTGTGTTTATTTTTTTTTCAATTGTTAGCAATATATATGAGCTGAGAAATCTTTAAAGTTGGTTTTTTGAAGTTCACAAGAGAAATAAAGGAAACTGTACGAACTTAGATATTTGGATCAGTTATCATGATCTTTCATTATTTTTATTTTATTTTAGAAAAAATTTTCCACAGTTTCGAATCAATTCATCTGTAAAAAAAAACAACTCATTTACCGTGTGTTATTGGTGATCAATACATTTCTCATAAACCGGAGATAAGCACCAAATGCCCTAGATCAGGGGTGGGCAAATATAATTGCCGCGCGCCGCATTAAGTAAAGCTTCCCTTATACAAACCATCGGGGTCAGTTGAGGTAGTGTGTCCATCTGTTTCTGTAGCCACGGCTATTCTAAGTGGTTGCGTGGCCGGTACAATGTCCAGCATTCTTCACTTTCTCCAGCAAATGTCGGGGTACCCACTAGTAAGCTGGCTGGACTTATGGACATTGGTCAGACCCAACAAACGTCCCGGCACAAACTCGAGACTTTAAGGTTAGCAGTCGAGCGCTCTACCACCCTGCCACTTAGCGGGCTACAGTGGATTCTTGTTTATGACAGAAGGCCCGGACCGAGAACAGATGGATGGAGTATTTATATGAGCTAATTTATAAAAGCTAATTTATAAGAACTAATTTATAAGAACTAATTTATAAGAACTAATTTATAAGAACTAATTTATAAGAACTAATATAAATTTACATTGGACGTCATAAATATTAGGGACGTCCAACAAATGTGAACTGATGAATGTCTCTATTTTGAGTAGGGCTCTCTCGATAAAATGAATTTTGAGATGACTTCCATAGTCACCTTAGGTCATTGGCGTGGATCCGATGGCTGTAATTTTTACTATAATAAAATTCGTCATAAAGCATATCACAATAGGACAGATAAGCCGTTAAAAGCTTGTGTTTCTTCTTGAACTATGATGGATTGGTCTCATAATAATGAGTAAAACTTGAATAAAATTTTGCATTCCGTGATATTGGACAATAGTAGCATGACGGAATACAGGTCAAATGAGTTATAAGAATAAAGACTTGACTGCCATGTTCAATTTTGAAATCGATCATCAGTGTAATTAATCAATTTTTGGGACGGACACATTTCATGACTAATTACATACTAATTCTATCATTCTGTATTTCTACAGTTTTAACTAGGTGATGATAGAATTTTTTTTTTGAAAGGGGCCCCTCAAATTTGCGGGAGCCCAAGGTTCCACCCCATCGGCCGCTACTGATCTCAGCAATAAATAAGTACACTAATGAGATGGATTCGGTTTCTGTTGAGGTCAGGTGAAGGTCGTGTGACCAGTAAAGGAAGTGATGAAACCTGGCATGAGGTGAACTGAGAACGGCCTCCCAAAACTGAGTCATGGGAGAGCTATTGCTGAGCATCCAGTGTCCAGTCTATGTTTCTACACACTCGGTACTTATTTGCTGAGCATCCAGTGTCCAGTCTATGTTTCTACACACTCGGTACTTACTTGCTGAGCATCCAGTGTCCAGTCTATGTTTCTACACACTCGGTACTTACTTGCTGAGCATCCAGTGTCCAGTCTATGTTTCTACACACTCGGTACTTACTTGCTGAGCATCCAGTGTCCAGTCTATGTTTCTACACACTCGGTACTTACTTGCTGAGCATCCAGTGTCCAGTCTATGTTTCTACACACTCGGTACTTACTTGCTGAGCATCCAGTGTCCAGTCTATGTTTCTACACACTCGGTACTTACTTGCTGAGCATCCAGTGTCCAGTCTATGTTTCTACACACTCGGTACTTACTTGCTGAGCATCCAGTGTCCAGTCTATGTTTCTACACACTCGGTACTTACAATATGACTAAATTCACGTCTGGATGTTGACAGCCAATCATTACATTTGTGTGGACATCCACTGAACTGTCACATATCTAGTTCTCTGACATGCACTGATCTGTCACATATCTAGTTCTCTGACATCCACTGATTTGTCACATATCTAGTTCTCTGACATCCACTGATCTGTCACATATCTAGTTCTTTGACATCCACTGATCTGTCACATATCTAGTTCTCTGACATGCACTGATCTGTCACATATCTAGTTCTTTGACATCCGCTGATCTGTCACACATCTAGTTCTCTGACATCCACTGATCTGTCACATATCTAGTTCTCTGACATCCACTGATCTGTCACATATCTAGTTCTCTGATATCCACTGATCTGTCTCATATCTAGTTCTCTGACATCCACTGATCTGCCACATATCTAGTTCTCTGACATCCACGGAGCTGTCACATATCTAGTTCTCTGACATCCACTGATCTGTCACATATCTAGTTCTCTGACATACACTGATCTGTCACACATCTAGTTCTCTGGCATCCACTGATCTGTCACATATCTAGTTCTCTGACATCCACTGATCTGTCACATATCATCTATCATAGCCTCTAACCCCACTGCCAATGGGGAAAAGAAAAGTGGTTAAAAAATGTTTTTGGTCCATTAAATTGAAAAATCAACACAATCTGTTCAACAGCCACATTTCTTTTCTAAACGACTGCTTTTGATCTGACCCCCGTAGTACCTGCAGGCTACGAAGAGACCGAACACTGTGATCTTTCAGCTCAACTAAAGACCATTTTTTCAAAAAATAAGATCACCTTCAATTATGAAATAATCTCTATCGCCTATTTCACCGGCTACTTCAAGTACATGGACTGGCCTGAAGACAAACCAACACTCACTAGAAATGGTCGACTTCCGAGCAAAGTAAGAAATGAATGCCTGGTGGATATTTCGGTTAAAATCAAAGAAAACCGAGGAAAGACACAAAGAATGAAACGATTGTACTTGGTCAACTCGCAAGTTGGGTTCATTACGTCACCATATATCTAGATCAGTGTTTACCTCATTACGTCACCATACATCTACATCAGTGTTTCCCTCACTACGTCACCATACATCTACATCAGTGTTTCCCTCACTACGTCACCATACATCTACATCAGTGTTTCCCTCACTACGTCACCATACACCTACATCAGTGTTTCCCTCACTACGTCACCATACATCTACATCAGTGTTTACCTCACTACGTCACCACACATCTAGATCAGTGTTTCCAAAAGTGTGGACCCATACCTCAAGGAGTACACGAAGAGTTTGATGTGGGAACGCGCTGCACCGGACTGAGAACATCTGGTAAACAACACGGCTGAAGTGAAACAATGATTTGATGTGAAACCATGAAATAAGGTAAAACCATGACCGTAAAATCAAATTAGCAAGCTTTTTTTTGTTATTTACTCGGGGTACTCAGTTGTTGAAAGTTTGGGGAACACTGATCTAAATGAATGTGTGTTTCGCTGAACGGTGTCATCTAAATGTAGCTATTTAAACTTCTGTTATTTAGGTCATGTCTGAAGATATAGAGGCTGAATTAGTCCATCCCTGCTTAATACACGTGTCTTATATTTAGGATTGGAAACATAATTTGAATCTGTTCTGTCAATGAAGTGTCTATCAACATCGTCAACATAGCCTAGACTGTTAGTAATGACCATGTAGGCACCATGGTGGACATTTGATGACCATAGTCGCCGGGGCTCAAATCCGATATCCTCACCACGCTGATTAACCACACGACCACACGTCCACCAGGTCAGCCGTTTAAATCTCGTGAAAACTTTAATATGGAATATTTCAATAACATTTCAATAACATTTCAATAACATTCAGACAATTTGTGAATATAGAAACATTGATTTACAAACACCATGCATGAATATATCACTTTCCATATATAACTACACCCACACACACACACACCAATATATATATATATATATATATTTACTTGGAGGCAGACACTCATATAAACTTATACAGATATTTAGTTTTATTGCTACAATTTCCATAATATTATCTCTACGTATTTATTTGTTACATGGCTTGTTATCAAAACGAGGCCATCCATTGTTTATAAGCTTTTAATCTGTGTCACTTTCTGTGTGTTTCTGGCAGGGTTTGTACTCAAATCTTGTAACTCACTTTTTGGACCTGTTCTGTTCCGTGTGCATTCCCAAATTAATAATATTTTGAAAACTGTTATGACAAGGGCATCCACCAGGTAAGTGTTTTGTCTGTATGAGTACCCTCCCCTGATTTTATTAAAATTGCAATAAAAATGTAAATAAAACTAAACACAGAATTATATTATATTTGTTTGTTACATAGAAATAATATAACTTTTTTTCATTTAAACTAACGACTATTTTTTGTTATACAACAGCCTATGATTATAGTTTTAGTGTTTTTTTTCCTACAGACAAACAAAATGCATTCACAAAATATTTGAATATAGGATAGGATGCTTAGTTTGTTAATTAAATTTGCCACGTTGTTTAGTTAGTACATCAAAACAAAATTAATATGTCACAGTATGGTGATCCGTGTCCAAAAGAGATGTATTGAAATAGATGTGTGAATGAGTTCCTCACCAAGGAACACGACAAGGGAACAAGATCAACATCCCCCCCCCCCCCAGTTCCTGTTGTCACCCTGAAGTTATTTGAGGCTGAAGGGCAGGTCGTGTGACTGGACGTCCCACAATTCAATTGAGCGAGGTATTTGGTTTCTTGTATTGGACACTTGGATGGACGCTGGAACTGCCTGGAACTAAAACTGAATCAGCGATAACACCCACACACACTCACACACACCATCACACACACACTCACACACACACACACACTCACTGCAGTCACATACCACACAGATTCACTCACACACACGAAGTCACACGCGAGGCCAGATAATGAACGATAAATTAGACCAATTCATTAGTCTGGAAGTAGAGATCAACACTCCACACTGGAAGTAAAGCGAACAATGTATTTAGAGGGAAAACTGATCAGCGTGACACGATTAGATAGTTAGCAAAAATATAATTTCAAAATAATAGAATAACAACAAAAAGGGAAATAGAATATGATAGCGACTAATGATGGAAACGATTGCGTTGGATAGTCATCAATTGATGAACGGGGGGATAGACTATGTTGGCAGTGGCTTAAATTACTACAGTAAATATAAATAAATATAAATAAATATGAATTTTGTTATTAGAGAAGTAAGACTGAATTGTAAGAGGACAAATTCACAAACAACTCAGTTTCAATGTTTTGATACTATCGAGAGAGAGAGAGAGAAGAAAAAATAGCAATATTTGAACTAGCTGTGAAGTAAACATTGGAGTTAGAAGTTCATTTCTCTGGAGTGTCAAAGTTCTATTTTCTAACAGGCGGTGTGAGCATATTTGTTTAACCAATTATACCAGCGCGAGTTCAGCAAGTCATTCTAGCCCCAGGCCCGTCCACAGGGTGGGCGACATGTACATTTATATGGGGCCACTAGGCCTTTATACTTTTCGGCTCTGTAGCTCTCCACACTCTGACTCCAAGGACGGAGATTTTATTTTATAATTTATTTAGGGGCCGCACGAGGGCCCGATGACTGTCTGACGGCGGCCCTGTAACTGTCTGTTTGCGGCCCTGTAATTGTCTGTTTGCGGCCCTGTTACTGTCTGCTGGTGTTATACCTAAACACACCGACTGATTATATCAGTTTTGTAAACAAACATCTATCAATAGCATTGAAAAGTAACTTAAGTACAATAACCTATAAACATTAACACTTCTGGCACAGCGTTATACCACAAATGTTTTTACATCTTCAGGATGTGGTGCGATGGGGCATGCAAAGCACAGTTAGTGGTGGGGGGTGGGGCATATACAGAAATGGGCTGAAAACAGTATATAATCCTTTAGAGTTAATGGACATTCCCCCCCCCTCCAATAAATTGTCTCTATATGTGCTCCCATCCCTCATGTCATCACCCTAGCCCTTACCGCTACTAACTGTACATATCACGTCATCTATTTTCACTGACGCAGTACTCACATTAAAATCCAGCCAGGAGCGGATTAAGGTTGACCGAGGCCCTGGAAGCCAATTAAAATATTGGGCCCCCCTTACTACGACATTAATGGTCTTAGCAAGTACTAAGTAAAGATCCATTAACCGTAAAGGGCCTTGGAGACAGAGGAAGAGTACAATGCCTCTTTCTCTGTCAAGCAGTACCCGTTTAAAGCCGTGTGGACTTTCGGGGGAACTTTCCACCCACTCTGACCAGGAGACTAGGTCAGGTCGAAAGGCAAACTTTCAATAACGCTCGAACATTCACCCTTATGTCTGATGCGCCCGCCGTTTTGCTTCTTTATACATTGATCGCCACACAACCACATCAAATGTCTCCATATCAGAAGTCTCCACATCAAATGTCTCCATATCAAAAGTCTCCACATCAAATGTCTCCATATCAAAAGTCTCCACATCAAATGTCTTCATATCAAAAGTCTCCACATCAAATGTCTCCATATCAAAAGTCTCCACATCAAATGTCTCCATATCAAAAGTCTCCACATCAAATGTCTCCATATCAAAGTCTCCACATCAAATGTCTCCATATCAAAGTCTCCACATCAAATGTCTCCATATCAAAAAGTCTCCACATCAAATGTCTCCATATCAAAAGTCTCCACATCAAATGTCTCCATATCAAAAGTCTCCACATCAAATGTCTCCATATCAAAAGTCTCCACATCAAATGTCTCCATATCAAAAGTCTCCACATCAAATGTCTCCATATCAAAAGTCTCCACATCAAAAGTCTCCACATCAAAAGTCTTCACATCAAATGTCTCCACATCAAAAGTCTCCACATCAAAAGTCTCCACATCAAAAGTCTCCACATCAAATGTCTCCACATCAAAAGTCTCCACATCAAATGTCTCCATATCAAAAGTCTCCACATCAAAAGTCTCCACATCAAAAGTCTCCACATCAAAAGTCTCCACATCAAAAGTCTCCATATCAAAAGTCTCCACATCAAATGTCCCCTACTTTCCGCCCCTATCATCCTTACCTCTATCACTGTAATTCACTTTTGCATTTCTTTAGCTACCAACTACTACCATAAACTACTACCATCAACTACTACCATCAACTACTACCATCAACTATTACCATCAATTACTACTATCAACTCTGGCTAACCATAACACTACATAACTTGATCTCAACATACAATTACTAAGAAGTATATACACTCTCACCAGTTCCATCCCCATTCCATCCGGTTATAGTAATGTACTCACTACTCGGCTTCACATATCTTGATGACGCCATTAGTTAATGAAACACTAACGGACAATGTCATAATCTCACCGATCAAGAGAGTAAATTGTAGGGGCGTGGCGAGACACCATTTGGTTGGAGAGTATACATTTATCAGAATTGTGCAAGGCTGGGCCAATAACTTTTCTCCAGCAATTTTTGAATTGGTGAACTTCGTTTAGTGAACGTAAACACATTTTTCCCCTTAGATAGAATGTAATGAACAAGATTAAATCAATTTACTTCGTCATATGCATGGAAAAACCTTTTTTGGTTATACATTACGAATGTTATCAATATCTAGTTAATATTGCCCTGTTACTTTGACATCTGATGATGTCATTGGGCAGACCAGTGATTCTATGTCACGATTACGATAAACACGTCTAGTGTTTTGCTACTTCTGTTAGGAGAGAAGTCTGTGAGACGTGCTGCAGCAATGCCATTAATTTCACCGTGCTGGTTATTGTTCATTCTTAACTCAATACATACACAAATGGTAGTTTGACAATAATAATTGCAAGGCTGTGAATAATTTATTCACTTTTTGTAATTGCAGTTAACCCACCTCACCCCACCCCAAACTATTGTATTGTTTTGTTTCAATTTGTTTTATTATCGGGTTCGAGCAATCGATTGTTTTTTCAAACGCTTTTGTCATACATTAGAAAAATCTACTTTCATCCTGCGTTCTCCGTATTTCAAATGGTCAATTGGTCAGAGCACATGTCTACTATCCTAGGCGTCCAGCGATCACTTTATATCATTGAGATGAACTAAACTGACCACTCAATCTCTTCATGCGCCCTGTACATTACACGGCATGCTATCCAATGACCACTGCTGCATTCTGGGGACTCCAGCGCGTCAAACTCCAAAAGAGTAAACATCCAATGATACTATTTATAGCCACCCACATCAATGACCTGGCTTGTACTGTTTGACACCGAGTCATTTCTACTAATACATACATTGACCAGCACTATTACACTTAGTGATCTGTTGATACAATCTCACAGCGTGACCCCCGCCTTACAGGGAATATTTCTGGTTCATGACAATAAGCTGTGCGCATTGGGGCGGTGAAGTGAAAAGGGGGGGGGGAGGGGGAGAAAGGGAAAGTAACTCTCACATGTCAAAGTTCACAACGTACATAAAAGAATGCTCACTTAGATTTGTGTATCCTGATACTTGTAAACTAGAACTTAATCTTAAAAGGCAGTCTTGTGTTATAATATTTTTGGGCTGTTTTATTATTAACAAATCAACTATCTACTTACGTACCCAATCAACACAAAATAATGGTACAGAGGAAATGAAATTGCAATCAAAGAACATTTTCTGTGAGATTAAATAACAAAAGATCAGTTGTGAATGAATAAATTACTAAATAAATCACTGTAGCACGTCTTTTATAAAGTATTAATAAATTATATGTCCTAGAAATGTCACATTCTTTCTATTTTATGGCACTAAAACATGGAGAGCCACCAACACATTGACCAACAAACTCTGTAAATGTTTGTTTTAGGAATATACTGTAGCTAAGGCAACTAGATAAAGTAAAGACTCCATTGACCTAGATAAAGTAAAGACTCCATTGACCTAGATAAAGTAAAGACTCCATTGACCTAGATAAAGTAAAGACTCCATTGACCTAGATAAAGTAAAGACTCCATTGACCTAGATAAAGTAAAGACTCCATTGACCTAGATAAAGTAAAGACTCCATTGACCTAGATAAAGTAAAGACTCCTAGAGATATCAGGAAGGAAACAGTGAGGAGTTGGCCATTCACTCAGGAAGCCGCAAAAAACTCATTAAAAAAAATGGCTATGCAGTGGAACCCCCTCCAGTTCAGAGAAATATTGTCCACCTAAAAGACCACGTGAAGAAGGACATAAAGAAGTGTTGCGACTTGACTTGCTTTAAAAGAAAAAGGACCCTAAAAAACCGAGTGCATTCGAGAGTTATAGCCAAGGCCCTTTGCTCCGCAGAGTCCAAGGATTCAGCAAGTCCTAGGTCCACATCACTAGACACAATGGGAGACATCGATCTTTGTTTATGTATCGAGCAAATAGATGTTCTTATATATACGATTTTTTTAAAAAATGTGAAATAAAACCCGTCTGAAAACTATTTAGCTGACGCGTATCAAGGGAGTCACAAAGTGACATTTAGTTAAATTATAGTCTGTCAGTCAGATTGTTCTCTAACTTTTTGGCCATCAAATGCTCACTGACAAATACAAGACTTGAAAAAATTATTGACAAAAAAAATGGAATGCTGTAGTGGCAGCCTGTCACATTAATAATGACCATAATTTACAATTAGTCATTCTATTTTTTTTAAAAGTATTTCAACAAACAGCTCAATTAGGTCTTTAAACACTGTCTGCAGCTGGGGTCGCCTATAACGTCTCTAAGTCAACATGACCTGAAAAAACCCATTTGTTCTCACTGGAGATCGAATCCGGGACAATTCGACCATCCGCCAACTCACCCATGACCTGTGCCGTTTTGACAGTGTCCCTCGCGCTTGCATGTTTGTTGTGACGCTTCCAGATCAAATCTTAATCTTGTTTTGGCAGTGTCTCTCGCGCTTGTATGTTTGTATGTTTGTACGTTTGTATGTTTGTATGTTTGTACGTTTTTATGATTGTTTGTATGTTTGTATGTTTTACGCTTGTATACTTGGATGTTTATGTGCGAGTGTACTTGTATGTTTGTATGTTTTTGTTTGTTTGCACGTTTGTATGTTTTATTTTTGTATGTTGTTTGTATGCTTGTATGTTTGTATGTTTGCATATTTATATGTTTGTATGTTTGTATGTTTGTATGTTTGTATGTTTGTTAGTATTTTTGTATGTTTTGTATGTTTGTATGTACGTTTGTAATTTTGCATTTCTTTATGTTTGTATGTTTGTTTGTTCATATGTTTGTATGTTTGTATGTTTGTATGTTTGTATGTTTGTATATTTGTATATATGTTTGCATGTTTGTATGTTTGTACTTTGTATGTTTTGTATGTTTGTATGTTTGTATTTTTGTATCTTTGTTTGTTTGTATGTTTGTATGTTTGCATGTTTGTGTGTTTGTATGTTTGTATGTTTGCATGTTTGTTAGTATTTTTGTATGTTTTGTATGTTTGTATGTACGTTTGTACTTTTGCATTTCTTTATGTTTGTATGTTTGTTTGTTCATATGTTCATATGTTTGTATGTTTGTATGTTTGTATATCTGTATATATGTTTGCATGTTTGTATGTTTGTACTTTTGTATGTTTTGTATGTTTGTATGTTTGTATTTTTGTATCTTTGTTTGTTTGTTTGTGTGTTTGTATGTTTGCATGTTTGTGTGTTTGTGTGTTTGTATGTTTGTATGTTTGTATGTTTGTATGTTTGTATGTTTGTATGTTTGTATGTTTGTATGTTTGTATGTTTGTATGTTTGTTAGTATTTTTGTATGTTTTGTATGTTTGTATGTACGTTTGTACTTTTGCATTTCTTTATGTTTGTATGTTTGTTTGTTCATATGTTCATATGTTTGTATGTTTGTATATTTGTATATATGTTTGCATGTTTGTATGTTTGTATTTTGTATGTTTTGTATGTTTTTATGTTTGTATTTTTGTATCTTTGTTTGTTTGTTTGTTTGTGTGTTTGTATGTTTGCATGTTTGTGTGTTTGTATGTTTGTATGTTTGTATGTTTGTATGTTTGTATGTTTGCCTGTTTGTACGAGAGCATTCTTGTATGTTTGTATGTTTCTATATTTGTATGTGTGTATGTTTGTATGTTTGTTGTGGCACTTCTAGGACAAGAAAACATGGGAAATCTAAAGGTGTCTTTTTTCTTTTAAATAAATAAGTCCATGTCAGATTCATCCGAGGATGACAAGACTTGACCTCTATCTAAAACTCTACTCGTGACTGCGCCATTTCTCTCAGCCTCTCACTTCGGCTCTATCTACGGCTCTCGGCCTCTATACGGCTCTCAGTCTCTCTGTACGGCTCTCAGTCTCTCTGTACGGCTCTCAAACATCGACTGATTCACTCACTCAAAACTCCGATTATAAACTCAATAATAACCCATGCTCATCTAGTACTGACTCGTCTGCTGCACCGTATCGTCAGTTCAACGCCATCACTCGTTGTCGTTATTCCTGGTCAACTGCCCCACCCCAGAAAGAGATGGGTGGGGGAGGGGTGGGTGGGTGGGGGTTTAGGAAGATCAAAAATTTCTTCCCTTGAGTTCAGTAGCTCTTTTGTTCTCGGTCCATAGCCAACGGTGGGAACTGGCACCTTCGTCCAACTCCCGATCAAGTGACCACTGATCTGTGTACCGCTGACCACAGGTTGTGTTGATCCTTCCGGGGGTTGAGACGAGGAAAAAATGATCTAGGGGGTAGTTCTGGTATTAGAAGGACTGTGATGTGATTAACAGTTGACTTATGCTTTTCAAGACAAAGTGTTTATGTTGCGTTTAGACAAATGTGTTATAGCTTTCAGACCAAGTGTTATAGCATTCCGACCAGGTGTTCAGACAAAGTGTAATAGCATTGTCGATAAATTAGCCATAAAATTAAACCGATTTAAAATTTAGATTTTTCTTTAAATTACGGGCCCTAGTAATGTCACTCTATACGGGCCCTAGTAATGTCATTCTATACGGGCCCTAGAAATGTCATCCTATACGGGCCCTAGTAATGTCACTCTATACGGGCCCTAGAAATGTCATCCTATACGGGCCCTAGAAATGTCATTCTATACGGGCCCTAGTAATGTCACTCTATACGGGCCCTAGAAATGTCATTCTATACGGGCCCTAGAAATGTCATTCTACACCGGACATAGAAATGTCACTCTATACGGGCCCTAGTAATGTCATTCTATACGGGCCTTAGAAATGTCATTCTATACGGGCCCTAGAAATGTCATTCTATACGGGCCTTAGTAATGTCATTCTATACGGGCCTTAGTAATGTCATCCTATACGGGCCCCAGAAATGTCACTCTATACGGGCCCTAGAAATGTCACTCTATACGGGCCCTAGAAATGTCACTCTATACGGGCCCTAGAAATGTCATTCTATACCGGACATAGAAATGTCACTCTATACGGGCCCTAGTAATGTCATTCTATACGGGCCCTAGAAATGTCATTCTATACGGGCCCTAGTAATGTCACTCTATACGGGCCCTAGAAATGTCACTCTATACGGGCCCTAGTAATGTCACTCTATACGGGCCCTATAAATGTCATTCTATCTCACAGTTGTGACGTTAAACTCGTCTAATCGGCTTCGGTTGGCTGATGGTGTTAAGAACAAATGGTCATGGCGCCATTTAGGGGCCCATTCTGACGGGGGCTCTCACCTTGAACACTAGCCCTGCGGTCTTGCAAGTGACTCTCACTGTAAGACCCTGCAAAATGCCAGGTCCAGCGTAGTGCGAAGGTGGCCCTTTGTGTTGACCTACGGTTGGCCGAGTGTGCTGAAAAGTCGCTTCTGAGAGTTATGTTTGTCTCCTGCCTAAGACATTCATGGTACCAGCACAGTGGCTACTCAACTCTCCACTATGGTCATGATAAAACTATGCACTGCAACAAAACTGATTCACTAGATCAAGGAGATTCACATTTTACAGGGTCATTTTTGACTTTAAAAAAATCTGGACAAACTCCATACGAAATCGGTTTGTTAATCCTACGTAAGCATGAACGTAAAATTGAACATATACTAAGCATGACTTATTTCCAAAGTTTCTCACCTGCATTGCTATACATTGATCAAATAGATAATATTAGTTGTACTACTAAACCAAATACTACCATAGCTACAATAAATACTACTAATTAGGATCTCATGACCTGAAATTAATTCACTCCGCTACTTATTCTTATCGCAGTCAACCTGAAGATCGATCTGGGGTGACAACCAAAGATTTCCCCACGTGAAAGCTTTATCTATGTCTCCCGTGGTGCCTTCATCGTCATTGCACTGACATAGCGTATCGGCAATGAAAGGGAGGAAAAAAGTGCACAACAAAAACTGTCCCATTAATGGTTTATAGGATCTAAGACGTGTACATCTCATCCTTACAACTATCTATCAATCTATTGTATTATGAACGGCTAGCAATGTGTTTTACATATTTGTATCTGCTGTGTATCACAAACTGTCTGCCGTATATCACAGTCTACAGTGTATCACAAACAGTCTACAGTATATCACAAACTGTCTGCCGTATATCACAATCAGTCTACAGTATATCACAAACAGTCTACAGTATATCACAAACAGTCTACAGTATATCACAAACAGTCTACAGTATATCACAAACTGTCTGCCATATATCACAAACAGTCTACAGCATATCACATACAGTCTACAGTACATAAAGACCCCTTGAGTAGGAGATCCAACTACAACTAAATACTAAACTTTAAGTAGCTAGTTAACAAATCTTCGTATGTCATGCACTTGTTAAAGACCATACTTGTATGGGCTATTGTAAGTGCACAAAGATGCAATGACCATCACCCTGTCATTCAATCGATCTGATCGGCTTAAATCAATCAAACAATGCAACTATTGCTATCTATACGCGCCATTTTTGTTGTTGTTAGTGACACCTGTTGATTATAAAGACACACACACTCAGTATAAATTAGGATCTGCCAATGTGAACATTGGCTATTGTTTGCTGACCATCTCATACCTTGTCCGGTTAGCAAAAACAATGACCTTAACATATATACATACCGGAAATTTCATTGCCACTTTCTTAACAGTAAACTTATACTCAAAAACACTTAAAAACAAACAAGAGAAGATACAAGTAGGAAACATTTTCAAGCGCTCGACTGTCATTAAATTATTCACTTCATTTGTTCAGTGGCTTCATGAGAAAACGAAACCACAAGTTTCAAGGAATTTTATTTCCCCTCATAGTTCATCAATTAATTACTTCCCCTGTAGAGGATAGGTTCTACCCCCCCTCCCCAGCCAAACACCCACACACACACCCACACACACCCACACTCCCCCATCTCGGACACGTCCTTCCTTCAAATCCCATGATATATTTATTCTGGCCAGTTCGGAGCTAATACCAATAGTTAATTTGCGTTTGAACTTGTTGCTAACCAGCGATACACTGATCGGAAATATAGTGCACCAAATAGAACTCCATGATGATATTACTTTGTTCATTTATGTTCACCTACATTGAACATTATATTTCTGTTCACTTTTTTTTACTGTTGACCTTTTTAATGAAACTTTACTTTTACTTCAAACAATTTTATTTTACCTGATGACATCTTTACCATTCACTCAACTTTTTAGAACAAAACTTTTATTTTAGTACAGATAGAATTCTTAAGTGGATGATACTATTAGAAATATCATGCGCCTTTATCAGATTTTTTTTCATGATAAAAATAACCATCATATGCAGAGGTGTTGCTCTGTGTACCCTCTGTACCAAGTGTACCCTGAGTACTCTCTGTGCCCTCTGTACCCCGTTTGTATAGATTTGTTTTTTAAAACCAAACTACATGCTGAACTACATTCTGAAGAAATGAAGAAATCAATTGGAAATGAACAACAAACATTTGATTGAACTACAAGAGATAAAGTGACGAAATTCCATTCATTATTAAAAAAAAATTCGTATCATTACGTTATGGTTTGTTTGTTCGAGGATATCAACGGTCTGCACACAGAGACAATAGCCAGACACAGACTGTCGGATGTCAAGAAATCAGACAAACGGACACACGTCATGACACCAGAAGGTCACGCAGATGACAAGGGCCGGGTAGAAATGTGATGGTCTGCAGATAGTTCAGATCACAGACAATTGTCAGGCTCGCAGACAGACATCGTGAAGTATAATGTCTACTCGCCACGCAAGGCTGGATTTTTAGATAAGCGAGGGAGACAAACCATCAAATACCCCCCACCCCCTCCAAACTTTCCCTCCATCCACATTCTTCCCGAGAAGTATACAATGTTAAATGTGTATTTAAAATCGAAAGTTGCAAGCTTTGACAGTGACCAAAACAATTTTGGCTATTTTCTGTTTAACCCACTATTGAAAAAAAATCTGGCATAGTGTTGCCGAAGTCGTGGGTAGAGCTCAGTGGTAGATACGCTTCAAACGACTGTCTAAATAAATTGCAAATGTATGACACTGACCAAAACAAATTTGGCTTTCTTTTCAGACCTTCTATTAAAAACAAAAATCTGGCATATTGTTGCTATAGACGCTAGATGACGTGAAACCGTGTCAAACTGAATGATGGACTCACAGATAAAAGATCGTCTGTAGATAGAAAGGTTAGAAGGTATTGCATGATCCCCCTGGGATAGCAAGCTGTGGTCAGAAAAAAACTGTATTCCACAGTCAATTAGACTCAGTTGTTATAACCAGTCCGTTAATGACCAAAAGACTAGAGTGACCTTTAAAGTACGATAAAGTCAGTTTAATGGACCAAATCTTGTGTAGACACAGTTCCAAACCATTGATTTGACTGACTCATGGGTAGATAGCAGCTTCGAAATAAAATTATATCTTTTTTCCTTTTTAAACAAAGCTTTCACTTTTGACCTTTCCAGTTCTTTTTTGCCTAGTTCAAAGTTGTCTACGAACAGCTTCAAAATACGTTAAAAAAATTAAAATCATTATTTTCCACCATTAAGAAAATGAACCCACTAATAGTCCAGATTAACAATCTTGTAAACATATTTTTAACCGTTTCGATGCTACGAACTAACACACGGACGAGTTAACAGACACTCACCAACTCTTAGTGCTTGGCGTCTTGGACGAGGCAGAAACCTGTACACTTTTCGGGGGGCTCCAAACATTTAGGGGACCGTCGCATTCGAAATTTATTTTTTTTTTTGCTTCTCAGATTCAGAGTAACACGCGCTGACACTCACACACACTCACACACACTCACTCACACACACACTCACACACATACTTACACACACACTCACATACACTCACACAAACTCTCTCACACACACACACTCACATACACTCACACAAACTCACACACAAACTCACGCACATACTTACACACACCACTCACATACACACACACAAACTCACACACACACACACACATACACTCACACAAACTCACACACACACACACTCACACACACACTCACACACATACTTACACACACACTCACATACACACACACACAAACTCACAAACTCACACACACTCACACACACACTAACACACACATACACAGTTACACGCACACACTCACACTCATATTCACACACAGCCCGCCCCCACACTTACACACACACACACACACACACTCAAACTCATATTCACATACTCAAACTCACACACACACTCACACACATACACACACTCACACTCATATTCACATACTCAAACTCACACAACACTCACACACACATACACACTCTCACACATACACACACACTCTCTCACACACACATACACACACAGGTGTAAACTAGTACATCCAACGTACCACTAAAACATTTAGACCAATCCTAGCCCCTGCTAGTCAATAAATCCAATGAATACGTCACAGGTTCAATACATGGTGTGAAGGTAAACATGCAACAAGACATTCTTCATTTGACTAATGAGGGATTGTGTTGCTAGCACAACGCCCACAATAATTGCATATTTTTCTTTTAGTATATATTTATGCATGAATCGTTTTAAGCCTTACCAGCCTAACCCAAGATGTGGTTTAGGTTAGTCTGGGTTAATTCGCTTCAATTATGTCGCTTAATGCGATCAAAATGCAATTGCCTCATTAGCCAACAGGGACTGTCGGAAATCCCCGTTAGTTTAATGCAAACTCTGCACAAGGCAGGTATTATGTCCCCTTGTTTGAATGACCGCTCTTCTGTAAATAAACAATAAGTTGGACAAAGTCAAAGCACCAGACAATGGAACGGTTTCTGTTTGATCAGAGATGCCAGTCGGTACCATTGTTGCAGACCATTTGTATATGTGTGTGGGTTTATTATTGAATATCGTGACTTACGTCAGTCCATCCATTTGGTGATCCATGGTAGGGCATCATGGAATATAAAGATATCGACTTCCTCAGTGGCCACTTTGATATCAGCTGTATCACAGAAGTTATGGACACTAGACCATGAGTTATAGTTATTGTTTTATAGATTCTTATTCCTTCCACTGTTTTCAGCTCATTAACTTGACCCGATGCTAGGACTGATGTCATGCATGGAATTTTAGAAATAATGCATTTTAATACTACAATCGATGTATTCTAGCCAACAATCGATGTATTCTAGTCAACAATCGATGTATTCTAGTCAACAATCGATGTATTCTAGCCAACAATCGATGTATTCTAGCCAACAATCGATGTATTCTAGCCAACAATCGATGTATTCTAGCCAACAATCGATGTATTCTAGCCAACAATCGATGTATTCTAGTCATAAAATGAGACATAAAGCCCGTAAGTTGTTTTTTCCATTGCTTGTGACATAGACGTGTCTCTCTCCTCACGCCTGCATTCTCTCCTCCTTTCTCGCTCTGTACATATGCATCAACACCAAGTGCAGTTCTTACCTTTTTCAGGGAGGCTCTAGATATAGTGATAAGGGGGCCCTAGATATAAGGATAAGGGGCCCTAGATATTGTGAATTAAGGGCCATAGATATAGTGAATTAGGGGCCTTAGATATAAAGAATTAAGGGCCATAGATATAGTAAATTAGGGTCCTAGATATAGTGAATTAGGGTCCCTAGATATAGTGAATTAGGGGCCCTACATATAGTAAATTAGGGGCCCTAGATATAGTTAATAAGTGGGCCCTAGATTGGTACTCAATTGATTCCTGTGAGTTAATTTTGTTTGAAAGTCGTAAACCAAAACACAAGATGTTTTATTATGCTTACAACATCTCGTCGTTAATAAGATGTGTCGTACAATAGGTCCGTCGTTAACAGAGTCACAACAACTGTGGCGTTAAATGCCTTGTTTCAAAACATTCACATTATGTTTAGATTACATAAAACCCGAGAATGTAAAGAAAACGTAAAAACTCAATATTTCAACGCCCCCCCCCCCCGGTCACCCGTAGCCCTATTTTATCGACATCAGACAGGGAAGACCTGGGACACATCTATAGAACATCTTTCGCCATTTAACATCTGCCGTAGAACAATTTAAAAATAATAATAAATAACAAATACCGCCTTAAAACCTTTGGGACATAATTGGGTTAGTTTAAGTTGCGCACGAACTATTTTCTATAAGCGCATTTAGATCTACAGAGACCAAAATCACCCTACACCCGCCCCACACACAGAGATTAAATTTCTCATTGGCGGCCTTCGAGTACGGTAATTAGGTCAAGCGTACCGGGCCCCGCCAGTGGTGTAGCGAGCTTAACTCGTGCCCGGGGCAGAATACCTTTTTAGCCCCCCCCATTCGAAAACCATATAATATTATACGTAAAATATACAATTTGGCGCCCTTTTGTGAGTAGCGCACCGGGCATGATGCCCCCCTTGCCCCCCCCCCTTTACGCCACTGGGCCCCGCGCATTCGGTAAGGAAGTGGCGATATGAGATTATTTCGTCACATAGACGTAAAACAACAACTAAATTCTCGGCCCGACCCAGGAGCTCACATACTGCCCCCCACCCTTCCACCCAACGTCCGCCGCTGCATACCTGTACTCACTAATCGATAGTCTCACAGATCAAAAAGAAATTAAGAAAAAAAAACAAACACAATATTTTGATTATGAAAACCACAGCAATCACGGCTTGACTATCAACACAAAGATCAGGGAACATAACTCTCCTAACAAACATCTCTCCCCTACACAGTTGAACATAACTCTCCTAACAATTGTCTCCCCCTGCACACATCTTTAAGTGGGCTCCATCCATCGGTTATCAATTCTAATTGAAGAGGTCTCTCATTTTTTGTATAAAACATCTAAACAAATTCGAAGCAATTATTTCATTGGTTGAATAGCTCCAATCAAGTTTTCTAACGGTGCGTGTCGAGCAAAAACAAACATTTATCCCATAATTTTTTTTCATTATGTCCTAAAAAGTAGAACAATGAGCCATGAGATATATAGCGGTCATTATTAAGCAGACAGTTAATATATATGTTTTTTTTTTAATTAAGCAAATTTATGATTTAAAAAAAAAAATCAAATTACATAGAATCTGTTTTCATGACGTACATATTAATAGACTCGGTGATGATTATAATAGAAGATAATTAACACCAATAATTAATTCATATAAAGGATTTATCTAGATAGAATGCATTAGAGAGGTGATTGACGTCATTGTGCAGGTCTGTTCTGTTGCGGCTATACAGGCACTGCTGTATATGCTCCTTATACCCGTTTGATGTTATCGATAACAAGTCATTGTAATGAGTCTTTTTTTTTCCCTTTAATATTTTTATTTCATACTTGTAAAATACGCCCATCTAGGTCAGAGTCTCCCAAAGTGTGGTACCCCTACCCCAAGAGTTTGGCGGGGTACATTCTGCACCAGACTGAGTACACCTGATATACATCCCCGGCTAAAGTGAAAACAATAAGTGGAAACCATCACCGTGAAAAGAACACACGCAAGTTTTCTTTTTTTTTTGACTACTTAGTACTACAAAAGTAAAGAAAATTTGGGAATCACTGATGTTATTGGCAATACCTGTATACACCTCAAGTTTATAAATAGAAAGAAAATCCTTGTATGGAACTGTGCGATTCACAGCATCCAGCGGTGAGGTATTAGGCTGTTCTTGCCTAATAAATGACCATCTTCATAAAATGTTACAAGTGAGACTGCTAAGGAAAGAAGAGAGAGAATGTAGAGAAGAGAAGTGAGAGAGAGAGAGAGAGAGAGAGAGAGAGAGAGAGAGAGCACTGTGGACATTGCAGTGCCGATTGTTACTATTTAGGTTATAGGATGCAAAAAAAAAAGATAATTTGATATTGTTCTGCTTTGATATTGCTCTGGTTTGATATTGTTCTGGTTTGATATTGTTCTGGTTTGATAATGTTCTGGTTTGATATTGTCTTGGTTTGAATCAAGTATATGAGTAAATGTTCTTTGCAATACAAGGTTTTTTCCTCCCCTCGTTTACATGATTTTAAAACAAATGCTATAAATGTTCAATGTTTCACTTCCCCCCTTCCCCATTACATGTAGCTGTCAGCCGACACTGTATGATAAATGTGACTACCTCTGATGTAAGCACATACGCGTGCAGACACTCAAACACACACACAGCTACATGGGTACATTAGTACTTATTTAAACTCGGGACTAAATCCTGGACTATTTTGTATGAAATTTGTGACAATCTGTCATTTCTTCAACCGTCTCAATCTGATCACGTGCCTCTTAGCCTGAGGGGTATTTCTGTTTTTTATTTCTTTTTTTTTGTATGATTTGATTTTTGTTAGTTGATGGTTCGGTCGTTATCACTTTTGATTCAATTTCAGCATACATAAGATGTCATACAATCATAGAAAGACAGGAGATATTGATTGAGACAGAACACACACACACACACACATACACACACATACGCACACATACACACACACATACACACACACACACAAATGATTTCAAATAACAAATAGAAAAACAAGAACTAAATTTTATGAAAGAACATTACGTCATGAATATATGTGGTGACGCGTGCATGACGTCACTCTCTGTGTGTACATTGGACATGTCGGCATTCAGACATTAGCCATGTAATCATTCAGACATTAACCATGTTATCATTCAGACATTAGCCATGTTATCATTCAGACATTAGCCATGTAATCATTCAGACATTAGCCATGTAATCATTCAGACATTAGCCATGTAATCATTCAAACTCGAGGATGTAAGCATTCACATTTACCCTACCCATTCGATAACGGGGCATGTAAGCATTCATTGCATAGCTGATTCCAGACAATGTAAGAGTTATAGGGATGGAAGAGGTATATAATAAGACAGTATAAAATAAAAACCCACACCTGAAACAGAAATGAAGTTTATCCCTTTTACTTTCTCTTTTACATTCGAATCATTTTTTTTTCCTAGGTCCGCCCGCACTTTTTGACTGTCCACTGTACTGTCCAGTTTCACAATTACATCCCCCTCCATTTCTCCTCTTTCCGTCCGACGTTTCTCTCAAGAGTACCTTACTCTTACATCCAGTGACCCTAACCAGGGACGGTGTCGGGAGGTAATCATCAACAATCAAGTTAGCCTGTCTAATGTCACATTAGACCCGTGGAACGTGTTACCTGGGGGACTGGAGCTACTAATGAACTTCCGGTAGTTGACGTGACAATATGGCCGACTGACCAGTCTGGGGTGCTAGGCCAGAGACATTTTGTCTCACTATTTGCTGCGGAACTGCTGCTCTTGTTTTAATTTGTGGTCCATTTGTCTGTACCGAGTAGATCGAAATAAACCAGCCAATCAGAATGTAATCAAGAAAACATTACTTGGAAAATACTTAAAAAATACTCGCTTGATTGTATTCTAGATAGTAGTAATAGTAAGAATACAATTCTATCTATCTATCTATCTATCTATCTATCTATCTATCTATCTATCTATCTATCTATCTATCTATCTATCTATCTATCTATCTATCTATCTATCTATCTATCTATCTATCTATCTATCTATCTATCTATCTATCTATCTATCTATCTATCTATCTATCTATCTATCTATCTATCTATCTATCAGTCTGTCTGTCTGTCTGTCCGTCATTATATAGATTTCGCTATATCGAATGTCTTACGAATTGTGTAAATATTGTTGAAAATTGTGTTTGTAGTATATAAGTACATTATCTCTTTACGCTCTTCAAAGGTTTTCCATCTAGTTATGTGGGCACATCTTTCTTGGACGACAGTAACATGAACTACTTGAAAACTATCGATTCCTATTGTCAATCGATGCTGTTGTATCGATACTCCATCGAGGTCTAGAATAATGTTTTGATGTCAGTTTTGAAGACTTTAATGACCCTCATCCATCAGTTTAGCAGGAAACATTGAGTGTTTCCAGGGGTCATCCTCAGCTGACCTGTGCGTACATGTGCAATAGATCGAGCAGGTGTGTAAGGGCGCATGTGTCTTTCAGTGAGTAAGGGCGCATGTGTGCTGTGAGTGAGTAAGGGTGCAAATGTGTCTGTGAAAGAGTAAGGGCGCATGTGTCTGTGAGTGAGTAAGGACGCATGTGTCTGTGAGTGAGTAAGGGTGCATGTGTCTGTGAGTGAGAAAGGGTACATGTGTCTGTGAGTGAGTAAAGGCGCATGTGTCTAAGAGTGAGTAAGGGTGCATGTGTCTGTGAGTGAGTAAGGGTGCATGTGTCTGTGAGTGAGTAAGGGTGCATGTGTCTGTGAGTAAGGGCGCATGTGTCAGTGAGTGAGTAAGTGCGCATGTGTTTGTGAGTGAGTAAGAGCGCATGTGTCTGTGAGTGAGTAAGAGCGCATGTGTCTGTGAGTGAGTAAGAGCGCATGTGTTTGTGAGTGAGTAAGAGCGCATGTGTCTGTGAGTGAGTAAGGGCGCATGTGTCTGTGAGTAATAGCGTAAGTGTCTGTGAGTGAGTAAGGGCGCATGTGTCTGTGAGTGAGTAAGGACGCATGTGTCTGTGAGTGAGTAAGGGCGCATGTGTCTGTGAGTGAGTAAGGGCACATGTGTCTGTGAATAAGAGCGCTTGTGTCTGTGAGTGAGTAAGGGCGCATGTGTCTGTGAGTGAGTAAGGACGCATGTGTCTGTGAGTGAGTAAGACGCATGTGTCTGTGTGTGAGTAAGGGCACATATGTCTGTAAATGAGTGAGGGCGAATTTGCCTTTGAGTAAGGGCGCATGTGTCTGTAAGTGAGTAAGGGCGCATGAGTCTGTGAGTGATTAAGGGCGCACGTGTCTGTGAGTGAGTAAGGGCGCATGTGTCTGTGAGTAAGAGCGCAAGTGTCTGTGAGTGAGTAAGGGCGCATGTGTCTGTGAGTGAGTAAGGATGCATGTGTTTGTGAGTGAGTAAGGGCGCATGTGTCAGTGAGTGAGTAAGGGCGCATGTGTTTGTGAGTGAGTAAGAGCGCATGTGTCTGTGAGTGAGTAAGAGCGCATGTGTCTGTGAGTGAGTAAGGGCATATGTGTCTGTGAGTAAGGCCGCATTTGTCAGAGAGTGAGTAAGGGCGCATGTGTTTGTGAGTGAGTAAAGGTGTACAAGTCTTGTTTTGTTTGTGAGCATAATTTCGGTATTTGTGCGAAGTGTACATGCGTCTTGTATATTTAATATTCTATGAGCAGATTTAACAGAATATTTTAAAGTTCATATTCTCACACATCGAACTAATAACAACACTATTTAGTCAAGACAATAAGTAAGTGAAATCAATTAGAAATATTTGTAATTTCTTTGTACAGTGAATGTATTAGAAGCTGTTCTCAAAGATTGTGAGATCTCTACAGTTCTAATGTGACAGAACAGGAAAACAGATAGGCCCAAACAGCTGTTACAAATTAATGGGTGTATAACTCTAAATATATCAATGGGAGATAAGCACACAGGACAGAAGTTGACATAATTAAGGTAAAAACAACAACAGCAGATAATCCACGCCAGAGGATATCTTAAGTCTGCTGGACATTTTTCGTTAATTATCTGCAGTGACATCTGTCGTAAGATATTATCTGTCATCATATATACCAGGTGATAAACCAGTAGAGTCTAGATCAGAGATGTGCCGTAGACATGATAGCTGAACCAGTTTGACAGTGTAGTGAGCCTTGCTGACAGTCAACTTCAGAATTTATTAAAACTGTCTTGTTATTGCTTTTCTTTGTTTAGCTTCTGTATAGCAGCAACAGATCACCGGTCGGCAACCGGTGGCCCGCGAACCATTAGCGGCTCGCGAGAAAGTGTTGCCGGTATGCCGACGACAAAATACAGATATTGCGTCACTGCAGAATTGCGTCATTCCGCATAAAACGATTACTGATTTGAAGTCCTGATCATTTAAAAAAAAAGATATCATCACAGATTACCGTATATATTATAATATCAAATCGGTGGGCATCAACCATAATCACACGCTTTTAAAACTGATAAACGAGAATAAGAAAGACAAAATTTAGTGGTCCGTGTGAATAAACTAGTGAATATAGTGGTCCGTGTGAATAAACTAGTAAATTTAGTGGTCCGTGTGAATAAAATAGTAAATGTAGTGGTCCGTGTGAATAAACTAGTAAATTTAGTGATCCGTGTGAATAAAATAGTGAATTTAGTGGTCCGTGTGAATAAACTAGTGAATTTAGTGGCCCGTGTGAATAAAATAGTAAATTTAGTGGTCCGTGTGAATAAAATAGTGAATTTAGTGGTCCGTGTGAATAAACTAGTGAATTTAGTGGCCCGTGTGAATAAAATAGTGGTCCGTGTGAATAAAATAGAGGTCCGTGTGAATAAAATAGTGGTCCGTGTGAATAAACTCATAATTTACAGACGAAATGAAACTTTTCAATTCTCAGGTCCGTGGCTATAAAAAAAAAGTAAAGTTCCCTTAACTCTAAAGGGCCATCAGGGCAGATGACGTGTAGAATTCATTTGTTTCTATAACCTCGGGCATATGAAGAGGGATTGTGTGGTAAGCACAACGCCCAGCCGCCTTTACTTCTCCAACTTAAGTCAGGTACCCATTCAAAGCTTGGTGGACTTGTGGGACGACTTTTCACCAAATTTCACATGGGAAAATTCCATGGGTCTCACCGAGGATCGAACCCAGGACTCTCAGGTCGACAGTTAACTAATATAATTAAGGATTATATGTTATATAAAAACAGAAAAAAAAACACACCCAAGCACGCTAATTCCCACCCCCCAGGCCTAACCCGAAATGACGTCCCTGCTAGCTGTCGGTTCTTGTCATGGGCTGGTACGAGTTACCAAGCCGCTGGCTATATGTGCAGTCGAAAGTTCCATTCTATAGCAGCCATCTGACTGAGACCTGTTGAGACTCAACCTTTGACCCTGAGATGGGATCGCTTTAACGTAATATATGGGATCCTTATTGTAAGTTACACCCGGTAGCTCTTGATCTGATAAAAAACCCTTCCGATACCCCTTGAACCACCGCCCCCACCCCTCTCACCATCCCCGTCACATCAAACATCGTATTACCCATCATATCCATCATCGCATTTAACCATCACAACACCCATTACACCATCTGTCACTCATAACCAAACATCACCACGCCCATCACACCAACCAAATATCACCACGTCCGTCAGGTCACCACGACATCAACGATCGCACCATCACCCCACCCATCAATAATGATGACTCATCATGTCAAACCATCACAATAACCATCCCATCGACCATCACAGAAGCCATAACGAAATCATCAGCTAACGACAAGGCAAGTCTTATGGTTATTAAAATATTACATACATGAGATTAAGATGCACTGATATCGCAATTAGATACGGTACTGAGTGAAATAGTGCAACTAAATTAAAGAATTAAGGCAAACCTTATTTACAAAGCAAGTAATGTGCACGATCATGCGACTAATTAGTCTAGCAAAATAGATGAGCATATCTGAATAATAAGTTTAAAAGGTCACCTGCATTAAATCTATTTTTAGCAAGCCAATAGCTAGCCAGCAAATGTTATTAGCGTGATTATGTACGTCATTTAAATATACACAGCAGCGTGTGGGTTAGAGAGTATTGTTCGATGTGTAACACCAAAGCGTTACGAGATTAAATGACATGGCCACATTTCGTAGTACTCAAATAAATTATGTCAACAATTTTAATAGATATCACCATAGTCAGAACAGTTTATATGAATAGTCAAACAACTTGGTTAAGGGAACCATACAATAATTATAAGGGGAAGGCGGGGGAGAGATTTGTCTGTCGGGGCTTTGATTTTGCCATAACCCATTAAGAATATTTATTTAAAAGAAGTAATTGTTTTCTTGCTAATAAACGGCTGTTTACTATCACTAAAAGAAACATGTGCTGTGGACTATTTCCTAATTGTGTCTGACCGTTAGCGGTCAAGCACAACGTAAGAGATGGATACAGCCATGGGCAACATACGGCCCACGGGCCTAATTCGACCTGCCCCACTGTTTAATCAGGCACACCGCTCATTACAGAGTGAGACAATGAACAAGACTATGTAATGACGTTTACCAACAAGACTATGTAATGACGTTTACCATCAATGTATATCAGTTCATGTCGACACTTCACCAATCTGCTTGTGTATACGCCCATAAATGTTAAAGAATTTTATTTATGAAGAATATTCTTTAAAAAAAATGTATTACAGATGGACGATTCTAGAATTAGGACATAACAAAATATTAAAACAAAATTCATATCATGATACCTGATCAATTCTGTCTTACTTTTTTTTAATGGATCTCGAAGGAAACGAAAATGGCGGGATTTCCTCCAAATCTTTGATGAGACAAAAAACAAAAAACAGAACATCGAACATTAGCAGCTCATTGAAATAACAGAACAGTTCATTCCTGTTATAATTGTTATAGTTGGTGGAATTAGATAACAGAACAGTTCATCCCTGTTATAATTGTTATAGTTTGTGAAATGAGACAATAGAACAGTTCATTCCTGTTATAATTGTTATAGTTGGTGAAATGAGACAATAGAACAGTTCATTCCTGTTATAATTGTTATAGTTGGTGAAATGAGACAATAGAACAGTTCGTCCCTGTTATAATTGTTATAGTTTGTGAAATGAGACAATAGAACAGTTCATTCCTGTTATAATTGTTATAGTTGGTGAAATGAGACAATAGAACAGTTCATCCCTGTTATAATTGTTATAGTTTGTGAAATGAGACAATAGGACAGTTCATTCCTGTTATAATTGTTATAGTTGGTGAAATGAGACAATTGAACAGTTCATCCCTGTTATAATTGTTATAGTTTGTGAAATGAGACAATAGAACAGTTCATCCCTGTTATAATTGTTATAGTTTGTGAAATGAGACAATAGAACAGTTCATTCCTGTTATAATTGTTATAGTTGGTGAAATGAGATAACAGAACAGTTCATTCCTGTTATAATTGTTATAGTTGGTGAAATGAGATAACAGAACAGTTCATTCCTGTTATAATTGTTATAGTTGGTGAAATGAGACAATAGAACAGTCCATCCCTGTTATAATTGTTATAGTTCAGCAACTGGTCATTTTGTTATGGGTTTCATTTTCCTTCTGAAACATTAACTTTTTTTTTTACCATAAAATATAATGTCATATGTTGTCAAAATATAATGTCGTTGGTCAAAATATAATGTCATATGTTGGTCAATTGGCTTCTTCCAGTAAATGGCTGGGTTTATTTTCATCTTTTCGGAGAATCAGTTATAGAAAACTACAACGGGGGTGAACTATTGAAACTGAACATTCATTGAACTTAAATGTGAAGAAACAAACATGAACCTTCCAAATGTTAAAATCGTGATAGTAAGAAAGATAATTCTTTGTGTGAAAAGAAGTAGTAAGTTATCTCCCCATGGCTTAATGGAAACAGACGGAAGTAGACTTCATAAAACGGTATGTTGTTAATTCAATATATAATCTGTGCATCAAACAGCTAAGAATATATAACTTGAAAAAGATTCCAACAATTTAGTTTTGAGCACTAGAGGAATGGGTTCGACTCCCGTCACTGACACATACACATTTTGAAACAATCATGTCTCACGTCTGCAACACGAGGCGATATACCGAGCGCTTTATTTCTTTTAGAGACCTATTCATTTACATCCCGTGATTGCAAACATTAGTTGTAGATTTGTTTTATAATGTTTACCTCATACACTGTCTCTGGTATTAATGGGCCTCAGGTATACAAGAAATCGTCCTAGCTTCATGATAGTGGTTTTTAGACTTGGATAATTCTAAGTATTTTAATATGTCTGTAACGTCAGTCAACATAGATATTTCAATCTATTTATCGATCTATCTGTTAATATGTCTGTACCGTCTGTCAACATAGATATCTCAATCTATGTATCGATCTATCTGTTAATCTGTCTGTTCATCTATATTCTGCTGTCTCTTCCCTCCTGTTTTTTTTTCTTTCATTCTGTACGTATTTTTTTTCTTTCTTATTCTTCCAATGTAAATCACCGGTTAAATCATACAATAAATCATTAGAGGCTTTCAAATAAAATGACTAAATTATAAATATTTACAAGAAATTAAAAAAAACATTAAACACATAGAACTTACCTTTCCGACCAATAAAAACTAAAATGTAATTTTGCTTGAACTTAATTCACAAAAGTCTTTTGTTTTGATTAAATCAACTGATTCGATTGCAGTTCCCTCTTAATATTTGGACTTGATTCAAGAACTTTTCACTCTTCAACAATTGTTGGTTCTACAAAACAATCAAATAATGCGACAAATTCCGTCTCAAATTGTTTCAGTTGGCCAGGTTTTTGCGCCTCCGTCAGCCAAGATGTTCTGTTCACTTCTGCTGCCTGACGTCAACAATCTTCACATTCATGAATGACTGACGCCCGCCTCGGTCTTTTTTTTTTCTTAAATTGATTTTTTCCCCTCTTTTTTTTTTTTTACACTTTTATATTTTTACTCGATTGTGTTCTTATATTTTTTTATTTAAACGAAAAATGGAAATTCCACGTTGTACAGTTTGTCTTTTTTTTACCCCCACCTTTTCCAATTCAGGCGTCTAGTCTCGTTGGGTGGTTGTATTTGATTCTACTTTTATATCCAACCAATCTGGCAATGCTTCACCTAAGCGCCCCCTACTGGCGGATAGTTGACGTGGGTGCGCGGCACGCGACCTTACTTTGACTAGGCTCCCATCAATGACAGGCTAGAATATCACTGCTATACTGAGAGTTGGGCATACCGTGGGGAAAATCGCTTGACAAGATTTATCGCTACTTGACTAATTTAGTTTTAACCATAGCTACTTGAAACGAAAACATCTTTTTTTTCCCCCGGAGATCATCAGTAAGACTATAACCATTATAGTAAATTAGATCATCGTATTTATAAAAAGTAGTAAATTGGTTGCAATCAAACAATTAAACTGCAATACGTGGGTAGAAAAACAACTTAATTGTCCCTGCAACCAAATCATATCAGTACATCCATAAAGATATAAAAGTACACAATCAAAACTATCAAAGAGATAATGTTGCCTCGTGAATAAACAGAAGGTCTACATCACAGATTAGATATTATATCTGTGCTCTACATCACAGATTAGATAGTATATATGTGGTCTACATCAAAGATTAGATATTATATCTGTGGTCTACATTAGATATTATATCTGTGGTCTACATCAAAACTGATTGGTGTGTAGGAAGGATGGAGATATCCCCAAAAAATAAACTACAGTAATTTAATAAAGACATAAACAGCCTTTCAATTAAACTATCAACAACATTTCAGTTAAACTATCAACATTTCAGTTAAACTATCAACAGCATTTAAGTTAAACTATCAACAGCATTTCAGTTAAACTACCAACAGCTTTCACAATAAAATATCTTATATTCGTTTTCTTTAGTTTTATTATTTTCCGTAAATCACCGAATGCTCTCCCTTTATTTGATGATTCCACTCTCTCTCATTTTTTAACCTCTCAAAAGAAAAATTTCAAAGAGAATAAACAATAACACACATTTAGAATTATTTCATTTCAAAATTCTGGGGTGGTTTTTTTTTATTATTTAAACAAAAAAAAAAAGGAAATTGTGAAACTTTAAAAAAAAAATAAAAATATTTTTTACTAAATTTTTTTTTAAAAAGTTCAAATTCATAAAGAAATGAAACCATTTCAAAGTGTCTATTACGTTTTTACCCAAGGCAAAACAAACTAACCAATGATAAAAACGGAAACTAATAAAAAAAAAAGAATAGAATAATAGGCGAAGGGGGGGGGGGTGCTTGAACTGTGTCATGGACTACCAGGTTAATGATCAAAGTAAAAAGTCTTTCACAGTTTTTATGACCCATTGGTCGCTTTCAGTTCAGTCTTCAGTTCAGTCTGTCTTCAGTTCAGTCTTCAATTCAGTCTTTCTTCAGTTCTGTCTTCAGTTCAGTCTTCAGTTCAGTCTGTCTTCAGTTCAGTATTCAGTTCAAGTCTTCAGTTCAGTCTGTCTTCAGTTCAGTCTTCAGTTCAGTCTGTCTTCAGTTCAGTCTGTCTTCAGTTCAGTCGTCAGTTCAGTCTTCAGTTCAGTCTGTCTTCAGTTCAGTCTGTCTTCAGTTCAGTCTGTCTTCAGTTCAGTCGTCAGTTCAGTCTGTCTTCAGTTCAGTCTGTCTTCAGTTCAGTCTTCAGTTCAGTCTGTCATCAGTTCAGTCTGTCTTCAGTTCTGTCTTCAGTTCAGTCTTCAGTTCAGTTCAGTCTTCAGTTCAGTTCTGTCTTCAGTTCTGTCTTCAGTTCAGTTCAGTCTTCAGTTCAGTCTTCAGTTCAGTCTTCAGTTCAGCCTTCAGTTCAGTCTTCAGTTCAGTCTTCAGTTCAGTCTTCAGTTCAGTCTTCAGTTCAGTCTTCAGTTCAGCCTTCAGTTAAGTCTGTCTTCAGTTCAATCTTCAGTCTGCCTTCAGTTCAGTCTTCAGTTCAGTCTGTCTTCAGTTCAGTCTTCAGTCTGCCTTCAGTTCAGTCTTCAGTTCAGTCTGTCTTCAGTTCAGTCTGTCTTCAGTTCAGTTCAGTCTTCAGTTCAGTCTTCAGTTCAGTCTTCAGTTCAGTCTTCAGTTCTGTCTTCAGTTCAGCCTGTCTTCAGTTCAGTCTGTATTCAGTTCAGTTCAGTCTTCAGTTTAGTCTTCAGTTCAGTCTTCAGTTCAGTCTTCAGTTCAGTCTTCAGTTCAGTCTGTCTTCAGTTCAGACTTCAGTTCAGTCTTCAATTCAGTCTGTCTTCAGTTCAGTCTTCAGTTCAGCCTTCAGTCTGTCTTCAGTTCAGTATTCAGTTCAGTCTGTCTTCAGTTCAGTCTGTCTTCAGTTCAGTTCAGTCTTCAGTTCAGTCTTCAGTTCAGTCTGTCTTCAGTTTAGTCTGTCTTCAGTTCAGTTCAGTCTTCAGTTCAGTCTTCAGTTCAGTCTGTCTTCAGTTCAGTCTTCAGTTCAGTCTTCAGTTAAGTCTGTCTTCAGTTCAGTCTTCAGTTCAGTCTGTCTTCAGTTCAGTCTGTCTTCAGTTCAGTCTGTCTTCAGTTCAGTTCAGTCTTCAGTTCAGTCTTCAGTCCAGTCTTCAGTTCAGTCTGTCTTCAGTTCAGTCTTCAGGTTTTCTTCAGTTCAGTCTTCAGTTCAGTCTTCAGTTCAGCCTTCAGTCTGTCTTCAGTTCAGTCTTCAGTTCAGTCTGTCTTCAGTTCAGTCTGTCTTCAGTTCAGTTCAGTCGTCAGTTCAGTCTTCAGTTAAGTCTGTCTTCAGTTCAGTCTTCAGTCTGTCTTCAGTTCAGTCTTCAGTTCAGTCTGTCTTCAGTTCAGTCTGTCTTCAGTTCAGTCGTCAGTTCAGTCTGTCTTCAGTTCAGTCTTCAGTTCAGTCTGTCTTCAGTTCAGTCTGTCTTCAGTTCAGTCGTCAGTTCAGTCTGTCTTCAGTTCAGTCTTCAGTTCAGTCTGTCTTCAGTTCAGTCTTCAGTTCAGTCTGTCTTCAGTTCAGTCTGTTTTCAGTTCAGTCTTCAGTTCAGTCTTCAGTTCAGTCTTCAGTTCAGTCTTCAGTTCAGTCTTCAGTTCAGTCTGTCTTCAGTTCAGTCTGTCTTCAGTTCAGTCTTCAGTTAAGTCTTCAGTTCAGCCTTCAGTCTGTCTTCAGTTCAGTCTTCAGTTCAGTCTGTCTTCAGTTTAGTCTGTCTTCAGTTCAGTTCAGTCTTCAGTTCAGTCTTCAGTTTTGTCTTCAGTTTAGTCTTCAGTTCAGTCTTCAGTTCAGTCTTCAGTTCAGTCTTCAGTTCAGTCTTCAGTTCAGTCTTCAGTTCAGTCTTCAGTTCAGTCTTCAGTTCAGTCTGTCTTCAGTTCAGTCTGTCTTCAGTTCAGTCTTCAGTTAAGTCTTCAGTTCAGCCTTCAGTCTGTCTTCAGTTCAGTCTTCAGTTCAGTCTGTCTTCAGTTTAGTCTGTCTTCAGTTCAGTTCAGTCTTCAGTTCAGTCTTCAGTTTTGTCTTCAGTTTAGTCTTCAGTTCAGTCTTCAGTTCAGTCTTCAGTTCAGTCTTCAGTTCAGTCTTCAGTTCAGTCCTCAGTTCAGTCCTCAGTTCAGTCCTCAGTTCAGTCTTCAGTTCAGTCTGTCTTCAGTTCAGTTCAGTCTTCAGTTCAGTCTTCAGTTCAGACTGTCTTCAGTTCAGTTCAGTCTTCAGTTTAGCCTTCAGTTCAGTTCAGTCTTCAGTTCAGTTCAGTCTTCAGTTTAGCCTTCAGTTCAGTTCAGTCTTCAGTTCAGTTCAGTCTTCAGTTCTGTCTTCAGTTCAGTTCAGTCTTCAGTTCAGTCTTCAGTTCAGTCCTCAGTTCAGTCCTCAGTTCAGTCCTCAGTTCAGTCTTCAGTTCAGTCTTCAGTTCAGTCTGTCTTCAGTTCAGTTCAGTCTTCAGTTCAGACTGTCTTCAGTTCAGTTCAGTCTTCAGTTTAGCCTTCAGTTCAGTTCAGTCTTCAGTTCAGTTCAGTTTTCAGTTTAGCCTTCAGTTCAGTTCAGTCTTCAGTTCAGTTCAGTCTTCAGTTTAGCCTTCAGTTCAGTTCAGTCTTCAGTTCAGTTCAGTCTTCAGTTCTTCTTTTTGTATGTTTTTTTTATACTTGTTGTCTTGTCTGTGATGAGTTTTTGTTTGTTGGTTTAGAGAGTATCCTACTAGCCCCCCCCCCTCCCCCCAACTCCCGCCTGGGGTTACAGAGTTCATTCCCTCGATTCACTGGGTCATTTATTTAAAAAACAAAATTAAATCACGTGACATCCGTGATAGGATCCATTGACGTCAAAAAAGAATGAAAGGTTAAAATAAATTGAACCCTATACGTCACATTTTGGGACAGTTTTTTCAAAGTGCCCAGTTTTTACGACCTCGCCAATGTCAAACCTGAGTAGTACATAGAGTATGGGGGTGGGGGGGGGGAGAGAGACAGGGGTCGCATGGTCTCGAACCAGTTATCTGCTGCACAGTCACAACCAAACCCCCCCCTCCCTTGCATAGATCCGACGTGGACTCGCTACGTTCAACTAACCCCAGAGGGTGCTCATGTCTACGGCCCTACGACAAAAGTTGAATTCCTGCTGAAAGAATATTTTTTGTTAATTTCAACTTGTGCGAATTGAATCACCCAAGTACATGCTACATTCTACTATTAGTGCATGCAACATTCTACTGTTAGTGCATGCAACATTCTACTGTTAGTACATGCAACATTCTACTGTTAGTACATGCAACATTCTAGTATTAGTACATGCAACATTCTACTGTTAGTACATGCAACATTCTACTGTTAATACATGCTTAATTCTACTGTTAGTACATGCTATATTCTACTGTTAGTACATACAACATTCTACTGTTAGTACATGCTTCATTATACAGTTAGTACATGCTACTTCCTACTGTTAGTACGTGCTACTTTCTACTGTTAGTACATGCTACATTTAACTGTTAGAGCATGCTACATTCTACAGTTAGTACATGCTACTTTCTACTGTTAGTACATGCTACATTTAACTGTTAGAGCATGCTACATTCTACAGTTAGTACATGCTACTTTCTACTGTTAGTACATGCTACATTCTACTGTTGGTACATGCTACAGTGGCCAAGATGTGAACCCACGATATTCATTGTACCACTCAAGCATGGTACCTCAACTTCCCCAAACTACGCTAATACCAAGATATTTGCCATTGAAATAATAACATTTCACATTCATTAAACTGTTTTTTAAAATCACTGCAAGTTAAAGGATAGTTTGATTGAGTTCACTGATTAGACCATCAAAGGTTAGTTTGATAGAGTTAATTGATTAGGCATAAAAGATATAACTGATAGAGTTAACTTGAATATATCGATCAGAGCTCACCAAATAAGATAACAGTGCACATACAAACCAGAATCAGTTCACATGGATAGTTTGACTCGGTAGAGTTCACTGATTAGACCATCAAAGGATAGTTTGATAGAGTTAATTGATTAAGCATAAAATTGTGAGTCAGTGCACATACAAAACCAGAGTCAGTGCACATACCAACCAGAGTCGTGCACATACAAACCAGAGTCAGTGCACATACAAACCAGAGTCAGTGCACATACAAACCAGAGTCAGTGCACATACAAACCAGAGTCAGTGCACATACAAACCAGAGTCAGTGCACATACAAACCAGAGTCAGTGCACATACAAACCAGAGTCAGTGCACATACAAACCAGAGACTGGTTGAACAATTCCAAACGTTAAACAAACAACCACTGATCATTTGTTTTTCTTCTAAAAGTGACCAAGGTTAAGATTGTTTGTTGCTGCACATGTAGAACGAGTGACCTTGAATGGATTCGATTCACCTGGATTTTATATAGACGGTGAAAGGGGTGGGGGGGAGTGCTTTTATTGTGATTAGCGATTCCGCAATTTTTTCCCCTGCTGCACGCTGGTTCCGTTATAAATTGTGTGACCTTTGACACTTTTCACACATGAGTGAACAGGAAGTAAAGATATACACTTGGACAAGATTTACTGCATGCAAGATGGCGACGGTGAGTCAACGGCCAGTGCGCGAGATGTTACTTGTCAGTAAACAAAGTTTCATTGCTACATGTAAACAAGAATGATGGGATGTGGATACACACACGTAAACAAACCGTGATACTAACGAACGTGGCGGGGGACGGTTGGTCGTGTGGTAAAGCGCTCGACTGTCGACCTAAGGATACCTGGTTCGATCTCCGGTGAGGACCTAGGGAATATTTCAGGTCATGGCTTAAGTTCCCAATATATCTCCCGTGGTGCCTCCATGGCCATTGCACTTTCGGCTATGGTGGGGATGAAAGAAGGGCACCATACAAACCGTCCCATTATTGGTTTATAGGATATAAGAAATTTCATCTCATCCTTACAGGGACTTCACACACTAACGAACGCAGAACCAGGCTGCCAGACCACCTGACCACCCAAGTGGCCGGCATATTGTCACACTTGACCTCACCCGTCCCAACTTAGCCTCGTGTCAAGACTGACCACATCAGACAGTTCAACATTGTATTGTTTGTTTTTTTTTTACACGTGACTTGTGACAGTTTTATTCTTTAAATCGTTTTATTGACGTGCCAATCTGGCTGATTTATGTAGAGATTTTATGGAACCCTGGCATGGACGCATCGAACTTTAGTTGGCAGTTAGTCTTAACAGCAGTTAGAGTCACATCGCAAAGTCAGTTTGCATTGTGGGGGGGGGGTCCTCTCAAAAGAATGTAATGAAAAAGATTGTGCACCATGAAAACCTCCCTTGGTAAGTTCCCTGTATAAGTTCCCTGGGTAAATACTTCGAGTAAGTTCCCATGTTAAGTCCTATTGGTAAGTTCCCTGGGTAAGTTCCCATGGTAAGTTCCCTGGCAGTACTATGAGATAAGACAAATGTAATGTCGGATTAGATCTTTAGCCGGATATTCAAATACATTGCAAACCAAATAGAGGGCTAAGGTTTTGTCTGTTACACGCAGACCACTTTATCTATTATCACAATGCAGTAATGGTAAAAGGTCATCTAATTCATCCAACATGTAGCCCATATCAAGAAGGATCTTGCTTTATAGTGCACAGACTGCTTACAACACTAACAACAAGTCACGCCATGTTTTACAGTGCACAGACTGCTTACAACACTAACAACAAGTCACGCCATGTTTTACAGTGCACAGACTGCTTACAACACTAACAACAAGTCACGCCATGTTTTACAGTGCACAGACTGCTTACAACACTAACAACAAGTCACGCCATGTTTTACAGTGCACAGACTGCTTACAACACTAACAACAAGTCACGCCATGTTTTACAGTGCACAGACTGCTTACAACACTAACAACAAGTCACGCCATGTTTTACAGCGCACAGACTGCTTACAACACTAACAACAAGTCACGCCATGTTTTACAGTGCACAGACTGCTTACAACACTAACAACAAGTCACGCCATGTTTTACAGTGCACAGACTGCTTACAACACTAACAACAAGTCACGCCATGTTTTACAGTGCACAGACTGCTTACAACACTAACAACAAGTCACGCCATGTTTTACAGCGCACAGACTGCTTACAACGCTAACAACAAGTCACGCCATGTTTTACAGCGCACAGACTGCTTACAACGCTAACAACAAGTCACGCCATGTTTTACAGCGCACAGACTGCTTACAACACTAACAACAAGTCACGCCATGTTTTACAGTGCACAGACTGCTTACAACACTAACAACAAGTCACGCCATGTTTTACAGTGCACAGACTGCTTACAACACTAACAACAAGTCACGCCATGTTTTACAGCGCACAGACTGCTTACAACACTAACAACAAGTCACGCCATGTTTTACAGCGCACAGACTGCTTACAACACTAACAACAAGTCACGCCATGTTTTACAGTGCACAGACTGCTTACAACACTAACAACAAGTCACGCCATGTTTTACAGTGCACAGACTGCTTACAACACTAACAACAAGTCACGCCATGTTTTACATTGCATAGACTGCTTACAACACTAACAACAAGTCACGCCATGTTTTACAGCGCACAGACTGCTTAAAACACTAACAACAAGTCACGCCATGTTTTACAGCGCACAGACTGCTTACAACACTAACAACAAGTCACGCCATGTTTTACAGTGCACAGACTGCTTACAACACTAACAACAAGTCACGCCATGTTTTACAGTGCACAGACTGCTTACAACACTAACAACAAGTCACGCCATGTTTTACAGTGCACAGACTGCTTACAACACTAACAACAAGTCACGCCATGTTTTACAGCGCACAGACTGCTTACAACACTAACAACAAGTCACGCCATGTTTTACAGTGCACAGACTGCTTACAACACTAACAACAAGTCACGCCATGTTTTACAGTGCACATACTGCTTACAACACTAACTACAAGCCACGCCATGTTTTACAGTGCACAGACTGCTTACAACACTAACAACAAGTCACGCCATGTTTTACAGTGCACAGACTGCTTACAACACTAACAACAAGTCACGCCATGTTTTACAGCGCACAGACTGCTTACAACACTAACAACAAGTCACGCCATGTTTTACAGTGCACAGACTGCTTACAACACTAACAACAAGTCACGCCATGTTTTACAGTGCACATACTGCTTACAACACTAACTACAAGCCACGCCATGTTTTACAGTGCACAGACTGCTTACAACACTAACAACAAGTCACGCCATGTTTTACAGTGCACAGACTGCTTACAACACTAACAACAAGTCACGCCATGTTTTACAGTGCACAGACTGCTTACAACACTAACAACAAGTCACGCCATGTATTACAGTGCACAGACTGCTTACAACACTAACAACAAGTCACGCCATGTTTTACAGCGCACAGACTGCTTACAACACTAACAACAAGTCACGCCATGTTTTACAGCGCACAGACTGCTTACAACACTAACAACAAGTCACGCCATGTTTTACAGTGCACAGACTGCTTACAACACTAACAACAAGTCACGCCATGTTTTACAGTGCACAGACTGCTTACAACACTAACAACAAGTCACGCCATGTTTTACATTGCACAGACTGCTTACAACACTAACAACAAGTCACGCCATGTTTGCAGTGCACAGACTGCTTACACACACAAGTTTTTTAAGTACAGACTGCTTCTATTGTTTTACAAGTGCACAGACTGCTTACAACACTAACAACAAGTCACGCCATGTTTTACAGTCGCACAGACTGTTTAGTTTACACTAACAATGTCACGCCATGTTTTACAGTGCACAGACTGCTTACAACACTAACAACAAGTCACGCCATGTTTTACAGCGCACAGACTGCTTACAACACTAACAACAAGTCACGCCATGTTTTACAGCGCACAGACTGCTTACAACACTAACAACAAGTCACGCCATGTTTTACAGTGCACAGACTGCTTACAACACTAACAACAAGTCACGCCATGTTTTACAGTGCACAGACTGCTTACAACACTAACAACAAGTCACGCCATGTTTTACAGTGCACAGACTGCTTACAACACTAACTACAAGTCACGCCATGTTTTACAGTGCACAGACTGCTTACAACACTAACAACAAGTCACGCCATGTTTTACAGTGCACAGACTGCTTACAACACTAACAACAAGTCACGCCATGTTTTACAGTGCACAGACTGCTTACAACACTAACAACAAGTCACGCCATGTTTTACAGTGCACAGACTGCTTACAACACTAACAACAAGTCACGCCATGTTTTACAGTGCACAGACTGCTTACAACACTAACAACAAGTCACGCCATGTTTTACAGTGCACAGACTGCTTACAACACTAACAACAAGTCACGCCATGTTTTACAGTGCACAGACTGCTTACAACACTAACAACAAGTCACGCCATGTTTTACAGTGCACAGACTGCTTACAACACTAACAACAAGTCACGCCATGTTTTACAGCGCACAGACTGCTTACAACACTAACAACAAGTCACGCCATGTTTTACAGTGCACAGACTGCTTACAACACTAACAACAAGTCACGCCATGTTTTACAGTGCACAGACTGCTTACAACACTAACAACAAGTCACGCCATGTTTTACAGTGCACAGACTGCTTACAACACTAACAACAAGTCACGCCATGTTTTACAGCGCACAGACTGCTTACAACACTAACAACAAGTCACGCCATGTTTTACAGTGCACAGACTGCTTACAACACTAACAACAAGTCACGCCATGTTTTACAGCGCACAGACTGCTTACAACACTAACAACAAGTCACGCCATGTTTTACAGTGCACAGACTGCTTACAACACTAACAACAAGTCACGCCATGTTTTACAGTGCACAGACTGCTTACAACACTAACAACAAGTCACGCCATGTTTTACAGTGCACAGACTGCTTACAACACTAACAACAAGTCACGCCATGTTTTACAGTGCACAGACTGCTTACAACACTAACAACAAGTCACGCCATGTTTTACAGTGCACAGACTGCTTACAACACTAACAACAAGTCACGCCATGTTTTACAGTGCACAGACTGCTTACAACACTAACAACAAGTCACGCCATGTTTTACAGTGCACAGACTGCTTACAACACTAACAACAAGTCACGCCATGTTTTACAGTGCACAGACTGCTTACAACACTAACAACAAGTCACGCCATGTTTTACAGCGCACAGACTGCTTACAACACTAACAACAAGTCACGCCATGTTTTACAGTGCACAGACTGCTTACAACACTAACAACAAGTCACGCCATGTTTTACAGTGCACAGACTGCTTACAACACTAACAACAAGTCACGCCATGTTTTACAGTGCACAGACTGCTTACAACACTAACAACAAGTCACGCCATGTTTTACAGTGCACAGACTGCTTACAACACTAACAACAAGTCACGCCATGTTTTACAGTGCACAGACTGCTTACAACACTAACAACAAGTCACGCCATGTTTTACAGTGCACAGACTGCTTACAACACTAACAAGTCACGCCATGTTTTACAGTGCACAGACTGCTTACAACACTAACAACAAGTCACACCATGTTTTACAGTGCACAGACTGCTTACAACACTAACAACAAGTCACGCCATGTTTTACAGTGCACAGACTGCTTACAACACTAACAACAAGTCACGCCATGTTTTACAGTGCACAGACTGCTTACAACACTAACAACAAGTCACGCCATGTTTTACAGTGCACAGACTGCTTACAACACTAACAACAAGTCACGCCATGTTTTACTGTGCACAGACTGCTTACAACACTAACAACAAGTCACGCCATGTTTTACAGTGCACAGACTGCTTACAACACTAACAACAAGTCACGCCATGTTTTACAGTGCACAGACTGCTTGCTTACAACACTAACAACAAGTCACGCCATGTTTTACAGCGCACAGACTGCTTACAACACTAACAACAAGTCACGCCATGTTTTACAGCGCACAGACTGCTTACAACACTAGCAACAAGTCACGCCATGTTTTACAGTGCACAGACTGCTTACAACACTAACAACAAGTCACGCCATTTTACAGTGCACAGACTGCTTACAACACTAACAACAAGTCACGCCATGTTTTACAGTGCACAGACTGCTTACAACACTAACAACAAGTCACGCCATGTTTTACAGTGCACAGACTGCTTACAACACTAACAACAAGTCACGCCATGTTTTACAGTGCACAGACTGCTTACAACACTAACAACAAGTCACGCCATGTTTTACGCCACTGCTTACAACACTAACAACAACAAGTCACGCCATGTTTTACAGCGCACAGACTGCTTACAACACTAACAACAAGTCACGCCATGTTTTACAGCGCACAGACTGCTTACAACACTAACAACAAGTCACGCCATGTTTTACAGTGCACAGACTGCTTACAACACTAACAACAAGTCACGCCATGTTTTACAGTGCACAGACTGCTTACAACACTAACAACAAGTCACGCCATGTTTTACAGTGCACAGACTGCTTACAACACTAACAACAAGTCACGCCATGTTTTACAGTGCACAGACTGCTTACAACACTAACAACAAGTCACGCCATGTTTTACAGTGCACAGACTGCTTACAACACTAACAACAAGTCACGCCATGTTTTACAGTGCACAGACTGCTTACAACACTAACAACAAGTCACGCCATGTTTTACAGTGCACAGACTGCTTACAACACTAACAACAAGTCACGCCATGTTTTACAGCGCACAGACTGCTTACAACACTAACAACAAGTCACGCCATGTTTTACAGCGCACAGACTGCTTACAACACTAACAACAAGTCACGCCATGTTTTACAGCGCACAGACTGCTTACAACACTAACAACAAGTCACGCCATGTTTTACAGCGCACAGACTGCTTACAACACTAACAACAAGTCACGCCATGCTTTAACAACAGTCGCCATGCTTTACAGTGCACAGACTGCTTACAACACTAACAACAAGTCACGCCATGTTTTACAGCGCACAGACTGCTTACAACACTAACAACAAGTCACGCCATGCTTTACAGCGCACAGAACACTAACAACAAGTCACGCCATGCTTTACAGTGCACAGACTGCTTACAACACTAACAACAAGTCACGCCATGTTTTACAGTGCACAGACTGCTTACAACACTAACAACAAGTCACGCCATGTTTTACAGCGCACAGACTGCTTACAACGCTAACAACAAGTCACGCCATGTTTTACAGCGCACAGACTGCTTACAACACTAACAACAAGTCACGCCATGTTTTACAGCGCACAGACTGCTTACAACACTAACAACAAGTCACGCCATGTTTTACAGCGCACAGACTGCTTACAACACTAACAACAAGTCACGCCATGTTTTACAGTGCACAGACTGCTTACAACACTAACAACAAGTCACGCCATGTTTTACAGTGCACAGACTGCTTACAACACTAACAACAAGTCACGCCATGTTTTACAGTGCACAGACTGCTTACAACACTAACAACAAGTCACGCCATGTTTTACAGTGCATAGACTGCTTACAACACTAACAACAAGTCACGCCATGTTTTACAGCGCACAGACTGCTTAAAACACTAACAACAAGTCACGCCATGTTTTACAGCGCACAGACTGCTTACAACACTAACAACAAGTCACGCCATGTTTTACAGCGCACAGACTGCTTACAACACTAACAACAAGTCACGCCATGTTTTACAGTGCACAGACTTGCTTACAACACTAACAACGCCAAGTCACGCCACTGTGTTTTACAGTGCACAGACTGCTTACAACACTAACAACAAAGTCACGCCATGTTTTACAGTGCACAGACTGCTTTACAAGTAACACATGTTTTACAGTGCACAGACTGCTTACAACACTAACAACAAGTCACGCCATGTTTTACAGTGCACAGACTGCTTACAACACTAACAACAAGTCACGCCATGTTTTACAGTGCACAGACTGCTTACAACACTAACAACAAGTCACGCCATGTTTTACAGTGCACAGACTGCTTACAACACTAACAACAAGTCACGCCATGTTTTACAGTGCACAGACTGCTTACAACACTAACAACAAGTCACGCCATGTTTTACAGTGCACAGACTGCTTACAACACTAACAACAAGTCACGCCATGTTTTACAGTGCACAGACTGCTTACAACACTAACAACAAGTCACGCCATGTTTTACAGTGCACAGACTGCTTACAACACTAACAACAAGTCACGCCATGTTTTACAGTGCACAGACTGCTTACAACACTAACAACAAGTCACGCCATGTTTTACAGTGCACAGACTGCTTACAACACTAACAACAAGTCACGCCATGTTTTACAGCGCACAGACTGCTTACAACACTAACAACAAGTCACGCCATGTTTTACAGTGCACAGACTGCTTACAACACTAACAACAAGTCACGCCATGTTTTACAGTGCACAGACTGCTTACAACACTATCAACAAGTCACGCCATGTTTTACAGTGCACAGACTGCTTACAACACTAACAACAAGTCACGCCATGTTTTACAGTGCACAGACTGCTTACAACACTAACAACAAGTCACGCCATGTTTTACAGTGCACAGACTGCTTACAACACTAACAAGTCACGCCATGTTTTACAGTGCACAGACTGCTTACAACACTAACAAGTCACGCCATGTTTAATAGTGCATTCAATGCACAGAAAATTGTAAAGAAAATACAAAAATCCGAAATAACGCAGAAATGTTTAACGGCCAAAAATATGTGTGCTACGTTGTACACTTAATTAGGTTGTACACTTAATTAGGTTGTACACTTAGTTAGGTTGTACACTTAATTAGGTGGTACACTCGTACATGAAATGACACAAATTTGAATAAAAATGAAAATCACAAAGAAAGTGTAAAATAAAAACCAACAATAAACTACATAAATTGTCCATTCTATTTTTAACAATGCACATAAAGAATCCACCGTAGCTACTCCTCTCTTTATATCACACGAGCATTGGAGACAATACCGACTCGACCGTTTCAAAAGAGCAATGAATGAGACAGCCACGTGCCGCAATTAATGATATATGTCTCTCTGCACTGCAGCACGCATGCGCGCACCTACACGCACTGAGACAATATAAGCCCATCATCAGACCCGGGGTCCTTTCATCACAGTGGGGGATCCAGGGGTCTTACACCGACTAGACCAGGCCCTCAAGTACAACAAATGTTTGTTTTCAAACGTTTTGTAAAGTTCCCCTTTTTGTTCCTGCCTCATTGTTGGGTCATTGTCTCCCTTAGATACCAGCACAAAATGTCGAAATTAAAAAAAGAAAATAGAGAAACATTAAGTAATGTATAATTGAATGTATCTATCTGGATGGCTGTTTCAAGTCATAGAATGGTAAGAATAGGGGGGGGGGATGAAAGACCAGTCAAGTTGTTGACTTACATTTAAACAAATTAAAAACTCTGTTATTATGTATTGTCATCTCGCGATTTCATTATGAGGTCGAAAATGCACTTTTAGTGAAGATAATTGGATTAAAAAAATTGGTACATGAAGGCAATTAGAGTGACGTCATTTTGTATCAAACAATTGAACGGGGTGGGGGGGGGGAACAGCTAGTCACACTCATTGGTATCACACAATTGAATTATACATATATGTATATATAACACCAGTGCTCGATTTGAGAAAAAACCAGTGCCGGGGATAAAAAATATTTCCGCTGAGTCGGGTATAAATGTCTATGATTTCATCCCCAGCAGGGATATTTTAGCTAAAGCAGAGCCGGGGATGACAGGTCTCATTGCCGGGGATATCCCCAGCATCCCCGGAGGTAAATCGAGCCCTGTATTACACACAAATACATACATACATCGGGGCAGATGAAGTGTAAAATTTTTCTGTTTCTATAACCTCGGCATATAAAGGAATTGTGTTGTCAGCTCAACGCCAAACCGCCTTTACTTCCTCAACATTTACAAACTTTCACCTGTACCTGGCGAAATCCCATTGGTTCTCACCGAGGATCGAACCCAGAACTCTCAGGTCAACTGGCGATCTTCTATACCACATACACACAGTAGCACACTATCTCTCTTCTTTTCCAAATCAAAATAGTTTATTTTACTTATTAAGTTGTTAAACAAATTGCCCTTGTTATGTCGTAGTAAGGGAAATAATTTATTTCCTTTGAGTTTAAAAGAAATCATCGTACATTTCACTTATAAAATGGGTATAACATGTGTACATCCTGGACTACACTAGCAGCCTGTCTAACACTTGACTGGACTTGTCTGGCCTCAACTGACCCGGTCATACTCAATATTTATGCAGACAGACTCAAGTTTTAACAGCTCCTTATACAACTGGAGTAATGCCCCTTGATGCGTGACAACGATAACCTCCACGAAAATGCAAACACACACAAACACACACACACAAACACACACACACACACACACACACATACACACACTCTCACATAATAAAAAACAAGTTACTCCCAGAATGCATCACTACAACATGTCATTGAAATAAAACAACGGTCTGAAGTAAATCTTTTACATTTTTAAAATCTGTGATTGTCTTCAGCATTGGGTTGACCATAATCAATACAAGCATGTGAATGGGTCGTCGTGGTGACCGGCACTGATGGTCATTTCAATATTAGAAGGATGCATGTGAATAGGGCATCGTGGTGACCCGCACTGATGGTCATTTCAATATTAGAAGGATGCATGTGAATGGGTCATCGTGGTGACCGGCACTGATGGTCATTTCAATATTAGAAGGATGCATGTGAATATGGCATCGTGATGACCCGCACTGATGGTCATTTCAATATTAGAAGGTACATGTGAAACATTTTTGGGCATCGTGGCCGAGTACAGAGATTTGCAGAGACGTGAAGGGCGAAATTATTATAAATTCTAACAAATAACAATTATATTGTTACATTTACATAAGTATGTGTGTTCTATACTTAAAGTGTCGAGATCATACAGCGACCAAATGTTAGAATTCAAGTTACATTCTACTCATTACTTAACTTTATGGGCCTTATTATTCATGGTTGGCCCCGAGGCCGTGCAACGACTGACCCAGAGCTGGATTAGCCATTAGGATATTAAAGCCATAGTCTTAGGCCCTGAACAAATAATCGGCCATCATGTATCAGTTTATCTTGACACCTGTCATGTGTTTCGGCCATCAGTTTATTTGACATTTATCATGTGTTTTGTCATTTTGCCATTAGGCCATTTTTCCGTAACAAGTGTTAGGCCTACAATAAACTTTATCCAGCCCTGGCTGCAGCATCCCCCCCCCCCCAGGCGTATGTGTTCGAGGGTGTACGTCTGTAGGACTATCAATATGTGTGTGTGTTTCACAGTGTATGTGTATCTCTTTTTTTTAAGCGAGTGCAAAAGCAAATAGAATGTGTGTCTGTAAGTGTGTGTGTGTGTGTGTGTGTGTGTGTGTGTGTGTGTTTGTGTGTGTGTGTGTGTGTGTATCAGTGAATTTGTGTGTGTGTGTATCAGTGTGTGTGTGTGTGTGTGTATCAGTGTGTTTGTGTATGTGTGTGTGTATCAGTGTGTTTATGTGTGTGTGTGTGTATCAGTGTGTTTGTGTGTGTGTGTGTATCAGTGTGTTTGTGTGTGTGTGTGTGTATCAGTGTGTTTGTGTGTGTGTGTATCAGTGTGTTTGTGTGTGTGTGTGTGTGTGTGTATCAGTGTGTTTGTGTGTGTGTGTGTATCAGTGTGTTTGTGTGTGTGTGTGTGTGTGTGAGTGGGCGTCTGAGTATGTGTAATTGATAATCATTTTTCAGTATAGACATATGTGTATGTTTTTTTTTTAATAAATATTTTTTTTTTCTATTTTGTTTTTTTTTTCTGTTAGAGACGCGCTGCTCTCACAAACAACCGTCTCCATTTAAACAGAGGTAATAAAAAAAACCGAAACATAATGAGATGAAATTGAGCGACACCAGATGATACAGCCCCATCCTCTTAGCAGGTCGCCCTCTAGCGGCTGACTATTACAAAGACCTTGCATCAAAGGTTTTATCATCTGATTTCTTTGATCTTATGACAGTTCCACAATTTAAAAGTAATACTAGGTTATTACTTTGTTGGTATTTTATAGTCTAATGAAAAAAAAGACCAATTCTTGGTCCATAAATTTATAAAATCAGTCAATTCAGTTTGCTTTCATTTTTTTTTAATCTACTGATCCGTATGTTTTGTCTTCTTTCAAATTTGTAGCTGTAAGACTACGTTTGTAGCTGTAAGACTAAGTTTGTGGCTGTAAGACTAAGTCAGTAGCTGTAAGACTAAGTTAGTAGCTGTAAGACTACGTTTGTAGCTGTAAGACTAAGTCAGTAGCTGTAAGACTAAGTTTGTAGATGTAAGACTAAGTAGCTGTAAGACTAAGTAGCTATAAGACTAAGTAGCTGTAAGACTAAGTTTCTAGCTGTAAGACAAAGTTAGTAGCTGTAAGACTAAGTTAGTAGCTGTAAGACTACGTTTGTAGCTGTAAGACTAAGTCAGTAGCTGTAAGACTAAGTTTGTAGATGTAAGACTAAGTAGCTGTAAGACTAAGTAGCTATAAGACTAAGTAGCTGTAAGACTAAGTTTCTAGCTGTAAGACAAAGTTAGTAGCTGTAAGACTAAGTAGCTGTAAGACTAAGTAGCTGTAAGACTAAGTTTCTAGCTGTAAGACAAAGTTAGTAGCTGTAAGACTAAGTAGCTGTAAGACTAAGTAGCTGTAAGACAAAGTTAGTAGCTGTAAGACAAAGTTAGTAGCTGTAAGACAAAGTTAGTAGCTGTAAGACAAAGTTAGTAGCTGTAAGACTAAGTTTGTAGCTGTCAGTGTTTATTGATATCATGAATATTGTCCGTGATGATATCAGTGATAGCTGTTAGATGTGATTGATGTCAGTGGTGCTGTTAGATGTCATTGATGTCAGTGGTGCTGTTAGATGTCATTGATGTCAGTGGTTCTGTTAGATGCCATTGGTGACCTTAGTGTTGTCATTAGCGATTTCAGTTTTGATTTTACGAATTGCAAATCTATAAAAAAAATAAGAAACAGTCTTAAGTCTTTACCTAGTCGCCACTGATTACCAGTGACTTGCAAGATCAAACGACTTGAGAAACCGAGACATTTGAGTAACCGAGACATTTGAGTAACCGAGACATTTGAGTAGCCTAGACATTGGAGTAACCTAGACATTTGAGTAACCGAGACATTTGAGTAGCCTAGACATTGGAGTAGCCTAGACATTTGAGTAACATAGGCATTTGAGTAACCGAGACATTTGAGTAGCCTAGACATTGGAGTAACCTAGACATTTAAGTAACATAGACATTTGAGTAACCGAGACATTTGAGTAACCGAGACATTCGAGTAACCGAGACATTTGAGTAACCGAGACATTCGAGTAACCTAGATATCTAAGTAACCGAGACATTTGAGTAACCTAGACATTTGAGTAACAAAGACATTTGAGTAGCCGAGACATTCGAGTAACCGAGACATTTGAGTAACCGAGACATTCGAGTAACCTAGATATCTGAGTAACCGAGACATTTGAGTAACCTAGACATTTGAGTAACAAAGACATTTCACATTTGATCAAGTAAATATTATTTGCATTGATCCAAATTATTGTTTGAATTAAACTTTATATCATGTTTTTTTTTATCAACTAATGAACTTTTTGTTTCCAGCCTAAAAGGTCAGCTACGATTGGTCGTCTCTCGTCTCAGGTCAGCGCGGCCATAATCACTGTGTGTCGACTGACTGTAACATACCTGGTACAATGTAACAAGGGGCACAACCTCAGTTGTGAACAGAGTGACGTAGACTTGCAGCTGACCACGTGAAAAAAATGTAAACTGGTCAGTTTGAGGTTAGGTCAGTGGAGAGGTAGAGACATGCGGTGGTCAGTTGAGATGTAGAGATGTGAGCTGGTCTCGACTGATCCGGTAGTTTTGAATCTAACGGAGCACAGACCTAAGGGGCTCCTTGAACGAGGGAATATTATTTTAGAACGACCCTGCTCTTTTATAGGCCCCGAAATAATCAGAGCCCCCCCCCCCGCTGAATGTGGGTACAGATGGTCGTTTGGTAAAGCGCTCGATTGTTGCAATATATCCCGTGGTGCCTCCATGACCTTGCACCATCGTCTATGGGGGGCAATATGAAAGCCGTCCCATTAGTGGTTTATAGGATCTGATATATTTAATCTCATCCACACACACTGACTTTATCATTAATAAAAGTATATCTTTTTGTTAAATAAAAAAAACATTTTAGAACATTCACAATCTTACGTCATATTTCTTTGTATTTAAAAAAAATAAATAATTGTATCACTGTTTTTTTCTCTTCTAGATCCACCGCCTTCGCAAATTTCTGAACAAAGGTTGGAATTGATTCTATCCAAGTCTGAAAATAACTACCTCGATGTTTAATTTTTTTTATTTCATTCAACTGTCGGAAGCATCTGTATGTATCTCAGACAATGGCAGAAATCACCCCCGCCATTTTGTTTTTATTGCTGACTTGTGTTTGAAAACATAAAAAAAATAAATTATAAAAATTAACGGCAGGTAACTTCTATAAATATTTGATAGGTTCCGTCCCCTTAAGTTTTGACAAGTCCTATTGGCTTAGACACAACGAGGCTGTCATATATCAACGAGCAGAAACGACCGCTTGTTCTTTCGCGTTACGCATGCGCGCGATAGTGAGAGAGTGAAACCAACTTGTCATGGCAACTCATAAAATGAGTTATAAATGGTGTAGTAAAAAAAAATTGAACTATGTTTGTGTAGAGCCAGAAATAATTTCAGAATATTGTCAAGTTTTATAACTTGGCGAGACAAGAAATGTATTTGTCTTATAATTTTATATGACTATTATAAAATGGGAAAAATGAGGATATGCCACGTTTTTAGAATAATGGTCAGTGAGGGTCCGTTGGGGGGTCTAAAGCACCTAAAAATAGTGGGCCCTTCTATAGACACGGGTAAAACAGAGTTAAAGCTTCAAGATGCCCCATCTGTACCGGTCTATATTTCCGCTTCTGATAATAAAGTTTTCTTAGTAGTAATCCTATGTAGGATCACGTGATACGGGCAAGGCGTGGAGCCCCGTGAGTATATCGCACCATGGCCGTCATCCGGTTTCTCCACCTGTCACCCACTGTAACTTTTCTGACTTACACAGGAAGTTTTATCTCGGCCAGAACAGCACTAGCCTATGTATTCTTAACTTATTGTTGGTTCAGAAATGAATTTAGTCTCAACCGGACATACTTTAAACATTATGCGCCATCTTATGAGGCGTTTTGTTGTGGGTAGGGCAAGTAGGCAAGTAGGCGACTGACTAGGGCACCCTCCCATGTCATCAAACCAATGGGCCCCTTTAAAGCCACCAGAACCAACATTGTATTCATCAAGCTACTCCATATCTGTGTTTAAATCTGCGTGAAATTTTTCTTAACATTTGTGAATCTAACTTAAACATTTATTGCACACTCTGAATATTATTTATAAAATAAAATCATCGATAATGTCATTCACCTTCAAAATAAATGTTTCTGGCATAGCATTTTTTTTTTAAATGTTAAATCTGAAATTTAAATTTTTACCTTTAACCTTTGTAGAAATTGGCGGCAATCTCTAGCAGACGACCGAGTCTGTGCGTATTGACCTTGATGTCCTTGAGAAAGAAAAAAAATCCCGGCGCTGCTGGCAAAGGAGGAGGTCCTGGTACTTACCTAATTACATTTCCCGGACAATTACACGTCAGACAAAGTGGCCGTGTCGTCAGAACTTCCGTCCTAGATTGTCCCGGGCTCGATGTCACGTTGTTAGATTGATCCTGTCATCACCACAGTGTGTGTGTGTTCAAGTGTGTGTGTGTTTTTAAGTTATTGGTACTGTGTGTGAGCTGTGTGTGTGTGGGTAGAGACCTACTTATGTAAACTAATTAGCCCACAACTCTTCCACCCCCCCCCCCAAATTAAAAGTCTAAGTGGGACTGTGTCGAGTTTAAATTTGACCAGTAACAAGGAAGAGCAAACAGTTGGGGATCAAAACAGAGAGGAGGCCCATATTTCAAATATAGGTTAGGGCCCAATATTTCCAACCGGTGGTTTTAAACATGATTATGCCCCGAGGCCCCCACATGTATCTTACCGTTGAGCCCCCCCGCCCCCCCCCCCCAAAAAAAAATTAAGATCGGCTCGGTGTGAGTGTTCCCTACAGTGTGAGTGTTTCCTACAGTGTGAGTGTTTCCTATAGTGTGAGTGTTTCCTACAGTGTGAGTGTTCCCTATAGTGTGAGTGTTTCCTACAGTGTGAGTGTTTCCTACAGTGTGAGTGTTCCCTACAGTGTGAGTGTTTCCTACAGTGTGAGTGTTTCCTATAGTGTGAGTGTTCCCTACAGTGTGAGTGTTTCCTACAGTGTGAGTGTTTCCTACAGTGTGAGTGTTTCCTACAGTGTGAGTGTTTCCTACAGTGTGAGTGTTTCCTACAGTGTGAGTGTTTCCTACAGTGTGAGTGTTTCCTACGGTGTGAGTGTTTCCTACAGTGTGAGTGTTTCCTACGGTGTGAGTGTTTCCTACAGTGTGAGTGTTTCCTACAGTGTGAGTGTTTCCTACAGTGTGAGTGTTTCCTACGGTGTGAGTGTTTCCTACAGTGTGAGTGTTTCCTACGGTGTGAGTGTTCCCTACAGTGTGAGTGTTTCCTACAGTGTGAGTGTTTCCTACAGTGTGAGTGTTTCCTACAGTGTGAGTGTTTCCTACAGTGTGAGTGTTTCCTACAGTGTGAGTGTTTCCTACAGTGTGAGTGTTTCCTACAGTGTGAGTGTTTCCTACAGTGTGAGTGTTTCCTACAGTGTGAGTGTTTCCTACAGTGTGAGTGTTTCCTACAGTGTGAGTGTTTCCTACAGTGTGAGTGTTTCCTACAGTGTGAGTGTTTCCTACAGTGTGAGTGTTTCCTACAGTGTCCCCCATGAGTGTTTCCTACAGTGTGAGTGTTTCCTACAGTTGTACATGTGTTTCCTACAGTGTGAGTGTTTCCTACAGTGTGAGTGTTTCCTACAGTGTGAGTGTTTCCTACAGTGTGAGTGTTTCCTACAGTGTGAGTGTTTCCTACAGTGTGAGTGTGAGTGTTTCCTACAGTGTGAGTGTTTCCTACAGTGTGAGTGTTTCCTACAGTGTGAGTGTTTCCTACAGTGTGAGTGTTTCCTGTGAGTGTCCGAGTGTTTCCTACAGTGTGTTTCCTACAGTGTGTGTTTCCTACAGTAGTGTGAGTGTTTCCTACAGTGTGAGTGTTTCCTACAGTGTGAGTGTTTCCTACAGTGTGAGTGTTTCCTGGTGCTAGTGTGAGTGTTTCCTACAGTGTGAGTGTTTCCTACAGTGTGAGTGTCTATGTGTCCTACAGTGTGAGTGTTTCCTACAGTGTGAGTGTTTCCTACAGTGTGAGTGTTTCCTAGGTATTTCAAGTGTGAGTGTTTGTGATGTTCCTATAGTGTGAGTGTTCCCTAGTAGTGTGAGTGTTCCCTACAGTGTGAGTGTTTCCTACAGTGTGAGTGTTCCTACAGTGTGAGTGTTTCCTACAGTGTGAGTGTTTCCTACAGTGTGAGTGTTTCCTACAGTGTGAGTGTTTCCTACAGTGTGAGTGTTTCCTACAGTGTGAGTGTTTCCTACAGTGTAGAGTGTTCCCTACAGTGTGAGTGTTCCCTACAGTGATGTTCAGTGTGTGTCCTACAGTGTGAGTGTTTCCTACAGTGTGAGTGTTTCCTACAGTGTGAGTGTTTCCTACAGTGTGAGTGTTTCCTACAGTGTGAGTGTTTCCTACAGTGTGAGTGTTCCCTACAGTGTGAGTGTTTCCTACAGTGTGAGTGTTTCCTACAGTGTGAGTGTTTCCCACAGTGTGAGTGTTTCCTACAGTGTGAGTGTTTCCCACAGTGTGAGTGTTTCCTACAGTGTGAGTGTTTCCTACAGTGTGAGTGTTTCCTACAGTGTGAGTGTTTCCTATAGTGTGAGTGTTCCTAAGTGTGAGTGTTCCCCTACAGTGTGAGTGTTCCCTACAGTGTGAGTGTTTCCTACAGTGTGAGTGTTTCCTACAGTGTGAGTGTTTCCTACAGTGTGAGTGTTTCCTACAGTGTGAGTGTTTCCTATAGTGTGAGTGTTCCCTATAGTGTTGGGAGTTGTTCCTATAGTGTGAGTGTGTGTTTCCTACAGTGTGAGTGTTTCCTACAGTGTGAGTGTTTCCTACAGTGTGAGTGCTTCCTACAGTGTGAGTGTTTCCTACAGTGTGAGTGTTTCCTACAGTGTGAGTGTTTCCTACAGTGTGAGTGTTTCCTACAGTGTGAGTGTTTCCTACAGTGTGAGTGTTCCTACAGTGTGAGTGTTTCCTACAGTGTGAGTGTTTCCTACAGTGTGAGTGTTTCCTACAGTGTGAGTGTTTCCTACAGTGTGAGTGTTTCCTACAGTGTGAGTGTTTCCTACAGTGTGAGTGTTTCCTACAGTGTGAGTGTTTCCTACAGTGTGAGTGTTCCCTATGGTATGAGTGTTTCCTACAGTGTGAGTGTTTCCTACAGTGTGAGTGTTTCCTACAGTGTGAGTGTTTCCTATTTCCTAGTGTGAGTGTTTCCTACAGTGTCAGTGTTTCCTACAGTGTGAGTGTTTCCTACAGTGTGAGTGTTTCCTACAGTGTGAGTGTTTCCTACAGTGTGAGTGTTTCCTACAGTGTGAGTGTTTCCTACAGTGTGAGTGTTTCCTATAGTGTGAGTGTTCCCTATAGTGTGAGTGTTTCCTATAGTGTGAGTGTTTCCTACAGTGTGAGTGTTTCCTACAGTGTGAGTGTTTCCTATAGTGTGTTTCCTATGTGAGTGTTTCCTACAGTGTGAGTGTTTCCTATAGTGTGAGTGTTCCCTATAGTGTGAGTGTTTCCTACAGTGTGAGTGTTTCCTACAGTGTGAGTGTTTCCTACAGTGTGAGTGTTTCCTACAGTGTGAGTGTTTCCTACAGTGTGAGTGTTTCCTACAGTGTGAGTGTTTCCTACAGTGTGAGTGTTTCCTACAGTGTGAGTGTTTCCTACAGTGTGAGTGTTTCCTACAGTGTGAGTGTTTCCTACAGTGTGAGTGTTTCCTACAGTGTGAGTGTTTCCTATAATGTGAGTGTTTCCTACAGTGTGAGTGTTTCCTACAGTGTGAGTGTTTCCTACAGTGTGAGTGTTTCTACAGTGTGAGTGTTTCCTACAGTGTGAGTGTTTCCTACAGTGTGAGTGTTTCCTATAGTGTGAGTGTTCCCTATAGTGTAGAGTGTTCCCTATGAGTGTTTCCTTAGGTGAGTGTTTCCTACAGTGTGAGTGTTTCCTACAGTGTGAGTGTTTCCTACAGTGTGAGTGTTTCCTACAGTGTGAGTGTTTCCTACAGTGTGAGTGTTTCCTACAGTGTGAGTGTTCCCTCAGTGTGAGTGTTTCCTACAGTGTGAGTGTTTCCTACAGTGTGAGTGTTTCCTACAGTGTGAGTGTTTCCTACAGTGGAGTTTCCTATAGTGTGTTCCCTATAGTGTGAGTGTTCCCTATAGTGTGAGTGTTCCCTACAGTGTGAGTGTTTCCTACAGTGTGAGTGTTTCCTACAGTGTGAGTGTTTCCTACAGTGTGAGTGTTTCCTACAGTGTGAGTGTTTCCTACAGTGTGAGTGTTTCCTACAGTGTGGGTGTTTCCTACAGTGTGAGTGTTTCCACACAGTGTGAGTGTTTCCTACAGTGTGAGTGTTTCCTACAGTGTGAGTGTTTCTAGTGTGAGTGTTTCCTACAGTGTGAGTGTTTCCTATAGTGTGAGTGTTTCCTACAGTGTGAGTGTTTCCTACAGTGTGAGTGTTTCCTACAGTGTGAGTGTTTCCTACAGTGTTTCCTACAGTGTGAGTGTTTCCTACAGTGTGAGTGTTTCCTACAGTGTGAGTGTTTCCTACAGTGTGAGTGTTTCCTACAGTGTGAGTGTTTCCTATAGTGTGAGTGTTCCCTATAGTGTAGTGTTTCCTACAGTGTGAGTGTTTCCTACAGTGTGAGTGTTTCCTATAGTGTGACAGTGTGAGTGTTTCCTACAGTGTGAGTGTTTCCTACAGTGTGAGTGTTTCCTACAGTGTAGTGTTTCCTACAGTGTGAGTGTTTCCTATAGTGTGAGTGTTTCCTATAGTGTGAGTGTTTCCTACAGTGTGAGTGTTTCCTACAGTGTGAGTGTTTCCTACAGTGTGAGTGTTTCCTACAGTGTGAGTGTTTCCTACAGTGTGAGTGTTTCCTACAGTGTGAGTGTTTCCTACAGTGTGAGTGTTTCCTACAGTGTGAGTGTTTCCTACAGTGTGTGTTTCCTACAGTGTGAGTGTTCCCTACAGTGTAGTGTTTCCTACAGTGTGAGTGTTTCCTACAGTGTGAGTGTTTCCTACAGTGTGAGTGTTTCCTACAGTGTGAGTGTTTCCTACAGTGTGAGTGTTTCCTACAGTGTGAGTGTTTCCTACAGTGTGAGTGTTTCCTACAGTGTGAGTGTTTCCTACAGTGTGAGTGTTCCCTATAGTGTGAGTGTTTCCTACAGTGTGAGTGTTTCCTACAGTGTGTGAGTGTTTCCTACAGTGTGAGTGTTTCCTACAGTGTGAGTGTTTCCTACAGTGTGAGTGTTTCCTGAGTGTTCCCTATGGTGTGAGTGTTTCCTACCACAGTGTAGTGTTTCCTACAGTGTGAGTGTTTCCTACAGTGTGAGTGTTTCCTATAGTGTGAGTGTTTCCCACAGTGTGAGTGTTTCCTACAGTGTGAGTGTTTCCTATAGTGTGAGTGTTTCCTACAGTGTGAGTGTTTCCTACAGTGTGAGTGTTCCCTATAGTGTGAGTGTTTCCTACAGTGTGAGTGTTTCCTACAGTGTGAGTGTTTCCTACAGTGTGAGTGTTTCCTACAGTGTGAGTGTTTCCTACAGTGTGAGTGTTTCCTATAGTGTGAGTGTTCCTACAGTGTGAGTGTTTCCTACAGTGTGAGTGTTTCCTACAGTGTGAGTGTTTCCTACAGTGTGAGTTGTTTCCTACAGTGTGAGTGTTTCCTACAGTGTGAGTGTTTCCTACAGTGTGAGTGTTTCTACAGTGTGAGTGTTTCCTACAGTGTGAGTGTTTCCTACAGTGTGAGTGTTTCCTATAGTGTGAGTGTTTCCTACAGTGTGAGTGTTTCCTACAGTGTGAGTGTTTCCTACAGTGTGAGTGTTTCCTACAGTGTGAGTGTTTCCTACAGTGTGAGTGTTTCCTACAGTGTGAGTGTTTCCTACAGTGTGAGTGTTTCCTACAGTGTGAGTGTTTCCCTATAGTGTGAGTGTTCCCTATAGTGTGAGTGTTTCCTACAGTGTGAGTGTTTCCTACAGTGTGAGTGTTTCCTACAGTGTGAGTGTTTCCTACAGTGTGAGTGTTTCCTATAGTGTGAGTGTTTCCTACAGTGTGAGTGTTTCCTACAGTGTGAGTGTTTCCTACATGTGTGAGTGTTTCCTACAGTGTGAGTGTTTCCTACAGTGTGAGTGTTTCCTATAGTGTGAGTGTTTCCTACAGTGTGAGTGTTTCCTACAGTGTGAGTGTTTCCTACAGTGTGAGTGTTTCCTACAGTGTGAGTGTTTCCTACAGTGTGAGTGTTTCCTACAGTGTGAGTGTTTCCTACAGTGTGAGTGTTTCCTACAGTGTGAGTGTTTCCTATAGTGTGAGTGTTTCCTACAGTGTGAGTGTTTCCTACAGTGTGAGTGTTTCCTACAGTGTGAGTGTTTCCTACAGTGTGAGTGTTTCCTACAGTGTGAGTGTTTCCTATAGTGTGAGTGTTCCCTATAGTGTGAGTGTTCCCTATAGTGTGAGTGTTTCCTACAGTGTGAGTGTTTCCTACAGTGTGAGTGTTTCCTACAGTGTGAGTGTTTCCTACAGTGTGAGTGTTTCCTACAGTGTGAGTGTTTCCTACAGTGTGAGTGTTTCCTACAGTGTGAGTGTTTCCTACAGTGTGAGTGTTTCCTACAGTGTGAGTGTTCCCTATAGTGTGAGTGTTTCCTACAGTGTGAGTGTTTCCTACAGTGTGAGTGTTTCCTACAGTGTGAGTGTTTCCTACAGTGTGAGTGTTTCCTATAGTGTGAGTGTTTCCTATAGTGTGAGTGTTTCCTACAGTGTGAGTGTTTCCTACAGTGTGAGTGTTTCCTACAGTGTGAGTGTTTCCTACAGTGTGAGTGTTTCCTACAGTGTGAGTGTTTCCTACAGTGTGAGTGTTTCCTACAGTGTGAGTGTTTCCTACAGTGTGAGTGTTCCCTATAGTGTGAGTGTTTCCTCACAGTGTGAGTGTTTCCTACAGTGTGAGTGTTTCCTACAGTGTGAGTGTTTCCTACAGTGTGAGTGTTTCCTACAGTGTGAGTGTTTCCTACAGTGTGAGTGTTTCCTACAGTGTGAGTGTTTCCTACAGTGTGAGTGTTTCCTACAGTGTGAGTGTTTCCTACAGTGTGAGTGTTTCCTACAGTGTGAGTGTTTCCTACAGTGTGAGTGTTTCCTACAGTGTGAGTGTTTCCTACAGTGTGAGTGTTCCCTATAGTGTGAGTGTTTCCTACAGTGTGAGTGTTCCCTATAGTGTGAGTGTTTCCTACAGTGTGAGTGTTTCCTACAGTGTGAGTGTTTCCTACAGTGTGAGTGTTTCCTACAGTGTGAGTGTTTCCTACAGTGTGAGTGTTTCCTACAGTGTGAGTGTTTCCTACAGTGTGAGTGTTTCCTACAGTGTGAGTGTTTCCTACAGTGTGAGTGTTTCCTACAGTGTGAGTGTTTCCTACAGTGTGAGTGTTTCCTACAGTGTGAGTGTTTCCTATAGTGTGAGTGTTTCCTACAGTGTTTTCGTGTGAGTGTTTCCTACAGTGTGAGTGTTTCCTACAGTGTGAGTGTTTCCTACAGTGTGAGTGTTTCCTACAGTGTGAGTGTTTCCTACTACAGTGTGAGTGTTTCCTACAGTGTGAGTGTTTCCTACAGTGTGAGTGTTTCCTACAGTGTGAGTGTTTCCTACAGTGTGAGTGTTTCCTACAGTGTGAGTGTTTCCTACAGTGTGAGTGTTTCCTACAGTGTGAGTGTTTCCTACAGTGTGAGTGTTTCCTACAGTGTGAGTGTTTCCTACAGTGTGAGTGTTTCCTACAGTGTGAGTGTTTCCTACAGTGTGAGTGTTTCCTACAGTGTGAGTGTTTCCTACAGTGTGAGTGTTTCCTCACAGTGTGAGTGTTTCCTACAGTGTGAGTGTTTCCTACAGTGTGAGTGTTTCCTACAGTGTGAGTGTTTCCTACAGTGTGAGTGTTTCCTACAGTGTGAGTGTTTCCTACAGTGTGAGTGTTTCCTACAGTGTGAGTGTTTCCTACAGTGTGAGTGTTTCCTACAGTGTGAGTGTTTCCTACAGTGTGAGTGTTTCCTACAGTGTGAGTGTTTCCTACAGTGTGAGTGTTTCCTACAGTGTGAGTGTTTCCTACAGTGTGAGTGTTTCCTACAGTGTGAGTGTTTCCTAGAGTGTGAGTGTTTCCTACAGTGTGAGTGTTTCCTATAGTGTGAGTGTTCCCTATAGTGTGAGTGTTCCCTATAGTGTGAGTGTTTCCTACAGTGTGAGTGTTTCCTACAGTGTGAGTGTTTCCTACAGTGTGAGTGTTTCCTACAGTGTGAGTGTTTCCTACAGTGTGAGTGTTTCCTACAGTGTGAGTGTTTCCTACAGTGTGAGTGTTTCCTACAGTGTGAGTGTTCCCTACAGTGTGAGTGTTTCCTACAGTGTGAGTGTTTCCTACAGTGTGAGTGTTTCCTATAGTGTGAGTGTTTCCTACAGTGTGAGTGTTTCCTACAGTGTGAGTGTTTCCTACAGTGTGAGTGTTTCCTACAGTGTGAGTGTTTCCTACAGTGTGAGTGTTTCCTACAGTGTGAGTGTTTCCTATAGTGTGAGTGTTTCCTACAGTGTGAGTGTTCCCTATAGTGTGAGTGTTTCCTACAGTGTGAGTGTTTCCTACAGTGTGAGTGTTTCCTATAGTGTGAGTGTTTCCTACAGTGTGAGTGTTTCCTACAGTGTGAGTGTTTCCTACAGTGTGAGTGTTTCCTATAGTGTGAGTGTTTCCTACAGTGTGAGTGTTTCCTACAGTGTGAGTGTTTCCTACAGTGTGAGTGTTTCCTACAGTGTGGAGTGTTTCCTACAGTGTGAGTGTTTCCTACAGTGTGAGTGTTTCCTACAGTGTGAGTGTTTCCTATAGTGTGAGTGTTTCCTACAGTGTGAGTGTTTCCTACAGTGTGAGTGTTTCCTACAGTGTGAGTGTTTCCTACAGTGTGAGTGTTTCCTACAGTGTGAGTGTTTCCTACAGTGTGAGTGTTTCCTACAGTGTAGTGTTTCCTACAGTGTGAGTGTTTCCTACAGTGTGTGAGTGTTTCCTACAGTGTGAGTGTTTCCTACAGTGTGAGTGTTTCCTACAGTGTGAAGTGTTTCCTACAGTGTGAGTGTTTCCTACAGTGTGGTTTTAGTGTGAGTGTCCTACATTGATGTTTTTTGAGTGTTTCCTATAGTGTGAGTGTTCCCTATAGTGTGGTGTTTCTACAGTGTGAGTGTTTCTACAGTGACAATTATTTCCTACAGTGTGAGTGTTTCCTACTTATGTGTGAGTGTTTCCTACAGTGTGTAGTGTTTCCCACTGTGTGAGTGTTTCCTACAGTGTGAGTGTTTCCTACAGTGTGGGTGTTTCCTACGGTGTGAGTGATTTCTACGGTGTGATGTTTCCTACGGTGTGAGTGTTTCCTACAGTTTGAATGTTTCTCTCTGGTGTGAGAGTGTTTCTTACAGTGTGAGTGTTTCCTACAGTGTGAGTGTTTCCTACAGGTACAGTAATTTTCCCCCCCACCCTACAGTGTGAGTGTTTCCTACAGTGCAGTGTTTCACTACAGTTGTGAGTGTTTCTACAGTGTGATCTGTTTCTACAGTGTGATGGCTTCTACTACAGTGCATGGAAGTGTTCCTACCAGTGTGAGGTGTTATCACAATGTGAACCAACACCTGGTGTGGAGTGTTTCTGCCTACTGAGTAAATGCCTACAGTAGTGGAAGTGTTTCTACAGTGTGATGTTTCCCCAGTAGGTGTTCCCTACATTCTTGTGGTGTTTCTACAGTGTGGGTCCTTCTACAGTGTAGAGTGTTTCCCTACCAGTGTGAGTGTTTCTCCCAGTCGTGGGTGTTTCTTAGTGGGTGTTTCTCCCAGTGTGTGGTGTTTCTACAGGTGTGGGTGTTTCTGGTCTTCTGGGGAGTGTTTCTCTGATGAGTGTTCACCCCGGTCATTGATGTTTCTACAGTGTGGAGTGTTTACTACCAAGTGTGAGTGTTTCCCCCAGTGTGGGTGTTTCTCTGGTGTGAGTGTTCTGAATACTTTTGGTGTTTACTGCAGTGTGCAGTGTTTCCTCACAGTGCTGAGTGTTTCAGTACAGTGTGAGTGTTTCCCTACAGTGTGAGTGTTTCCTACAGTGTGCAGTGTTTCCTACAGTGTGAGTGTTTCCCTACAGTGTGAGTGTTTCCTACAGTGTGAGTGTTTCCTACAGTGTGAGTGTTTCCTGCAGTGTGAGTGTTTCCTACAGTGTGAGTGTTTCCTACAGTGTGAGTGTTCCCTACAGTGTGAGTTTTTGTGTTTTCCTACAGTGTGAGTGTTTCCTATAGTGTGAGTGTTTCCTATAGTGTGAGTGTTCCCTATAGTGTGAGTGTTTCCTATAGTGTGAGTGTTTCCTTATAGTGTGAGTGTTTCCTGTAGTGTGAGTGTTTCCTATAGTGTGAGTGTTTCCTATAGTGTGAGTGTTTCCTACAGTGTGAGTGTTTCCTATAGTGTGAGTGTTTCCTATAGTATGAGTTTCAGATTTGAATAACGGGCGAAGGTATTCATCTCTTCACTAAACAAGAAAAGTTTTGATTGGTTGATTTGAAACTACCGTACCAGTTTATTTCTGGTCGTCGCCAGCTTTCTGACTGACCAGCTCACATTTCTACCTCTCCACCGATCTGACCTCAGACTGACCCGTTGATTTAATTTTTTTACTTGGACAGCTGCAAGTCTACATAACTCTGTTTACAACTCGGGTTGTGCCCCTTGTTAGACGGTACCAGGTTTGTGACTGTCAGTTGATGTCTACATGATGACTTATATCGGAGCTCCCCCGTGTTGTTAATGGACAGCTAAGACTAGGTCATTTCCTTAGTCATATCCCCTCCCCTGCTTAATATCGAACTAATTAATTCTCCTGATTGACCGATGTCCACTTTTTTGTTTACATATTTTCTACAATTAATATCGTGGATGTATTTTACATATTGAGTTTTTTTTCTTCCACTGAAAGACCAGGTAGGCTCTACTGTCAACTTTATTCTACTAGGCGTGAGCTTCCCACTGTCAACATCTGTTTCCGCCAGTTGCTGAACTACTGTCAGCACGTTCTACCAGGCATGAATCACTGTCAACTTTATTACACTAGGCGTGAGCTACTATCAGCACTGTTCCACCAGGCGCGAGCTACTGTCAACACTGTTCCACCAGGCGCGAGCTACTGTCAACACTGTTCCAACAGGCGCGAGCTACTGTCAACACTGTTCCATACGGTTTGTATTGTAAAAATTTCGCGCTAGTTGCAAAAATTAAATTTAGTTTCTACTGAGCGGAATATTATAATGTAATTGTCAAGTGACATCGATCTATGTCATTTATGTCTGAAATGTCAAATAAACGGAAACACTGCGCATGTTTGGTACATGGAACAGCCGGATACATCTGACCCAGTTAGGCGCCATTAGTTGGGGAGGGGAAGGGGCTAGGTGTCGATAAAAAATCTGATTAGTACTATACTAGTAAACAAAGGCCCGGTACCCGGACCGGTGAGTAGGCACACACATGGAGATGAAAATGTTGATATATATATTTGAGCGCGTTAACAATCAGTCTGTATACAAAAATATCATATCTATGTACTCGAAGTGGCCACAAAGAACATGAACAGATTATTGTACCCAAAATACATCTGAGAATAGGGACACAATAGTACATCAAATAAAGTTTCTATGCTATGTAGTTCGTCCCAAAGAAAATAATCTTCATTAGGAGTACAGAAGCTTAACAAAAACAACCCCCGACTATTAAACTCTGAATCTAACTATAAATAATTTGCGCAACCAACACCTTATCATTGATACGTCTTAATTCGTTCATACTATTTTAATGGACTCCTTTCCAGTTCTTCATTTTATGTTTTACTAGAGGGAAAGCCTTCTGAAGCTGGCTGAACGAAATCCGACAGAAGGGATAACAAAGAAATATACGAAATATTGCAAAAACATGTGGCCTTTATCGCCATGAAAAGAATACGATGTGAACAGAAATAACAAAGAACTGTATGAAATACAACGCATACATCTCACGATATGAAAACTACCTGCGAGGGAGACACAGTGTTGCAACGCATACACCGCACGATATGAAAACTACCTGAGGGAGACACGCGAGTTAGACGATTATTTATTTAAGGATGTTTATTGTTATCTATCTTATTATTACTTTATGTATACTGTTATCTATCTAATTATTTACCACTTTCATTTCCTTAGTCTGTCAGATCGTCTGATATCTAAAACTTAGTAAGCTTCTAGCCTACTTCTTTAAGTAATTAATTTAAGTAATTCTAGCGTGCATGCTGCGTCATATTGTATGATTCTAATTATAAACTCCCTAAACAACATGTTTAAGTTGTATGAATAAAAATCAAATATTTCCATGGTCAAAACGTTGTGCCAGATATTTTTTAAAGCACAGCGAAACCAAGTTAGTTAATATAATTTCAAACCAAGTTAGTTAATATAATTTCATAGTTGAAAAATAAACTTTTTTAAGTTTATTTAATATTTTCTTTGTTGTGTAACAGCCGCCGTAAAGCTACATAGGAGATGAAGTGAAGGGACACAGTGAAGGGACATAGTGAAGGGACCTAGTGAAGGGGCCTAGTGAAGGAACTTAGTGCAGGGACCTAGTGAAAGGACCTAGTGAAGGGACCTAATGAAGGGACCTAGTGAAGGGACTTAGTAAAGGGACCTGGTGAAGGGACCTAGTGAAGGGACCTAGTGAAGGTACTTAGTGAAGGGACTTAATGAAGGTACTTAGTGAAGGGACCTAGTGAAGGGACCTAGTGAAAGGACCTAGTGAAGGGACCTAGTGAAGGGACCTAGTAAAGGGACTTAGTAAAGGGACCTGGTGAAGGGACCTAGTGAAGGGACCTAGTGAAGGGACCTAGTGAAGGGACTTAGTAAAGGGACCTGGTGAAGGGACCTAGTGAAGGAACTTAGTGAAGGGAAGGGACCTAGTGAAGGAACCTAGTGAAGAGAAGGGACCTAGTGAAGGACCTAGTGAAGGGACCTAGTGAAGGGACTTAGTGAAGGGACCTAGTGAAGGAACTTAGTGAAGGGAAGGGACCTAGTGAAGGGACCTAGTGAAGTGACCTAGTGAAGGGACTTAGTGAAGGGACTTAGTGAAGGGACTTAGTGAAGGGACCTAGTGAAGGGACCTAGTGAAGGGACCTAGTGAAGTGACCTAGTGAAGGAACCTAGTGAGCCCATCTTGAAACGATTCAATAAAACCAATCAACAGGTCGCCAGAGGACCATAGATTTATTCAAATATTGCAGAACATGTTAAAACTTGACCGCCCTCCGTGTATGTATGGGTGGGTGGGTGGGGGGGTCGGGCTAGAGAATAGCCCTGGGTCAGACCGGTCTAGACTTACCGGGGAAAAAGTCAGAAAGATAAAATAAGAGAGAGAACAAGAAATAGCCTCTGAGAGAACGACCCGAAAGCGTCATGAAAGTCGCCATATTTGTTTGGACTGGAAATGGGAGACAACCAAAGCGGTGAAAATAAAATGAGTGAAATTATGGATAGTCCAGACCCTCTGGACATCGGAGGTAATTTTTTTCACCCTGTTCCATGACCATTTCGGATGAAGAGGTACGAGAAAATAAAATTCGTTTACAATAAATGGAGAAATTTTATTTGCGTATTTCACACATCGCTTGTTGGAGGTTTTTAAGTATGTGTGTGTGTGTGTGTGTTGATGTGAGAGTAATGTAAGACCTACAGAATCGTTTATACGTTTGGGGGGATGCACATTTAGGGCCCCTCGGTAAATGTATTTCTTATAGATGGGCCCCCATCGTAAGGGGGATCCACTCAAGTATTAATCCCAATTAAACCTGTTGCTAAAAGGGTCTACACTACACAGGGGTTGCTTTTGTCTTACGACCCCGTAGACGTATGTATATAAAACTGCCTGGGGCCCTAATCATTTATATAAAGCTGCCTAAGGGCCCCAAAGTCATCAGAACGGCCTTGGGTCGGTTGAAGATGAAGTGAAAGTAATAAACTATAATGAGAATTTAGTTACTTTGAAAAATGTTTTACAGTCCAAGTGAACTGATACATTTATGTCTCCCAAATAAACTTACAGTGATAAACACACATTATACATATGGTTTGAGGCATAATACAGTTATATTTCAGCGCAAACAATAATGTTGTTTACAAATCTCCACATACTGTGAATGTCTCCCCCCCCTTCCAAAATCACACTGACCAACACAGATAGCATGTTATTTTAAATCTATCTCTGAATGCGTCTTATTCCTTGGCTGTTGTTACATGTTCTCACAGGACAGTTTAACACTGACAAGAGTTATCTGTCACTGTGAGTGCATCAAGCATTATCCCCCTTGAGATTACTGGAGATTTGAAAAAAAAAAACCTATACGATTTGACAAACTGTCTCAGGGAGACAAACTGGCCCCACCCACCTCAGGGAGACAAACTGGCCCCACCCCCCCTCAGGGAGACAAACTGGCCAGTTTTTTCTTCATTTAGTTGCCGAAATAAAAGCTCCCCCACCTTTTCAGTTTCCAAATTTACGGTTTAAGAGAAAAAAAAACATGTTTTTTATTTCATTGATTTTTTTTTTCTAAGTTTGTGCGTGCGTGTGTGTATGTTTGTGTGTGTGTGTGTGTGTGTGTGTGTGTGTGTGTGCTATATTTTGTTTTTGTCTCTTTTGGCCTGCCTGTGTCTACTGCTAACTGTATTAACTAGGGTGGTACTATAAAATCCCTTGCCATTAAAAGTAAACAAGTTCTATTACACTCTGGTATAAACACGTTGCCTGGTCTGATTAAAGTAAGACACAATGACTTAACAGAAGATGTTGACATAACAGAATACGTTGGCTTACAGAATACATTGACAGAATACATTCACATACAGAATACATTGACAGATTACATTGACTTACATAATACATTGACAGAATACATTGACAGAATACATTGAATTACAGAATACATTGACAGATTACATTGACTTATAGAATACATTGACAGAATACAT